>CAMTDV010000025.1:19392615-19933869 GCA_947069175.1 Scalesia atractyloides
GACGAAGCTAACTAAGTTATAAGTTTATTTAAATCCAGTAAAATGAACGGGTTTAGACATACAGTCCAGCGGTGGACTGTGTGCAAAACATATACGCATGTTCCGAGTTCGATCCTGATACACGCACTCCTTATATAATAAATGCCCTTTTGTTTAAAAACTAAACCGGGTTAACTCAGTTAGTTATTAAGTATGATAAAAACCGAGATAATAACCAGGTTAGACACACAGTCCGCGGGGACTGTGTGCAACACTAAGTCACACGTCGCGAGTTTCGAAACCGTCACTAGCACCGGTTCGTTGAATTAAAATGTTTTTGAAATTAAAAGAATTTTTGGTTTAAACCGAATTAATATATAAATATAATTAAAAACAAGATTATTTGGGGTTAGACACGTAACTCAGTTGGTAGAGCTGCGTGCACGCGTACGGGAGGTCTCGGGTTCGAGCCTCACCCGGCGCAAAACTATGTCAGTGACCGAACCGGGTCAACAGTCAACAGGTCAACGGTCAACGGTCAACGCAAAATAAACAATTTTTTTTTATTTTTATTTATTTAATTTAATTTAAAAATCAATTAAAAATACTTAAAAATAACATTTTTAAAGATAGAAAAAGCCTTAAACTCACAAAAATATATCTAAAATTTCATTAAAATCCTTAATAAAATCCACTCATTTAATTTATTTTTCGTTATTATTTAGGTTAGTATTTCTCGTTGTTCCGCTTGTCACACCCGACCCGCAGCGGAATAAGAGTCGGGGCATAATTGGGTTATCACCAAAGCTCATGACATTTACTATTATGTTTCATATTTAATAAAGTCAAAGTTACATTTTCAAATATCCAAACATGTTCATTCAATACAAAGGAAATAAACCAAACATAACAATCCAACTCTAAAACGTTTTATTCTTCTAATCCAAGTCCTATGTGTTCCTAGCTGCTGTGGTTTAACCTGTATCATGTGTAAAATGGAGTTTTTGGGTCAACATAAGTTGGGAGATGTGAACCTTATTAGATAAACTTATATTAATAAATTAATTGTTAGTTTATCAATGAAAATTAGTGCATAATCATAAGATGAAACAAATGTAAATAATCAGACAATGGCAAATAGCAGTCACAACTATAAATACATTAACACATGTCAGCATACATGAACATACCAACATCATACTGTAAATAACATAATGAAACTGTGCGATCAAGGCTCAATCAAACGGAGCCGATCGTATTGCATGTACTGAAAATGAAAATGTCTGTGCGATCAAGGCTCAATCAAACGGAGCGATCGTATTGTGGGCCCGCCAGGTTCAACCGCATAATAAATGGGGAACTGCTCAACGCTCGTAATGTAATGGGGAGCGGCGGCCTATGAAATTGCATGTACTGAATAATAAATTGCATCCAATAATAAGTACTTAACAGCAACAAACTGAATACACAAGTTCATGATATGATGTATGCACAATGGTTTAGTAATAATATATATTAGACAAAGAACATGATACACCCCAAAACGTGATTAAAACGGGGAATTTGTAAGATTCACTCACCTTGGTGCGTTGGATTGGAGATGGTGATATGCGCACGATTTAGATGAGCGGAACAACGAGGATTACTAACCTATATAATAACGGAAAATATTTTAAAATGAGTGGATTTTATTAAGGATTTTAATGAAATTTTTAGATATATTTTTGTGAGTTTATGGCTATTTTCTATCTTTAAAAATGTTATTTTTAAGTATTTTTAATTGATTTTTAAATTAGATTAAATAAATAAAAATATAAAAAAAATTGTTTATTTAGTGTTGACCGTTGACCGGTCGGTCAGCGTGTTAGTTTGCGCCGGGTGAGGCTCGAACCGGCGACCTCCCGTACGCGTGCACGCAACTTACCAACTGAGCTACGTGTCTAACCCGAAATAATCTTGTTTTTATTTATACTTATACACTTATTCAGTTAACCCGAATTTCCTTTATTTACAAAAACATTTTAATTCAATCGGACCGGTGCTCGTGACGGGTTTCGAGACGCGCGACGTGTGGTTCTGTTGCACAGAGTCCACCGCTGGACTATGTGTCTAACCTGGTTATTATCTCAGTTTTTATTATACTTAACAACTAACTGGGTTATCCCGATTTAGTTTAAACAAAAAGGCCTTTTATTATACAAGGAGTGCGTGGAGCAGGGATCGAACTCGGGACGTGCGTATGTATTTTGCACACAGTCCACCGCTGGACTGTGTGTCTAACCCGTTTATAATTCCGATTTTAATTAACCTTATGTTATGTTGAGTCTTCATCTTCTTCGTTGATTTTACACAGGAAATCATATTCTGACTGTTATGACCGATTCATGACTTATACGCTTTTCAGACATTACAAGTAATTTAAAAGTAAAGAATGGAGAGAGTTTGGGGAAAAAGATTATACCGATTGAGGTTGTTCACAGAATTCCGGCGGAGGTTCGTCGGTACTGAAAGTGAACTCGGCTGTTGAAACCAATTAACAGCTTTGTTCGATTTATTTAAGAAGTTGAGTCACTTAAACAAGGTTTAACAGAAGTTTGGGAGATCATACCTGTTCACAGTGTGATTCCGGCAGTTTCAAGAGTTTTCCGGCGAAGGTAAGATTTTCGATAAACGTTGACTAGGATCGATTCTGATGGTGGGTTGTGTTAGTGACTGATTTAATCACATGATTGAAACAGAAAGAGTGGGAGAAAATACCGTGTGAATGTGAGTCCGGTTTTCCGGTGACTTGCAGAATTTTTCCGGCGGTCTGATTCAAGCTTCTCCGGTGGATTGTAAGGTTGCGGAAATGAAATTTGGAGTCTTGCAGAGTGTTTTGAGTCGCAGGAAAGGTCTAGGATTGAAGTAATCCGAGAATTGAAACTTTCGGTTATTAAACCAATCTACTTCCGACTTCAAGTTTATATATGGCAGCATTGATTGGAATCGTCTGTTTATCGGTTTTACTCGCTGAATCGAGAGTATCCAAATCGACTTTGGTGTTTGATAACCGATTTCAGTTACAATTTGTAGAATCGGTTGATTTTACCTTAGTCCATAAAACTTATTTGTTTTCTAAAGATAACAGAGAACAAGCAAGTGGCGGAGTGGTCTTGTGATTGGGTGATAAGTCGTTGAAGTGTCTTGGCTGACCCGGGTTTCGAGTCCCGGCAGCGTTATAATTTTTATTTTAACTTTTCATCAAATATAATTTTTATAGTTTAGTTTATTTATTAATTATGTATTGTTTTAAATCAAAATAATCATAAATATTCGACATAACTTTTATAACTTGATATTCGATTACAAAACGGAGCGGGTTTTGAAAACCCGATTTTTACAAATGTTACGGTATCCCTACTTTTAGGAATTTCGTCTCGAAATTTAAGTAGTTGAAGTAGTAGGAAAAAGATGCGGGTATTTTTTCACGCATTGAGTTTTTCACGTTCCCAAGTAAACTCAGGTCCCGTTTCGACTCCCAGCGTTACCCTAACAATTGGAATGCGACTTCGTCGAAGACGTTTCTCCCCGTAGTCCATGATCTCCACTGGTCTTTCTATAAAATGCATAGATTCATCAATCTGAATATCTTCCAGCGGAATATGGAGATTCCCATCAGGAGGGGACTTCTTCAAGTTCGACACGTGGAATGTGGGATGAATCTGTTTAGTTCTTCTGGTAAGTCAAGCTTGTATGCTACAGGACCTACTCTTTTCGAGTATCTTGAAAGGTCCCACGTAACGAGGTGCTAGCTTCCTTTTTGACCAAAACGAACTACTCCCTTCCACGGTGATACTTTTAAAAGCACATAATCACCAATGTTAAACTCTAAGGGCTTCCGTCGTTTATTTGCATAACTCTTTTGACGACTTTGAGCTGCTAGAAGATTGTTTCGAATTTGATGAATCTTGTCTGTGGTTTCTTGGATCAATTCTAGACCAGTAATTTGTGCTTCCCAATTTCGTGCCAAATACAGGAGATCTGCACTTACGACTATATAAGGCTTCGAAAGGTGCCATGTGATGCTCGAATGATAGCTGTTGTTGTACGAAAATTCAACTAATGGTAGGTGGGCATCCCAATTTCCCTTGAGTCTATGACACATGCTCTAAGCATATCTTCAAGAGTTTGATGGTGCGCTCAGACTGTCCATCAGTTTGAGGATGATAGGCGGTACTGAGATTAATCGTGTGTCCCATAGCGGATTGAACTGCTTGCCATGTGCGTGAGGTGAAACGGGCCATCACGATCAGAAATAATACTCAACGGTACCCCATGCGGCTTACGATTTCGTTGATATAAATACGTGCAAGCTTTTCGTTCTTGAAATCTTCGCGGATAGGAATAAAGTGAGCTGATTTTGTAAGTCGGTCTATTAATCACCCATATAGTGTCATACACACCAGAAATGCGAGGTAACCCGGTAATGAAATCCATGGTTATATTTTCCCACTTCCATGCAGGTATTTCCGGTTGGACTAGAAGTCCTGAGGGTCTTTGGGGTTCATCCTTCATCTTGGAACATGTGTGGCACTTGGAACAAAACGGCAATTCCTTCTTCATTCCAGGCCACCAATAGTTTATCGTAGGTCTTGATACATCTTTATCGGCTCTGGGTGTATAGAATATCGGTTTTGTGAGCTTCATTCATAAGAGTTTCACGAAGATTATTGTGGTTAAGAATCCAGATACGATCTAGGTAATACAGAATACACCTGATTTAGTTTCAGTTTTTAGCTCGGCTCACAGGACATTCCTTTCGTACGTTTTTCTGTTATTGAAACGTGTTGGGCTTCTCGAATTTGATCTTTTAATGTGGTTATAATTTGCGACATAGAAGATGAATGGAGTTCGCATAACCCTTTCGACTAAGTGCATCAGCCACCACATTTGCTTTACCAGGGTGGTATCTAATTTCACAGTCGTAATCATTCAGGAGTTGACCCATCTTCGTTGCCTCATGTTTAACTCTTTTTTGATTGAAGATATGTTGAAGACTCTTGTGGTCAGTGTATATTTCAGACTTAGTACCATAGAGATATTGTCTCTATATCTTAAGAGCGAAGACAACGGCTCCAAGTTCTAGGTCATGAGTGGTGTAGTTCTTTTCATGCGTCTTGAGTTGTCTCGAGGCATAAGCTATGACTTTTCCTCTTTGCATGAGAACGCAACCTAATCCTTGCCCTGACGCGTCGCAATAGACTACAAATCATCACAACCTTCAGGAAGAGTGAGGATTGGTGCATCACAAGTTTTTGTTTAAGAGTTTGAAAAGCTTCTTCTTGCTTGGTCCCCATACGAAAGGTTTTCCCTTGTGAGTTAAAGCCGTGAGTGGCACAGCAATGTGAGAGAAGTTTGAAATGAACCGACGATAATAGCCAGCTAGTCCAAGAAAAGATCTTACTTCAGTTGGTGTACGTGGAGCTTGCCATTCTTGAACTGCTTTGATCTTTGAAGGGTCAAATGTATTCCTTTGTCATTGACTACATGCCCGAGGAATTGCACCTCTTTTAGCCAGAATTCACATTTGGAGAACTTGGCATAAAGCTTTCCTTTTCTAGAAGTGCAAGAACGAGTCGAAGATGACGCTCATGATCAGCTTTAGATTTTGAATAAATAAGAATATCGTCGATGAAGACTATAACAAATCGATCAAGATAAGGTTTGCAGACTCTGTTCATTAGGTCCATGAAGACAGCTGGTGCTTTGGGTTAATCCAAACGGCATAACCATGAATTCATAGTGGCCATAACGAGTTCGAAAAGCAGTCTTAGGACGTCTTCTTCATGCACTCTAAGTTGGTGATAGCAGATCGAAGATCGATTTTTTGAAAAGCAGCTGGCACCTTGTAGTTGGTCAAGAAGATCATCAATGCGAGGTAAAGGATAGCGATTTTTTTATGGTTAACTTGTTGAGCTCTCTGTAGTCGATGCACATCAGAAAGATCCATCTTTCTTCTTTTCAAAGAGGACAGGTGCACCCCAAGGCGATGAGCTAGGACGTATGAATCCCTTGTCAGTCAACTCTTGCAATTGACTGGCTAGCTCTTGCATTTCAGAGGGGGCTAACCTATATGGAGACTTTGCAACTGGTGTAGCACCAGGTATAAGATCAATACGGAATTCGACGTCTCTAACTGGAGGAAGTCCTAAAATGTCGTCAGGAAAAACTTGTGGGAAGTCTTTTACTACAGGAATGTCTTCAAGTTTCTTCTCTACGATTTCCTTTTTGATGATATGGGCTAAAAACGCGACATAATTCTTGCGAAGATATTTTTGAGCTTGAAGACAAGACATTAAGCTGAGTCCTTTCGACGAGGTTTCTCCAATGATTCGAAGAGTCTGACCGTTTGAAAGAGGAGTACGAATAAATTTTTCACGACATACAACTTCCGCCTGATGTTGACTGAGCCAATCCATACCGATTATTATGTCAAAACTTCCCAGCTTCATAGGAATAAGGTCGACTGAGAAATCGTGGTCGTTTAAGGTGAGTGTACAGTCGCGTAAAATAGAGTCTAATGAAACTGGCTTCCCGTCCGCAACTTCTACCGTTATGGATTCCGTGAGCTTATCCCGATTTTTACTTAATATAGGTTCAAACTCTAAAGACACAAAACTTCTATCCGCACCAGTATCAAATAATATAGATGCATATCTACCATTTATAAGGAACGTACCGTTGACCACATTGCCGTCAGCTCTGGCCTGGTTCGCGTTAATATTGAAAGCTCTTCCTCTTGCAGGTGGAGGAGCTTGGTTTGCTTGATTCACTGGGTTGGCTTGGGCCTGAGCATGAATAATATTAACCAGCCTTGGACATGTGTTTCTGAAATGACTCGGGTCGACGCAATTGGGTTGGTAGTATGTTTGGGCTAAATGTTGGGTGGGTGGAAATGGTAGGCCCATAGGATAATTGGGTTGGTAGTATGTTTGGGCTAAATGTTGGGTGGGTGGAAATGGTAGGGGTTGTTGGGCTTGACCCATTAATTGTTGGTGGGTTTGGGTTAAAGGTTGGTGGCGGTTTGTTCGTTGAGGCATGCGGCAGTTTTGAACAGTATGTCCTGCGCGACCGCAGCCGGTGCAGTATTGGCAAGGATGATCAGGGGAATGGTGATATTAGCAACGGTTACATTTTGGTAACGGGCCTGTGTAGGGTCTTCAGTATGGTGCGGGTGAAGGAGTGACTTGAGTAATGGGTGCAGCAGGAATAGGGGTGTTGGTTTGGGTAACTGCAAAATTTCTGGTGTTGCGCTTCCTCTTATTGGCGAACTTAGAGGAAGGAATGGGGTGGTTTGAAGTTTGTCCCTCAACAGGGGCTTTCTTCTTCTCTTCTTTGAACTTCCCGTTGCGAATTCGGTTTTCGGTCAGTTCAGTTGCTAACTCCATAGCCGCTTCAAGTGTTACTGGTGAAACGCTGAGAACTGAATCTTGGATTTTCGAGGGAAGTCCTCGAATATAATGTTCAATCAGACGATAGGTTGGTGTGAACAGATTTGGAACCATTTGGTTCAACTCCAAAAACCTCTAGTTGTAGGTAGAGTGATCACCCTCCTTTTGCTTTAGAGCATGAAATTCATCCTCCAATTTCTTAATTTCACTTCTAGGACAGAAACGCCTAGTCATGATTTCCCTTAACTCCTCCCAAGTTAAGGCCATCGCATCTTCAGTTCCCTCTTCCCTTTCTCAGTATTCCACCAAGTGAGAGCTACTCCAAGTAGCCTCCCGGTGGCGTATCGAACCTTGCGATCCTCAGGACAATCGCAGTTTAAGAAGGTGTTTTCCATCTCCTCGAACCAATGTAGAAGAGCAGTGACACCCTCGGTCCCTTCGAATTTAGGAGGATCACAAGACTTAAAATGTTTGTAAGAGCACTTGTTGGTAGGAGGGTTGTCAATGTTCTGGTCCTGTTGTTGTGGAGGGTTAGTAGGATTTGTAGCAAGGGCTTGTTGTACTTGGACCACAATGTCAGGAAGTATCGTGGCCATTTGTTTCGCAATCTGAGTGGCCAAACGTTCCTGGGACCTTCCTGATCTTTTACCCCTTCGTTGCTGTCTAGACGACATCTACAGGATCATAAAATGAGAAGATTGTGAGTTTATGGTGTCTTTTTAGGTGTCATGTTTCTTTAAGAAAATGAAAATAACATAAATATCAATAATGCAACTACATCCATAGGATGTCTTGGGTTCGCTCATGTTGGGCCTCAAATGTCCCCCATACCTTCACCTACATAGTCATGTGGGCCCCATGGCTATTGGCTTGGTAGGATTCACATTAGTATTGGCAATTTAACACTCGCATCCCCCGAATGCAAACCACAAAATATGTTCATGCGATGTTTGGTCGGAACGTGTCCAGGTGTAGACACAATGACAACTCAAAGTGGGGTTAGCTCACACGACGTTTGGTATAGCATGCTTTGGCCTAATAGGTACTTCGTACTCTCATCGTTAGTCCCCAGGTAGGCAAAATGGTCCTTTATTTTGGATTTATACGAATGCTAGCCTAGACAGGACGTTCCGACTACCGGTACTGGTACCCTTCCAGTTACTACATGCCCGTCATGAGAACTTACTTTGATGAGATTTGAAAACACGAAAATCATTGTAAAAACAATCATGATGTGGTGTGTGCTTTCATGGATGTGATATGTTATGAGCATACGATTTCATGATAGGCATTATATGATAATACATACTTATGAACATGCTTGCACAATATCAAATGTAACATTTAACATAAAACATATAAACATCATGAAATTTGGCATATAACACACAAAATTCTTATAAGTTTCTAATCGACTATAGTATAGGCTCTAAGGGTCTAATAACCTATCCTATATCCCTATAGTCATGGCTCTGATACCAATCTGTTACACCCCGACCCACAGTGAAATAAGAGTCGGGGCATAATTGGGTTATCACCAAAGCTCATGACATTTACTATTATGTTTCATATTTAATAAAGTCAAAGTTACATTTTCAAATATCCAAACATGTTCATTCAATACAAAGGAAATAAACCAAACATAACAATCCCAACTCTAAAACGTTTTATTCTTCTAATCCAAGTCCTATGTGTTCCTAGCTGCTGCTGGTTCACCTGTATCATGTGTAAAATGGGAGTTTTTGGGTCAACATAAGTTGGCGAGTGAACCTTATTAGATAAACATATATTAATAAATTAATTGTTAGTTTATCAATAAAAATTAGTGCATAATCATAGATGAAACAAATGTAAATAATCAAGCAATGGCAAATAGCAGTCACAACTATAACATACATTAACACATGTCAGCATACATGAACATACCAACATCATACTGTAAATAACATAAATGAAACTGTGCGATCAAGGCTCAATCAAACGGAGCCGATAGTATTGCATGTACTGAAAATGAAAATGTCTGTGCGATCAAGGCTCAATCAAACGGAGCCGATCGTATGTGGGCACGCCAGGTTCAACCGCATAATATAATGGGGAACATGCTCAACGCTCATAATGTAATGGGGAGCGGCGGCCTATGAAATTGCATGTACTGAATAATAAATTGCATCCAATAATAAGTACTTAACAGCAACAAACTGAATACACAAGTTCATGATATGATGTATGCACAATGGTTTAGTAATAATAATATAGACAAAGACACATGATACACCCCAAAACGTGATTAAAACGGGGAATTTGTAAGATTCACTCACCTTGGGTGCGTTGGATTGGAGATGGTGATATGCGTACGATTTAGATGAGCGGAACAACGAGGATTACTAACCTAAATAATAACGGAAAATATATTAAATGAGTGGATTTTATTAAGGATTTTAATGAAATTTTTAGATATATTTTTGTGAGTTTATGGCTATTTTCTATCTTTAAAAATGTTATTTTTAAGTATTTTTAATTGATTTTTAAATTAGATTAAATAAATAAAAATATAAAAAAAATTTGTTTATTTAGTGTTGACCGTTGACCGTTGACCGTTGACCGGTCGGTCAGCGTGTTAGTTTGCGCCGGGTGAGGCTCGAACCGGCGACCTCCCGTACGCGTGCACGCAGCTCTACCAACTGAGCTACGTGTCTAACCCGAAATAATCTTGTTTTTATTTATACTTATACACTTATTCAGTTAATCCGAATTTCCTTTATTTACAAAAACATTTTAATTCAATCGGACCGGTGCTCGTGACGGGTTTCGATACGCGCGACGTGTGGTTCATGTTGCACATAGTCCACCGCTGGACTGTGTGTCTAACCTGGTTATTATCTCAGTTTTTATTATACTTAACAACTAACTGGGTTATCCCGATTTAGTTTAAACAAAAAGGCCTTTTATTATACAAGGAGTGCGTGGAGCAGGGATCGAACTCGGGACGTGCGTATGTATTTTGCACACAGTCCACCGCTGGAGTAGCTCAAGCTTCAACGTCTAATGCTATTGCAGTTAATCAGATGAATCTCGACAATGAGATGGGTACTACCACAAAACCGCCGAAGCTACTGAGTATGGATGAATTTGAAGGGTGGAAGGAAAAGTTTGTAAACTGGGTACAAGCCAATCAGTTCCACAGCTGGGTTGCGATTGAAAACGGATACAAGTGGCCAAAGGATGAACACGACAAGATCTTACTTTGATTAAGTTTACTCCTGTTGATAAAGATGCATACGTGGCCAAAAAGAAAATGATTAGTCTTATTCAACAATCTGTGATGGAAGATATTCTGATATTATTACCAGAATATGAAACTTCACAAGAGTTGTGGCATGCTCTTTATGACAAATTCATAGGAAGCGATGAGATGATAAAGAGTAAAAAGGCGTTAATCAAGAAAGAATTCGAGATATTCACGACGATCAAAGGAGAGACAATAAAACAGAAGATTGACAGATATTGTCATTTAATGGTCCAGATTCGAAGGCATGATATTAAAAGAACTACCAAAGAGCAAATAGAAAAGTTGGCTGATGCACTTCACGAGGGAGAATGATCAACTTACCTGTTGATATTGAAGAATAGTCCAGGATGGAGGCATTTAAAGTTGTCATCTTTTATCGACAAATTAGAGGCCATGAGATGGAGTTGTTAAAAATTGCAAAATCAAAAAAATGCAAACGTTGTTCAAGATGTTGGTGTCTATTACAAAGGAAATATTCAAGATACTCATATTTAGAGCCCGAAAATTCAGACAGCATTAAGTGCTAACATGGGTTCCACTCAAAGTTCTCCAGGATATTCAAGTATTGGTTAAATCAGAAGAATCAGACACATCAGACAAACCAATCCAGTTCTGATCCTAATGTTTTCCAATGCAACATAGCAGTGAATCTCAAGAATATTTTTCCTGAAAAGGTAGCTAAACAGCACATAGCACTTCTTGCTACAGTTCTAGAATCTTATGAATGTTTAGTTGCTGGGAAGATCGGAAATCCTGAAATGACCGTTGCGGATTACGATCAGGTGGATGAAGAAGAGCTGGAACTGATGGACATCAAGTGGAGTCTGGCTTTGATCATCAGAAGAGTTACCAAGTTTGTAGCGTTAACTGGCAGAGATATTGGTAATTCAAGTAACAAGCTTGGATTTGACAAGACAAACGTCACATGCTTCAAGTGCTGACAAAAATGGCATTTCGAACGGGAGTGTCCAAACCAAGAAGTAAGTGGCAATCAAAGTCCTTTTGGAGGTGGCAATGATTACTACAAGAAAGCATTGCAATACAAGCCATTACCAAGGAAAGTTGAAATCCAAGATCAATAATCTAACACCGCAAAACAAGCAATGGTTGCTTCAAATGAAAATGAAGGTTTTGATTGGAACAAGTATATTAACAAGAAGACAGGAGTTGCTCTTATGGCTGAGATTGTGGAAGAGCAAGATATGTATGCTGAGAGTGTAGCTCTGGAGAACGTAATTCTAGAACAATACATGCAACAAAGAGAGGAAGAGGAGATTTATCATCACACGATGATGCAGAATAATAAATCTTCTAATAATGTGTCTAGTTTTGCAGGTTGTTCTGATGAAACATCTTCTGAGCTGGTGATTGAAGAAAAGAAACCGAAGGAGGAGAAGATAAGTTCTGAGGTAAGAGAGATTGAAAAGGAGGTTGTGAAAATTGTGGAGGTTGAAAACCTTGCACAAAGTGCACAAATCCTTGTGAGAAATGTGCTGAGAAGTCTAAAATCATAAGCGAAATGACTGTGCATAATGAAATTTTTTATATGATTACAGAACGATAAAAGAAGCTTACGAAAAATGAAGGGCACTTACTGTAATGTCGAAAAAGCTAATCTTGATTAAGTGCTAATGTAACAATGTTAAGTGCAACAGTAATTGAAAAACAGAAAGCAATTAACATGTATATTGACACAATTGCTGAAACAAGGCGAGAGCTTCAAGATATGAAGATTGAAACTGAGAGAGTAAGGCAATTGTTGAAAAGTTACACAATAAACGCTTATGTCATTGATCACATTCTTCCTACGATTAAGTCGGAGGAAAATGATTATAAACCAAAAAGTACAAAGCGTAAATAGTACGGAAATGTTCCACCGCCACTGCTTGCGAGTTACTGCCGCAAGAAAGAGGACGGTATTGAAAAGGCAAAAAATATAACGCTTTTATTAGAAACTAAAGATCAGTTGCCTGAGAACATTGACATAATCTATACGAAATCAAACGATGATAGTGAAGCGGTTGTAAAAAATGTGGTAAAGAATGTTTTGGGAAATGATTCTAATGACGGCAGCTTTGAAAACGCCAACTCGAGTTCGAACAAATCTGAATCACAATCTGAAGATGAGGATACGTTATCAGAAAATGATCTAAGTGATGATCCTAATGTTGTCATGTACAAGGTTAAGGAATCTGATAGATTATAGTTCGATTATAGTTTTCCAATTCGGAATGTGAAAGAAGATCAAATCGATAAACTGTTCAACTTGTAGAAGTTTCGTCAGATGATCTTAAAAAGGATGAGAAAAGATTTTACTCGAAACCCAAAAGGAACTTTAACAACTACCGAAAGAATGGTGGTGATTTTCCCGAGAACAGGAGAGACGGGTTGGGTTTGGAGGTAAGTGAAGATGAATCGAAAAAGAACCATAAGTCTCCATTTCACGAATACAAAGGTAAAAACATAAAGTTTGTGTATAGGACAAACACGGTTCAAGAAGAAAGTTTGATCGGTAAGCAATCAAATGATGAGTTCAAGAAGGAGAAAGAACTTCGGGATAAGGCTAAATCCGCAAGTAGGGTAAAACCCACTAGTGGACACTCACATGATACTCGAACTTGCTTCAAATGCAATGAAGTTGGTCACATTGCTCGCAAGTGTCCGAAGTCAAAGCCTATGTATCACCGAAGAAAAACTGTTTCAGATGTTGAGAAACAAAAGCAACCAGAGATTGTGAAACCAATCACAATGTTAAAAAGAAACAAAGAATCTAAATTCGAAGTGAAACCTAAAATTGAAATAAGGTTTGAAAACTCAATTTTTGAAAAAGGTGAAACTTCAAAATTTAATGAAAACAAAGATTCTCGTTTCTATATCAAGAAAGCAAGAAGCAAGTCACAATCCTGGTTGCTAAAAAGAACATAACCTCATCTGAAAGTGACAAGTTTGTTTCTGATAAAACTAACAATGTCAAACCAAAAGAGTCAGTAACCAATAATGATCTTTCAACATTAAATTTTTCAAAACAAACAAAGAAAGAAAAGGTCGAAAAGTTTCAAAGTTAACATCGGATGAAATGTTTAATGATAATTTTGATTACTATGATGAATTTGAAGGTGATTACGATGATCTTTATCAAGTTCAACCCAAGACCAAAAAGGCTTGGGTTTCACTATTCAAGTAGTTACTTTTCATGTGCAGTGGTTCTATAGATCCACACTATTGAAGTAGATGGATGGTAGAGCTTCCTGTTTCTTAACTTATTCTGAAAATGTCATAATATTTGCCATTTTGAGGGGGAGAAATTGAAAAGGAAAAATTCGTAAAAATCAAATTGTGAAAATCCACACCGTTGAACAGAACATTGATTTTGTGTCAAAACCAATTATTATTTCACGTAAATGAGTTTAATGGTGCAGATGAAGAGGTTGAATATGGATTGGACGACGAGTTCTCGTGATCCTCATTGGTTTGTTATATTTTAAGATAGAATTTCTTAAAACTAAAATTCAAAAATATGTTTTTTTTATTTTAGGGGGAGTAATGAAAGCAGAAAATAAAAAACATATGAAAAAGTTGAAAATTCAAAAACATTTGAAAAAATCAAAAAGTATAAAAAACATTGAAAAAGACAAAAAGAATTTTGTGTCAAAAAGGAAATGATAGTACATCAGTGGACTATCACATATAGTTTAAAAAGTGATAACCAAGTCTTACTATGGATGTGTCGATATACTTTACACGTTCAGTAAATTGTTTCCTGGATATAAACTAAATTTTACAGCTGCTTAATATTGTAGATTGATATCTCTCGGATATATGGACTTAGTACTCCGAAATTTCGCTTGAGAGATTGTCTAATTCTGAGATACGAGGTCTTTATAGATAGTTGATATCCGGGGTATTATACAAGTTCTTCTGATTTTGCGGAAGCAATAGCCTAGAACTTCTATAATGCTTTTGCTAAAAACCCCTAAATAGCATGCAAAGCTGAAAAGAATCGAAAGATCTAATCATTTGCAGTGCTTAAAAGATTCCTTAAGTGGAACACTACCTTAAAGTCGAGCCTTCATCTCTTTGTCGATAAGCTGGTATTAACCTGAGCTCTCAAGGCCTCGCATAACCCAGATACAGATATCAGTTACGCTATACTCGCCTGTAAGATGAAATCTTGGGAATCTTAATACGGGAGTATATTCTGAGATGAGAACCATAGTTAAGTCGAGTTTCATATTTCATACCTAACATATCTTGAAACAATTGAGAAATGTGTCTAAGTTTAAGTGGATAAACATATCGACAATCTAGGTAAACAAGTTTAAAACTCAAAGTCATCAAAAGGTGAACGGTACTAGTGATATGTCTCAAACAACTTATATGATCCTTAGACAAGAATTCACAAAACAAATATGTCTGTAAACATGTTTTTACATAGTTTACTTGTTAAAGTTCTGTAAAAAGTTCTGTACATAGTTTATCTGCTTTACAGATTAAAATCAAAAAGATTTTCAGTGTGTTTTAGCATAAACTTTTTAAAAATTCAAAAAGATTTTGGTTTTTTCATTAGTTTCTACAAGCCAATGATGGAGAACGGTTCTTCGAAGTCTGGTAAGGTTCTATAATGGTGAAAATCTTGATGACATCTGTTAAAAACCAAAATAATCAAAAGTGTTGAAAAGTTCATTAAATTGAAACTTTAAAATTGAAGGAAAAAATCGGTATATTCACAACGGTTTTTCAAATCGAGGTCATTAATTTGGACTTGGTAGAAAAATTGGTTAACCAAGGTCATTAACTTGGACTTGGTCAACTAAGTGGATTTTCATATTTGATAAACATATGAAAAACCAAGGTCTTAATTGTAAAAGTATTCATGGTCATTAATTTGAACTTGAATAACTGAAAGGTTTGAAAAATGAAAAAGAAGATTAAAATTTGAAATGTTGATGTTGCAAAATTTCAAAGTTTGAATCTGAAATGTTTATTTGAATGTCTAAGAACTTTGAAACAGAAAGTAAAGTTTTAGAGGGAGCTGGATAAAACGTTGATTAAAGATAACAAAAGCTCAAAGCAAGGGGGAGTTTGAAGATTAAAGCTTAAAGCTAGGTGAGGGTGGTAATTAAAGTTTTATCAAGTTAAGCTTAAGAAACATAATTGAAGAAGATTTGAAGATCGAGGACGTTAAAGTTTATTCAAGACTAAAGATCAAGAGTATTTTAAAGATTCAGGAGCTTATTTGAAGACAAATGACTACGGCAACATCCAAGTGGGAGTCTGTTGATGCATATGTCTGTTGCCTACGTCATTATACTAGAATGAGTCTGGAATGAACCAGAGCTTCTGAAGACTGATCAAGACAAAGACGATATCCAAGGGGAGTTTGTTAGTACAGTATGTCTAGTCTTGTATAGCGAGTCTGTTTAGAATAAGTGAGATCACGTTAGAAAAAGGCATATTTATGTATGTTGGGGATCAAGTTCGCCCGGAATCAGGTTGTGAGAATAAGTTCGGCCCAACTTGTTCAAGACAAGTTCGCCCGAACTTGTTGACACCCCAAGCGAACTTGAACTTCTATAAATAGGTGCCTTATGATTTCATTTGTAACAATCAACAACTTTGGCACACTGACGGCGAAGCTCTGTCCGATCTGGAACTTGAACGTTTATGAATATTGATCAATAAACAATCATTTAAAGAGTAATTCTTGTTATATGATTAACATGTCACATAGGTTCCACCTATTTGAACGTTAGATACAAATCCTAGGTTCCTAAGCTGAGGAGGACAGTCCTATCATCTACTTGCTCACCCTCCTTTACCCCCCTTCCATCTACATGTTGTGGAATCAACTTTATACAACTTTTCTGGAAAACTGCACTAACATATTAGGTTGTCAATAGTTTTGAGTTTACGAGTTGATAGGTTCTGATTGGCTCATTGAAGGTTTATAAGTGATTAACTCGAACTTTGTGGAATCACCTTTATAAATATTTTATGGAAAATCATACTAACATATTAGGGTGTCAATAGTTTTGGGTTTGCGAGGTTGATAGATTTTGATTGGCCGGTTGACCGTTTAAAAGTGATTAACTTATCACGACTAGGGGTGTTCATCGAATCGAATTTTCTAATTATTCGAATCGAATTTTTCGAATGCTCTTTTTTTCTACCTGAATTCGTAATCTATTCGGTTAGTATTTGAAACTCGAACTCGAATAAATTCGATTTAGTTCAAATTCACTCTAAACAATAATTTTTTTTACTTTCATTCTTTAAAATTACTACAAACTAATTATATTCAAAATAAAATATAATAATCTGCAAAATTAATTAACTAACTATCAGTATGTCAAAACACCAAAAGTTAGAAGATAGGTTGGTTATTGCTAACGATTTAAATGAGGTAAGACTTTAGAAATAAGTAGTATGAGCTATTTGTCGGTAGGTTTGGTAATGTTATAAATAATAAACTTATCACTTATGGATGTAGTTCATACTTTGACCAAGTTTAGAAGTTATATGTGTGTGTCTGTGTGTATGTTTGTGTGTATATACATATATTAAAAAATTATATATAAATTGAATTCGAATTTCGAATCAAATCGAATTGAAAATCATAAATTCGTATTCAATTCGAATTCAATTACTGGACTCGAATACGAATCAACTCGAATTCGAACCTTAGTAATCGAATTTGAATCGGGTCGAATTTCAAATTTTTCGAATCCGAATCGAATTCTGAACACCCCTAATCACGACTTACCTATTTATTAGTGTCAAATAAATTATTTTAACCCGAACACATTTAAAGTTATGTAACTTTAACATGACTTGTGTAACTTATATTTATTTAAACAAGTTAATGAGTTGTAATCAAGTTGTAAATGAGTTAACTATGTGATAAATGGGTTGGTGGGTTCTAAGTAATGTGTAAACATGTTAATATGTTAATATGTCGTAAAGGAGTTGATAGGTTGCACTTATCATTTTTTATCATTATTTAAAACAAGTTGATAATTACTTGTTTAATGTTAGTAAACTCATATATGAACGTTTATGATATGGGCTTGATGATGCTAATAATCAAGCCTCACAAAAGCGGCAAGTCTGGTAAAATTTCAAAACGGGTTTTGTTCAAACTTGGCACATGCCATTCTAAATAAGTATCATATTGGTTTGAGTCATAATGGGTTTTGACAAAAAAAAGAAAAAAGAAAAAAAAGAGTAAATTGCGAAAATCGTCTCTAGGGTTTGGGTATGTTTGCCAGTTTCATCCAAAACAACTTTTTTGTACTAAATAGTCCTTCACTTTTGAGTTTTTTTGGCAAATTTCATTTAAAAGTCTAATTTGCTTTATTTTTTATGTCAAATATTTGGATGAAAATGACAAAAAATCTTAAATCTCAGGGATGATTTTTGCAAAAAAAAGTTAGACGTTTGGATGAAAATGACACAAGATTAAGTGAGGAGCAATATGATACAAAAAAAATTGTTTTGGATGAAATTGATAAATAAGCCCAAACCCAGGGACGATTTTAGCAATTTACTAAAAAAAAAGCCTCAAGTTGGCATGGATTGTTTAAAAGAAAAGTAGCAAAATGAGTTCACTCTATATATTTGTTTTTATGGCGGCTAGTGGTGATGCGGACGAAGACTTAACCACACTGGCTGTGAAGGTGACGATCTTGCGGCGATGGATCTAGTGTTAACGACGAGTGGTAGCATTGGCGGTGGTGATGGTTTTGGCAATAGCAATAATGGTGTTGGCGGTTGTATTGCTACTACGACGGTGGTGGAGATGGCTAGTAACACTGGATGTTTTGGTGGTGTTTGACATGTTGTTACATCAATGGTCAGTGGTGAAGGTGGCGCCAGTAGTGATGGTGGTGAGGTGGTTGTTTTAAGCTTTTAGCGATAGGAGGTGATGACGCATTTAGACACTTTCTACGATAACAAGTTTACAAGAGTGATTTGTTTTAATTTCTTTAAAAAATATCTTATGACCCAAACTAATCTAGTTGATTATAATTGACCAATATATAACCCAAAAGGTTGGTGTTTGGTTTGTTTTGAGTTGTAAACTTGTAATAAAAATTCACACACCTTATTTAACCCATAGACGAAAGTATAAAACACAACCAAACCTTGTTTAACCCATAGATGAAAGTATAAAACACAACCAAATTTGGAACTTGAAATCTTATGACGATCAATTGAAAAATGCCAAAAATACAAAAGACGATTCACAAACCTAAGACAAAATGTGAAGAATGATTCAAAGTTTTTGACGGTTCATTTTTTATTGACGGCAAATTTGTATCACCGACGTGCCACTAGCGAAACACCCGATCACATCCATCTCCACTAGACAATAATGCTTATGTACTAATTCAGAAGGAAACCAATAAATTTGGGAAAACCCCCTTGTGGGAACCAAACCAAGGACCTAATGGTCCATAAGCCTTATCTCACCCAAGATGTCACTAGTCTATAATGCCATGGACTTGACGGTTCATTGTTTCATCGTAAGTTTATGTGGGAACTTGAATGGGCTTAGGCTTCGGTTAAATTTTGTTGATTTATTATCTGGGCTTGACCCAAACATGAAAATTTGAAAAATATGGAACTGAAAACAAGACCCAACAAGGAACTAATGCAAGTCACATTTGGCATCATCTTCATTCTTGTTACATTTTTTAAAATAAAATACAAAACAAATCTAGTACTTTTTACAAAAGAAAAATAAATAAATAAATAAACAAGATACAAGAAGTAAAATTAATTACATACCATATGAAACAATAAGTTTACAGTCAAATCGAAAGAAAAAAAAAAACAAAAAACAAGCAACATCGCACACAAACGTTAGGCTTGCTATAGGTGATCTTATAAATATAACCAAGTTGCTCAAAATTATACATGTTTCTTTTCATAAATAAAAAGATGTATGTTTTCTGGTTTAAAACAACAAAAGTGTTTTATCGTGTTTTCTTAAAACATGCAAACTGGGTTTTGATATCATTATTAAGATTTCAGATTTGTATGTGGGTTTTGGAATTTTTGTCAACAAAAAATGATACTGATAAGTATACAATAACCATTAACTATTTTAAAATCTCCCAAAAATGGTCCATTTGATAAACTTTTACGAAACCTAAAGAACAAGGCGATATGGTGTTTTGTTTCATAACTATACCTTGATGCGAGCTCTAGACGTGTTGGTGAAGTGGATGACAAGTAGGGGTGAGCACAAAACCGAAATAATCGCAACCGCAACCAAAAAAACTGAACCAAAATAACCGAAGGGTCGGTTATTTATATTTTTGATAACCGCATGTTGCGGTTCGGTTATGGTTATTATTAGTTTCATAACCGCAAATACCCGAACCGAACCGAATGTTTTAAACATGGCCGAATTCATAAGACCATAGGTTTTAAAGTTAGTGTTTAAGTGTTTAACCATGGCCCAATCCATATTTTTTTGGGTGAAGTGTTTAAGTATTTTAACCATGACCCAACCTCATTGAATTTAAAACTCTAGCCACTTTGTGTTCGTATGTATGCTTCCACATAACACGTGGAAGTAAAATATAATTGATAATTCTACAAGCTTTAACTGTGTATATTTATTTTTTGCGCATGATATTTGCATAACCCACACATTTAAAGCCTAACTTAAGAAACGATAACATAACAGACCTATAACCGAACCGAAACCGCATTAACCGCAAATAACCGATTAACCGAAACCGCATTAACCGAAGCAAATGGTTATGATTTTTTGATAACCGAAGTGTGCGGTTATGGTTTCGGTTATAGGCAATAATCGAACCGAACCGCACCATGCTCACCCCTAATGACAAGAACCCCCTCTTTACAAGTTTTGTTCCATATTACCGAATTTAAACCCAGTAATTATACAAAAATTCTTAATTCTTGATCCCCGAAAAAAAATTAACTTGTTCATGGTTTTAAATACACACTTGAGTTTGTAAGGTGGGTTTGCTACACATCGGTGTATAGGTTGGAAAGTTTGCGCCTAGGTGGCAATGTGTGGTACGACGTGTGAGGACAAACATTTGGCCATGTAGCGCACAAGTTTGTAAGTTATGTGCCATGATGGCGAGTGAAATTACAATCAATGACCATTTTGGTAATAAAATTCAAAGACTATTTTTGTAAATGTCATATGTGATTTTCCTATTATTCATAGCAAAGTCCATACTACTTTCCGGTACAAGTGAGTTCAACTACAACTATAAGTTAAGTTATGGTAGGATTGTTACTTTGCTTGTAAAATTACTTCTTGCTTTCATTCTTTGAAAATGGTCCAATGTGGCTTTTCAATGACTGAAAATTCAGCAGCATGTCTTCATGGGCTTTCAGGTGGGACACATGCATCAAATGATCAAAGTCATGGTGATTACTTATCATACCACATTAAAGAAAATATACATACATGTACATATGTTAGATATAAACTACATAGGTATTTCAAGTTTACATATCTTGACATCTTGAGCTCGATGGCTAGCACCACTTGAATAAAATTAAAAAAAAAAAAACCTCGGTGTGGATACACATATAAGAAAGCACATAATTTTTCATCCACTACTACAACTCGTTCAATCCAGACTATAAACGTTTTAATTTCTAAATATATATGGATCTTTATGCTTTCTTAAGTTATTGTATATGGATTCATGTGTTAAAAATTTTTGTATCGTTTATCTCCATCACTAAGAATTTAGAAACGCCGTATATAAATTGCAACAGTAAATCTTAGTTGGATTGAGTTGTTACTCATCTTACCCTTATTATGTCAAACCATTATCGAGCAAGCGTTGATGTCACTTTATGTTTTACGAATTGTAGCTGTTGGGTTTGTTATGGAGAGTGAAAAAGACGTTGGCGGTGGACAAATATAGATTTCAATGCAACTAACATACACGGATCATGAGTGAAAAACGGGCTATATTTAAACCAACGTGAAATTAAAAGACTTGATATGAAAAATACTCATGCAAAAACAAACGACTATCTACTTCAAGGACTAAACCCATTGTTAGATGTTAACCAGCTGGCACAATATCCATGATTTTTAAAAGAAATGAAAACATCGCAATACGAACACACCACACAAATTGTTCGTGTATCTTACTTTACACATTATTATACTTGTATTGCGGTTATTATGTATAAAAGCTCGTTTAGCTTCACCAACCTAATTTATACACTATATATTTCTAATTCAAGAAATGGGTTCATCTTAGATAACTCTATACACCCTACAAATGGAGTGAGAAACTCTCTAAAAGCATCATAGTACTATAAACAATTATTGTATAAGCTAAAAGTAAAAGTCTTTTTCAAATTCAAATTCAAATTTAAATTTGTGGTATGGGTTTCGTTTGTATTTTTGATTATGGTTCAAATTGGATATCACAATGAAAAAAAAAATGATATAAATTTCTAAACAAGTTTATAGATGGTTTTTTATGACACCTATATAGGTATCAATATAATTTCTTAAATGAGTATTAATGAAACATAACTAAAAACTATCAGCATCATGCCTAAAATCTAAATGCTCAAGCTAATCATACCTTGGTTGCTCAAAAGTTAAAAAGGATGAATTTCATGTGTACCCTACAAATGTTTAAAATATCAGAATAAAATTTATTCCATACCCAAATTTAATATATACATATATAAGGAAATGTTCATTGGAGAACATTAAAAAAGTGGTTAACAGCGAACCATTCATTTAATATGTTAAAAATTCAACTTAACATGTTAAAAATCAATATTTTTTTAAAAAAATTTGGAGCTTTTGCATATAAATACATGTAGAAGTTTTTTAATTAAAAAAATCAAAAAATATAAATATTAAGAAAAAATAAAAACACTTAAAAATGGTTTTTTTTTTTTAAAAATCTGAAAAAAAATAATTTTTAAGATTAAAAATTGAATTTTAATATATATTTAACATGTTAAATGCAATGTTTCTTGGTTCCCCACCTTTTTAATGTTCTACAATGAATCTCACACTATATATATACACACACATACGCGTCGAAAGTAATTAAACAATCATACTTACTCATTTCTTAAAAAAGCAAACACAATTCGAATGTTACCAATATATTATTTCCTCAAATTTTAATATTTCTTTAGATACATCACAACCTGCATTCTGTAGGATTTGAATTTTTAACCTTTTAGTTGTGAGACACATACCCATTCTTAACCTTAACCTTCGTTTCATCAACATTATTTTTCTTATAATGTGAAATTTAAAATTATAGGACCTGAAGGGTTTCACTATATTTAACATATATATATATATATATATATATATATATATATATATATATAACCCACTTGTGGTGCGAAAACCTAGGAAACTCAAAGCTCCGAACATTTTTTTATTTTAAAAAAAATTACACATGTAATATACATGTTTTTAAGGGTTTTGAGCAAAAAAAATCAAAAAAGCGCCGACCATATTTAAAAAAAAATAAACAAGTTTTTGTATAACATATGTTAAATTCATGGGTAACAAATGTTATAGTCGCGTTGCTGAAAACTTGTTTATTTTTAAAAAAAATATCCACTCGGCGCTTTTTTGTTTTTTCTTTTTTTGCTCAAAACCCTTAAAAACATGTATATTACATGTGTGATTTTTTTTCAAAATAAAAAAATGTCGGAAGCTTTGAGTTTCCTGACTTTTCTCAATTACAAGGGTTTTCTCCGTATACTTACATTATATATATATAGGTAGAGGATCATGTAAAAAGGCCTAAAGTATGAGAAGTTGAGAAATATTATGGAGGTGACATGTGTCATCAATCTAAATTAATTCAAAAGGATAAAATTTTTCATTGATTCAATTAATTGATAACCTTCCATAACGCCACCCTTTATTATAGGAATACCAATGTTATATAGTGTTATATATTTATGTAACATGTCTATGATGAATGTATAGTGTTATATAGTGTTATGTATTATGTAACAGGTCTATGATGGATGTATAATGTTATATAGTGTCATATAGAATGTGTTCTTAGTATAGTGTTTTAAACCTGCATTTTCACATGGTGTTTTAGACCTCCATTTCTAGAGTGTGTTCTTAGTATAATGTTCATAGTATGGTTATTGTACGTGGTGTTTTAAACCTGCATGCCTGGTGTTTTACATCTGCATGCTAGTAGATGTTCTAGATTACATATGTTAAAACACCATGGTGTTTTAAATCTACATTCTAGTATATGTTCTTCGCATGTTTATCGTATAGTGTTTTACACCTGCATTCCAGTATGTGTTTAAAACACCACGCTTAAATCATAATACAATTAAAACACCACTGTATGAACATAGATAAAACATCATGGACTAAACATCTGATCGAAACATATTTTTTTCTCTATATAAGTATAGCAATATGGTACTCATATTAAAGATAAAAAAACGCTCGTTATTATGGTGTAATTTTTTTTAAAAAGAAGTTACGTATACAAAGTTATTGATGTTTGCAAAAGACGAGGAAAGTTGCATGTGCATTAATGTTAGTTTCTTAATTCAGAATTGTTAAATTTACCTTTAACCCTTAATCTAGAAAACTAATATGTTTAATAGAAAACATTATTTACAATTTTGCCATTATGATCTTAACCATTAGATTCTAGATCTAAAGTTGTAGATTCTTTCTTACACTTTTCACAAAACACACCATTTTTATAATAACTCCACCCTATATATATTTTATAGAATTTCAAAAGGAGTTATTAGAAGATGGACTTAAGGGTTTTATTTATATTTTAATAATTATTTTGTTAAAATTGATTTGTAAGAAAGTTCAAATTTTGTAATTTGGTTTAGATACATGATATTAGGTTATGGGGGTGTAGAAATATCTTCTCCAACCATCCACATGATCACCTTCACACCCATCTCATCACTTTCCTCCTGCCCCTCCCCAATCAAGGGAGGTGGCGTACCCCTTCTCCCTCCTATTTCAATCAATCATCACCCTTTATAAAAAAACAAGCTCGGAGAGATGGGGGGATTACCCGTTTGCACCGAAGAAGGGTCGGGAGGGGCGGCGTTCCTCGACAGGATAACCTGCCACACCCCACGGCCTTAGAGTTGTATAGCAAATCGAAAATTATATACAATTACTAAAACTTTATAAAACACATTCTATAGTATGTATATGAATTCTAGTTTACGAAATGTGGCACTATAGGTTGTACTTCAAACTTTGTGTGTGTGTTGTGCATTTCATGATTGTACCCTTAATTTGGAGGTTGTAATCTTTTCTTGAGTTTAAACAAAATTTCAACGTACCAAAAATACATGTTAATTTCATACAAATTAAACGTATTAAATGAGTTTAAACTAAATTTCAACGTTTAAAAAATTCATGTCAATTTCATAAAAAAGCACATAACATAAAATAACAAACTTTTTCCATGTGAATCTACGATCACCTTTAATGACATTCGCATGTAAATTTTTTAAATCAAGATGAGTTCTCAAACTAATCCTAAATCCACTCAAAGCAATGAAGATCGGCTATTGACGTTGCGATTGAAGCAATCAACGATTCCCGCTTCCAATCAACTATTCACGTTTTCTGCAATTGAAGCAACCAATTATTCCAATTTAATGCGACTGAAACAATGAGAGAACCATAACCAGTCACTTAAAGCAATAAGGTAAGTAGAATCGATGGATACGATTAAAGAAGGAAGAACATAATCTTAAAAAAGGTACTCGACTGTAACCGATAAAAACTGTGTAAAAAAAACCATAAAATAGTTATAAACCAAAATTCAGTTAAAATTTGACCAACATATACATAAGTCCAAGTTAAAAACATATAATATTTCATAACTTTCTTGAATAATCATATCATCTAACTTTGTTCAAAATGATACATCACACATTCTTGCTTATAATGTCATTGAGTAAAGAGTTCAAACTTTTAGTCTCACTCACCCATGAAATTACCTTTCTACCCCTCTAATCGGAATCTATGGTGGATGACTACAAAACCACATCCCCTAAATAGTCATACAAGAGGGGTTTAACCTTAAAACCAATCAATCTCATCACAATTCTCACATTTCTTCAATTCACTTTTCACTTCAATCTCATCCCAATTTCTTCATGTTCTTCATCTCAATCTTGATATTTCACCACTAAATTGTATCGTAATCCTTCAGGACAGTTACGTGATGCGTACGAATCATTAAAACCTGATTTCAGACGGGTAATTTCACTCCGATCTCTGTAATTGTTTGCTTAATTTTGAGATTATTATGTTTGGCTTGTAAATCGGTGTTTTGTTTGGTGTAATTGTGTTTTTAGCCGAGATTTATTCCGATCTTCGTGAGGTTTAACCGTTTAACTGTTTATAAGTTAAATTTACGATTTATGCTCCGTTAATTTTCTTAGTTGTATGTAGATCCGATCGGATTTGTGTAATTTGCAGTTTTTATAGTCTGATCTCGTTGAATTTATGTCTATTTACGATCTAATCGTTGAAAATCGGTTAGATATTAACGGAGATGTTGAGTTTTGTATAATTTAGGTCAATTGTGGACTTTATTGCCGTAGATTATTTGTGGACAAGCTCTTGTTGTTCGGATATTAAATGTCTGGTTCATAAATGGCAATTATGTGATTTATCTGGTCCTTAGAATATTCTATTCAAGTCATGAAAAATAATGATAATAATTATGTGTTTTAATTCTTTGGTTTGATTACAAGCAGTACCGATCAGTGGTCGGTTCAGTTGACGATTGATCATGACAAACTATGTTTATCTTTATCATCTAGTCCTTAGAACATGTGTATTTAAGTAATGAAAATAATAATAATAATAATATTAAGTGTTTAATTCTTTGATTTAGTTACAAGCAGTACCGTCCAGTGGTCCGTTCGATTGACAATTGATCTGTTATTAGCATGCATACTTAAGCTATGGTGTTGAAGAAGAGGATATATGATGGAGGATTTCATGGTTTACTGCCTCCTGTGATACCTAAAGCTCCTAGATCCTTGAGGGTAATTACTAACTAGTGGAAACTTCATTTCATATTTGTTTTAAGAATGTTAGGTAATTTCTGCCGACATGTTTTGTTTGTTTCATTTAGAAGCGGCGTTCACACAACAAAGCATCGGCTGATGGGGAAATTAGCGGTTTTGAGTTATTAGCCGCTGTAGCCGACAAGTTGTTACAGGAGCAGGAGAGTGAAAGTTCTACTTCTACTATTGGTTCGAAAGGAAAGGAACTAATCAGCATTCATGAGGAAGGTGCCAAACATGAGTCACTTGAAGTCAAAGTCAAGGTCAAATCTGTAATACCGGAACATCATGATCCGGCCAGCGGTGCAGAGAGCAAGCTGGTTGCTCAACCTACTAATCTAGACCCTCGTTTAAAAGAATCGCCACATTCCGAGAATGATTCTGGTTCAGATCATGCTTCCATTGTTACAAATTCTGGTTTCGTGAAAAAAGTCAACACTAGTTTGATAATGGAAGCCATTGAAGACAAACCACGTAATATGTATGATGCTAACTTTGGTGATAATAGAGATGAAATACATCCTGAGGCCATAGAGAAACAAAGTGGAGGGTTGACTTCAGTTAAGAGCTACAATCTAAAGGACGGTTTGAAACCATGTGTACATACCGGTGTGTCAAACAAGTCATATACTAGCGCAGATTTACCCTATTATAAGGATCGTGTTCGCGGTGCTTGTTTACCAAGGGATAGGGGAAATGTGAATATTAATATTAGAGATGATGATGAAAAATACTTTAGGTATAATAACCGCAATAACACCAGATTGAGGGCATTTGGATCGCGATCACATGCTGGATATAGAAGAGTGAGGAAATTGATGCCTTCTAGATACTGGAAAGTAGCGCGAAAGCTGAACGAGTATGAACTCCAAAACGGCACCAGTAAGTGGAGTATATAGTATACAACTATACATACACCACATATATAGTTTTTGTACAACATTTGAGTTATTTGTCTTTTTTCAGGTGGCAGAGTTAAAACCTTTTACCATAAAAGGAAAAAGATATGCATGAGAGAATGGTTTCAAGCCGATGCTGCAGTTAAAAGGAGGAAGTTGTTTCATAAGAGCTCTAAAAATTCATATATAAAGGAGGCAAGTAGCGAAAGCATGTCAAATCTAGTGAAATTTAGCATAAAGTCCTTCAAAGTTCCAGAATTGTACGTTGAGGTCCCCGAAACTGAAACCGTCGGCTCCCTGAAGGTATTATTTAGAACTAAATTCCATCCTCGTAATATTTAATATGTGTTTCTTTATCGGTTAAACTGTTTTTGGTTCTCAATATGCTAATTATCTTTAACAGAGGAGTGTGATGGAAGCTGTCAAGGCGATTTTACATGGTAAATTACATGTAGGAGTAGTTGTTCAAGGGAAGAAAGTTAGAGATGACAATCGAACACTACAACAATCTGGGATTTCCCAAAATTGTAACCTCGAAACTGTAGGGTTTACATTGGAGTCTAGTTTACCTGAAGCTTCTCCGTTTCTTGCTCCGGAAGAAACTCCATCATGCAACGCACAGCAATGGCTATCTCGGTACTACATACTTCATGGTTTACTAAGTAATTTGGATTTAAAATGGAACTTTAATGCTTACTTATTAGTATTTACTATTATGCTGTCTTCTAGTCCTGTTATCGATGGGTGTTTCTCAAGTTCTTCCTCGGATCCTCCGCCTCTGGCAACTAGTTTGGACAACCTACTTGAGAAGAACGAAGAAAGTACAACTTTTGCAGCTGAAGGTACAGAAGTTATGACACAAGAACCGGTGGAAGATTCCAAAGCTCTTGTGGTTGTTCCGCCACTAGATGCAGAGGTACTCTCGGCGGTCCCGTTGAGTGAAAAATCGAGCAAACGATATGAATTTTCACAAAGGAGAACAAGGAGACCGTTTTCTGTATCAGAAGTAGAAGCACTTGTGGAAGCTGTTGAAATCCTTGGAGCTGGAAGGTGTGAATATTATAATCAAAATACTTATGTTTATACGATAAGTATTGGTTCTAATGGAAGCCTATTTGTAATAATATTCTGCAGATGGCGTGATGTTAAAATGCGTGCTTTTGGAGATGCAAACCATCGGACTTATGTCGACTTGAAGGTAAAAAATCCATCTTCTAGAGGTCGGGATATGGGTTGGCCTGCAACACTTTATTGTCCATTTTTTTTAGTTAATTTATTATACAATTATATATTGATTGAAATTTTACTATTGTAACAATCTAATTTTTAATAGATTGATTTATGAGATTTTATGCATTAAAAATGCACTTCGAGTAGCGGTCAACCTGTTTGACCCATTTGATTAGTTTCCTTTCTATATTTAGTTCTAAACGATTCAGTCGGGTTGGTCTGCAACGCTTTAGTCTAAATTATTTATTTATTTTTGTTAAACAATTAGCGTGTCAAATATGACTTATGAGGCATGAATTTTACTATTTTAATATGCATTTTGAGCCGGGGTCGACCCGTCTGAAAAATTTCCTTTCTAGCCTATTTATCAGAGTTTACCCGGTCAAGTGATATATACTTTTATTAACCTCTTTAGCAGGGCGGTTTCTGTTATTAACAAGCCCCAAATTCACATCTTTGTTTCAGGATAAATGGAAAACATTGGTTCACACAGCAACCATCTCGCCTCAACAAAGAAGGGGAGAGCCCGTGCCTCAGAATCTTCTAGACCGCGTGCTGGTTGCACACGCATACTGGTCTCAGCATCAAGCTAAGCAACCCACAAAGAATCAGAAGCCTCTAGAGGCTCAAATGTAAGTTAGAGATGATGTCGAAAAATATTTGGGGGGGGGGGGATGGGATGTTAGGAATCTTGATTAATTTGGTGGTCTGTAAATTTGTCGGGAGTGGAAATAATGGTGCAATCTAACACAAACTGTATGTAAGATTGCTCGTCTGATTTAGTAGATACCTTTGTGCATTTTGTAAATTTTCTAATGTATTTTATTTCATTTTGATGCTTTGTTATTGTAGTTGCTTCGTTTGTGTTATTTAACCGGTTACATTTAATTGTATTAAGGGGTGTCGTGTAACCCATTTATGAAACATGTTGATGCTAGTGCTCTAGAAAATGACACCTATAATAAAACGTATGGAAGATTGCTCCTCTGATTTAGTAAGATACCTTTGTGCATTTTCTTATGTATTTTATATCTTTTTGATGCTTCATTATTGCCTGGATTTGTTTATGCTTTTTTCCTATTTAGTTGCTTCATTTGTGTAATTTAATCATGCATCATGTGGTAGCGTTGATAGCCGAAAGACAAGGGGTACATGCACTAATCGGCATTTGTCTCAATTGCTAAGTGTTATGTGCCTTGTGTCCAAGGCTTGATGCAAAACTAATATTGAGCCGGGGGTCTCGCTGGATACAGCCCCTCTATTCCTATGGGGTAGAGGTAAGGTTGTCTACATCTTACACTCCTCTGACCCTATCATAGCTTTGCTATTGGTGGGATTTGCTGAGTATGATGATAACTTGTGTAATTTAATTAGTTAGATTTAATTTGTTAAATGTTAAATGTGTAATGCCGAATAACCCGCTGGAAAATGACCCTTGTAATAAAATGTGTAATATTCAAGTTTAATAGTGGTATTAAACTTAACACAAGATGACACGTTTTGTCAACTTTTGTTTGTTTAATACATGTTTAATACTAATCTTAAAATAATACTTGTAGATAATTGGTTTATTGATTTGGTTATATATAAAAATCATGAATCTTCTATTTTAAAATGTTAGGACATTGTGTTTCGGCCTTTTATAGGCCCACTCTTATTGTGCCCAACAGGCAACAACTATTAGACTGTGACATACTCAATGTTTAATGGCGATTGGTTAAAAGTAGAGATGGGCATAATCGGGTTTTATTATTACCCGAAACCGGTTCCAACCCGGACCCGGTTCTGTTTGGATGTCATTGGAACCGGGTATGGTGTGGAACCGGGTCCAGTTCCTACCCGGGTTCACACCCAAGAATATGGAACCGTGTAGAACCGGGTACGGGTATTATGGAACCGGTTATGGTGTGGAACCGGGTTATGGTGCGGAACCGGTTTCTGATAGTGTTGGGAACCGGTTCCTGACAGTCAAAACCTGACTTTTACTGTTCAGAACCGGTTCCTGACAGTCAAAACCTGACTTTTACTGTTCAGAACCGGTTCCTGATAAAATGTTACTGTTGGAACCGGTTCCTGATTAAAAAATCGTTTTTTTTTATATAAACCCCATCCTACTTACCGGTTCCTGATAAATGTTACCGTTGGTGTTTTAATAAAGTTTGTGTAATGTTTCTTTCTATTGTGTTTGTTATGTTTGATTTTTATTATTAGTTACATTGATAAATAAAAATAGTAACAAGAATCGGTTAAAATTAAAAAACAAATTAATCGGTTACAATATATAAAAAAAATTAACCGGTTACAAAAAAATAAAAAATTACTCAGAACCGGTTCCAGTAAGATTTTATTTCTTTGATCGTTTACTAGCGGCAGGTGCAACACTTTCGATGAGTTTCTCTTAGGTGCGGGTACCTCGGTACAATCGTCGTCCGAATCGTTAGTCTCCACTTCTTCGTCCTCCTCTTCGTCAACAATTTTATGTTCTAACTCAACTTCATCTTCTAGACTAGTTTTATGTTGAACACGATCAACGGCATCCAAATGGTCCTTTAAGCATATTGTCATCTCTAGCGATTCCGGAGTTAGTCTTGTTCTTCTAATTGACAAAACCCTGCCACTAAGAGAAAACACACTTTCCGAAGCTACCGTGGAAGCTTGGACCGCTAGTATATCACGAGCCATGGTGGCTAGAATCGGGTATTCGGATTCTTTCGATTTCCACCATGCCAAAACATCAAATTTCCTATACTCCCCGGTGGTCATAGTAAGCGAATACTGATTTTTTTATATCTCCCAAGTTCACTTGTTGGTTCACTACCCCTTTGTTGTCTAGCGGTCTCGTCTCTAACGACATTCAACATGGTTATAAGTGGATCCCGCTTGTCACTCATCTCGACCAACTCCCAATTGCTCCAAACTTCCTTACTGCGATTATGAGACAATGTTCCAACCACATATGGAACCGATTGATCTTGAGGAACATTGTTAACGGATTGGGAATTTGCGTTTTTGGAACTCTTTAAGGCCATTTGTTGATTAGAATGTGAAAAAGAACAAGAAAGAAATGTAACAAGAATAATAGATATGAGAAATTGTGTGCTAAAAAATAGATTTCTAAACAATATATATAGAATCGGTTCCAACGGTCAGGAACCGGTTCCAACAGTCAGGAACCGGTTCCAACGGTAACATTTTAACGGCTATAACCGGTTCCAACGGTAACATTATAACGGGTATAACCGGTTCCAACGGTAACATTTTAACGGGTATAACCGGTTCCTTCTAGAACTGAATTTCCGGGTACTGGTAGGAACCGGGTACGACCCGATTCAAATGGTAAAATTGTGGAAACCGGGTTGGAACCAACGGGTATTTTGAACCCGAAACCGGTTCTACTTAATGTCGGGTAGGAACTGGACCCGGTTTCAGTTCGGTTCTACCGGTTTGGGTTCGGAACCGGTTTTTATGCCTATCTCTAGTTAAAAGTTTGAATATAAAATAATTGCACTATGGAAAAATATATCAATGTCTAATGATGATTGGTTAAAAGTTTGAATATAAAATAGTTGCACTATGGAACTTTTTTTTTATGTTGGGACACTTATTGAAGTTCACTTGATAAAAATCAATATTTTAATAAACTTTTGTTTATATTTATATAATATGAATAGGTTTTGGTTATCATGTGACACAAATAGTACATTTTGTTTATTTAAATTATCTCCTTGTATCTTATCATATCAATATAAATGGTAATTATTGATTAGATCTAAGATCACAAATTGATGTGTATTTATACCTATAAATCTTCATATCTACTGATTCTATATTTTAGAATTTTTATCTTTATTCTATTAAAAAAAAATCTAACGTATACTCATATTGTTACTTAACCATGATTAAGTGGGATACTTCGAGAAAGACCTTGGTGCATGCGTGATGTTACTTATTTGAGCCATGGATCCTTGATTTATGGTACGTATCAATGACACTAGGTTTTGAATAATAAATTATTTCTAAACTTATCATAACTTTATATTTATGTTATAACTATAAAATAGAGTTGAGTTATTCTACAAATGAGTATAAAAATAAAAAGTGTAAGAATGAATCATAGAGTGACAAGTGTCCATAATCTTGTCTATAAGAGAAAAAGAACATGCACATGCAAAAACCTAACCCCCCATCCCCTCCCCCCCAAAAAAAAAAAAAAAAAACTATAACTCACCAAAAAAACCCCTCAAAACCCTAAAAAAAACCGAACCCCCCAAGCTAAATGGTAAAAACTAAAAACTAAACCCCAAAAAAACCTAAAAAAATCTAAAAAAACACAATTATTGTTTATAAAAAACGCTACTTTTTCGTCACTAATTTTTTTTAGTGACGAGAAAGTAGCGATTATTTTAATAGAATTTTGAAAAAAATTGTGTGGTTTTTTAAGTATTTTTGGTTGTGTTTACATTGGAGAATATTTCTTCTTACACTTCTTACAATTAAATTCCTTTGTATTTGATTATTTTTCCTATAAAATGTGCAAAGAGTATTGGTTGCTTCTTTGTGTGCTCATGTATCGTACTTTGTTCACAAAACAACGATCTAAATACATATGATACATGACCACAACTCTCGTATCAACTTTACACACATGTAGTGGGGTCAAATGTCTCTTTTACAAAGAAACTCTATAATACGTGACCACAACTTATATATGTTATTTGTTACATTTTAATGTGTTTCTTTTTTTTCTTTTTCTTTTTTTTTTGTAAAAAAACGTTGTTCTTTTTAGATGAAAATGGTTGTTTGAATTGCCTTAGCGATCGTAAAGAATATTATGTCAATCACTGATTACTATTTTAATCATGTTTCTCTACTATCAACGATCGGATAAATATAGTTTTGATCAACAATTACTAGGCTCACTCTTTATTTTCGGTTGTTAGAGGTATGGTTGTTTGTGACTGTCAAAAACATTCAAGTATCACCTAACATTTCCATCTCGTTAAACCATCATTACACATGTTCCATAATTTCAATTTTCCTAGACTATCTTATTCATCCTATCTTAACAATGAAAAGATCTCTACTTCACTTGATTCAAATACACATACTTATGAAAATTTAACACAATTACATATAAAATGATCGAATTGCCCTTCTCGTTAACAGAAAAAATGGATTAAGTTAACCCAGTTGACTAAAATGGCAACGGTGAAATCTTTTTGGACCCATAGACTAAAAATAAAATGTTTAGACTAAACAACCAAAATAGCCCAAACTACAAGGAAGGACTAAATTGGCATTTAACGTAACTTTTAATTCACGTGAATATCATGTAGATTCTTTGATAACGTTAAAATACTAATTTATCAATTTTAACCCATTTATTATATATACAATTATATACTTCACTTTATCAAGAATCTTATCCTGATCAAGGAATAAAAGATTATATTAATAACTTAAAGTTTCCTTAAAAACATTCGTATAAAAGAGGTAACATGTTAGTTTTATAATTATAATATTCTTTTTAACGGCCAACGAAATCTCCAAATAGGTTACTGGCGAAATTCATCGCATCGTGATACACTCGGCTTTGAATCAGGAGAAACCCCAACCTAGGGCCGAAGCCCATGAACAATCGTCCAAAGGCACGGTAATGCGGTGAGGTAACATCCGCTTAGTTCAAGGACTGAATTAGTGATCGCCGCCTACTCACCTAACCTTTCATCATCACTAGGTGCCGTCGAAACTAAATGATGAGGGCAGAAATCAAACTTGAATCACTTGAAACACTGTGAACTCCCTTACCACTCCATCATAAGCTCATTGACGTTAGTTATATAATATAAAATACAATATTCAACTAATACATCATACTTTTTTTGCTTCCTATGTTGCTATTAAATTAGTCAACTCCCAGCCAAAACCCATTCCGCGTTTTCTTCACTCGTTTACTTTCTCCTGGTCGCATCTAGGGTTTGTCTCTGGTAATTATTCTCCCTCTCTATATTCACTCACTTACCTTCCATATATATATATATATATATATATATATATTATATATTCATCTATATCTATACCTGAATCCACAATTCATTTAGGGTTTCAGAATCACTTCAGTTTCACCGTCCTCAAATTTCTCATCTTACCTTGCAATCTGATGCTTCCAAATGTTCATTTGATTCTATACACACACAAAATCACATAAAAATCTGGAAATAAATGTTTATCTAAGCTCAAATTAGTTAGTTTTTTTTTTTGGAAATAATCGGTCATGGATGGACGATTGAAGGCGGATAATCGTTTATCGAATCTGAAAACAATGAAATGCTACGATTATGCTTCGATTTTATTCGATCAGAATGTTTTTAGGTCAATGAATTTCAACGATGATTGGAATTTAGGGCCTAGTAATCATGTACCTCAATCTAGGTTAAAAGATGAAGCAGATCTTCATGAGGATTCTGATTTTAGTGATTTAGTTCTTAAGTATATTAACCAGATGCTTATGGAAGAAGATATAGATGAGAAAAACTGCATGTTTCAAGAGTCTGCCGCTCTTCAAGCCGCAGAAAAGTCTTTTTATAATGCTCTTATGGTCAAAGATGATCAAGATGTAGATCGTGTTGCGGAATCGGTAGATTATTTTGGCTCTAGGAATGGTACAGGTCTTACCTGTGATGTTTGTGAGTCTTCGGTTTTACCGAATACGTCGATTAGTTTTGATTCGCAGTCTAGGTTTAATCCATCTTACAGCTTGTTTAGCGGTACCAGTAGTGTTGTCGATGGGTTTGTGGATTCGCCTGTGAGTATTTTAAGTTTTCCAGATATGTTTTGTGATAACCGATCTATGCAGTTTAAAAAAGGTTTAGATGAAGCAAGTAGGTTTCTTTCCAATGGTAGGGTTTTAGATAGTATAGGTACTGGTGTGCTGGATCAAAAGATGGTGATCAAGATGGAGAAAAAACAAGAAATTGGCTCGGTTCCAGATGTGTCGAGAGGTAGAAAGAATCCTTATTCCAAAGATCTTGTTGAAGATGGAAGGAATTCTAAGCAGTCTGCGGTTTATAGCGAGCCAGCTGTGCGATCCAAGATGTTTGATGACGTGTTGCTATGTGGCGGAGCGAAAACTCATCCTTCTCAATATGAGTTTGTTCGTAAAGAGACTGCTAGCAAAAGTCAACCGGGTCACCCTAAGGGGGCTAACGGGGTTAAAGCGCGTGGGAAGAAACAAAAGGAAGTGGTGGATTTGAGAACACTTTTGAGCATGTGTGCACAATCGGTTTCCACCAATGACCGAAGGGGTGTGACGATCTACTGAAACAGATACGAGAGCATGCTTCGCCCACAGGTGATGGGATGCAAAGATTGGCCCATTACTTTTCTGCTGGGCTTGAAGCCCGTATGGCCGGTTCAGGAACCGCAATCTACAAAGCGCTTCTTTCTAGGCCCACATCAGCCGTTGATATATTGAAAGCTTACCATTTGTTCCTCGGGTGCTTCCCTTTTACTAAAATTTCTCATTTTGTTTTCAACAAAACTATTATGTATGTTGCACAAAATAAAGCAAAACTCCACATAATAGATTTTGGTATTCTTTACGGTTTCCAATGGCCCAGCCTAATACAACGTATTTCAACTAGGCCCGGTGGGCCACCTGAGCTTCGAATAACTGGGATTGACTTCCCATGTCCTGGTTTTCGACCGGCCCAACGGGTTGAAGAAACAGGGCGTCGATTAGCAAATTATGCTGAAACATTTGGTGTTCCGTTCAAATTCAAAGCGATAGCCCAAAAATGGGAAACAATCACAATCGAGGATCTTGAGCTTGATGATGACGAAACACTTGTTGTCAATTGTGGTTACAGGTTTCGAAACTTACTCGATGAATCAGTCATGGTGGATAGTCCGAGGAGTAAAGTTTTAGATCTTATCAGGAAAATGAACCCGGAAATCTTTATACATGGGATTGTGAACGGGTCATATAACGCACCGTTTTTTCTAACAAGGTTTAGAGAGGCTTTGTTTTTCTTTTCTTCTTTGTTTGATATGCTTGATGCTACTGTTGACCGTTCGACCGAAGACCGAATACTGGTTGAGAAAACGATATGGGGACATGAGGCGATGAATGTTATTGCTTGTGAAGGTGGTGAGAGGATTGAACGTCCCGAGACTTATAAACAATGGCAGGTTAGAAATCAACGGGCTGGGTTTCGCCAGGTGGCAATTGATCAAGAGATCGTGAAGAAGGCTAAAGAGTGGGCGATTTCTGATTACCATAAAGATTTTGTTATCGATGAAGATGGTTATTGGATGTTGCAGGGGTGGAAAGGGCGTGTTTTATATGCAATTTCTTCATGGAAACCTGTATAGTGATCCTGGGGATGTTAAATGGGTCGTGTTTGCGGGTTGACGGGCTGCTTTTCTTGCTGGGCTAGTTATTGTAACGCCTTGGTCAGAAACAATGAATCTACAAGCCAAGGTACTTTGATTTATTTTTTGGTATTGGAAGTTTAATCTTGAACAAAAAAGATTAATCTTTTAATGGTGTTTGTTTGTTTGTTTGCAGTGTTGTTTAATCAGTTAGAGCATTGCACAGATGAATAGGGTAACAATGTATTGTAATTGTTTTATAAAATGTCATTTCTTTATCGTTTCAATAAAGTTAGTATTAGCCACTGCAACCGCAATCCGCCACCACCGCCATGGAAGTTGTATTCGGGCCTACCTCCATGACTGTTTACAAATAAGTTTTATGAGTTTCAGTTCTCGTTAAAATATACATCTTAGACCATAGGCGAGCTAGCTCGAGCTAATAAACAACGAATCCCTAGCTCAAAAAATAGTTCTTTACAAAACATATGAGATAACAAAAGTGCATTGAGGTTGGAATTTGACAATGGTAAAACATTTCAGTTCGGGCTCGAAAACTATTATAAAAATTTATTCTGAGTATGAGTAGAATCCAAATCTCTTTTATTAATGGCAGAAGATGAGAAAATACCATTGAGCAAACCAAACTGGCTAATGGCTATAAGTGCTAGATAGTACAACTAGGAAACATAAAAGGATCACAAATACTTGCAATCTAACAAATAAAATCCTGCCCGTTTCTTGATTCATAAGAAGCTCTTGAGCTTTATATCTTCCGCAATTTTATCAAGACCCCAACGGATGTTGTTAAAAAGTCTACTGTTCATTGCTTTCCAAATAAACCACATAAACATCGACACGTCAACACTTTGCCAAGAACTGGATTCTTATACACGTTAAACTCGTGAGCTTTATATCCTCATAATGTTATTGAGTCCCCAATGGATGTTAAAAAGTCAATTGTTCCTCGCCTTCCAAATAAACCACACAAACACCAACACGTCAAGACGATGGCATGAACTGGATTCTTATACACGTTACTAACCTGGATGCAATTCGAGGTCATAACTCATAAGCAGGCCTTGAACATAATTACCCTTAGTGGTTGAGCTTCAACACCACCTCCAAAACTCATTGAACAGAATTACCCTTAATCGTTGAGCTTAACACCACTCCAAACCTCGTTCCAAACATTCTCCGCTAGTGGGCAAGAGATGGGCGTATGATCAGAACCACAGGCCGAACAAATCATGCATGATACAGGATATCTCTTTGCAAGTTCTACACTTGAAGGGATTCTTACCACTTAAACCTTTTATAAATATAAAAACGACTAGCCAGGGGCTCTGTCTCTTGGACCCCCAACAGGGTTGCCGCCCCTGGGACCCTGCTGCCAGGGGTACTCCAAGGGGGTGTTTGCCCCCTTGGAACCCTCATTCGAGACTCCGCCGAACACTCGGAATTATAACAACTTGAACAAGCGTGCACTCCCGTACCTCCTAACTTGTTCGATGTGTATTATAATTCCCTTTGGTTACCAAGTTAATCTTGCTTACACTAAAATATCTAATATGTCTATTAATTCGAGTGTGGATTATCCCATCAGGTTAGGATTGGACCCGACCCAAATTAGACGAGTTTGATATTTATGATACGTACCTTATGTTATGAAACATACACACTATATTTATAAGTTTACTGAAAACGATGAGTGGTGTAAGATTTTATTTACTTTCGTTGAATTCTTTTATATTTTAAAAGGTTTGATCAATTCCTATATACATAATAGAATCCGCTGGAGGCAATTGCAATCATTTGCCAAGTTAAACACATAAAATTTCAATTCCATCAAATTCTTTGAACCCAAAAAAATTAAAAAATAAAATTCAAATTTCAATTCCACTTAATTGTGTAGAGAATAAGACTAAGGGGCTGTTTGGCAACTTCTGAATGAGTAAGTGCTTAACTAGTAAGACGTCTGAACCATTAAGTGCTGAACTAGTAAGAGGTCTGAACCATTAAGAGCCAGTATAATGCTTAACCGTTTAAAAGCAAATGTCTGATCAATTCAGATAAAAGGTCCTAACTATTCAGACTCAGTATAATGCTTAATCATTCAGAGGCAAATGTCTGAATCATTCAGACATATGCTCATGAAACAAACAGTCTGAACCATTAAGTGCTGAACCAGTAAGAAGTCTGAATCATTATGAGTCTCATTAAGAGGTAAACAACCCCTAAGTAACTGTTAAAAGTATATATTAGTTCAGTTTAATGTGGTATAAATATGTAATTGGATTTTAATTATTTGTTTGTATTTTTTTGTAACATGTAATAAATAATGAGCTTCTGGACTTGGGCTTCTGGGCTTCCTAAACGCTGAACCGGGCTTCTAGGAATGGGCTTCTGGAAAAGAAGAAGAGTGGGCTCCAGGATGTTTGTTGCTGTTATGAAGAGATCAAGCCGGGTTGTTGCAACTATCCTAACAACCCGGGTATGGACCTGTTATAAAAAGGTGGCTGTGTCACCTAACTCACAATTATTGATTCAGATCTTGTTCACATGTTTCTCGTTGTTCTCTCTCAAAAGTTCATCAGGGTTTTCTAGGGTTTGTCTTTGATTCATCTTGAATCATTGATCTAGTGATAAATTCCTGTGAGTTCATAGCAGATTATTGTGTTAATAATCTGTTTTGGTGATTTTGTACTGTCTGTTTCTTTCTGAGAGTTTGTAATCTTTGAGTTCTTGTTAATAACATCCTTTGATTCGTTGTTACTGCTGATTACATAATTTGATATCATAATTTGATTCGTCCTCAAATTTCTCATCTTACCTTGCAATCTGATGCTTCCAAATGTTCATTTGATTCTATACACACACAAAATCACATAAAAATCTGGAAATAAATGTTTATCTAAGCTCAAATTAGTTAGTTTTTTTTTTTGGAAATAATCGGTCATGGATGGACGATTGAAGGCGGATAATCGTTTATCGAATCTGAAAACAATGAAATGCTACGATTATGCTTCGATTTTATTCGATCAGAATGTTTTTAGGTCAATGAATTTCAACGATGATTGGAATTTAGGGCCTAGTAATCATGTACCTCAATCTAGGTTAAAAGATGAAGCAGATCTTCATGAGGATTCTGATTTTAGTGATTTAGTTCTTAAGTATATTAACCAGATGCTTATGGAAGAAGATATAGATGAGAAAAACTGCATGTTTCAAGAGTCTGCCGCTCTTCAAGCCGCAGAAAAGTCTTTTTATAATGCTCTTATGGTCAAAGATGATCAAGATGTAGATCGTGTTGCGGAATCGGTTAGATTATTTTGGCTCTAGGAATGGTACAGGTCTTACCTGTGATGTTTGTGAGTCTTCGGTTTTACCGAATACGTCGATTAGTTTTGATTCGCAGTCTAGGTTTAATCCATCTTACAGCTTGTTTAGCGGTACCAGTAGTGTTGTCGATGGGTTTGTGGATTCGCCTGTGAGTATTTTAAGTTTTCCAGATATGTTTTGTGATAACCGATCTATGCAGTTTAAAAAAGGTTTAGATGAAGCAAGTAGGTTTCTTTCCAATGGTAGGGTTTTAGATAGTATAGGTACTGGTGTGCTGGATCAAAAGATGGTGATCAAGATGGAGAAAAAACAAGAAATTGGCTCGGTTCCAGATGTGTCGAGAGGTAGAAAGAATCCTTATTCCAAAGATCTTGTTGAAGATGGAAGGAATTCTAAGCAGTCTGCGGTTTATAGCGAGCCAGCTGTGCGATCCAAGATGTTTGATGACGTGTTGCTATGTGGCGGAGCGAAAACTCATCCTTCTCAATATGAGTTTGTTCGTAAAGAGACTGCTAGCAAAAGTCAACCGGGTCACCCTAAGGGGGCTAACGGGGTTAAAGCGCGTGGGAAGAAACAAAAGGAAGTGGTGGATTTGAGAACACTTTTGAGCATGTGTGCACAATCGGTTTCCACCAATGACCGAAGGGGTGTGACCGATCTACTGAAACAGATACGAGAGCATGCTTCGCCCACAGGTGATGGGATGCAAAGATTGGCCCATTACTTTTCTGCTGGGCTTGAAGCCCGTATGGCCGGTTCAGGAACCACAATCTACAAAGCGCTTCTTTCTAGGCCCACATCAGCCGTTGATATATTGAAAGCTTACCATTTGTTCCTCGGGTGCTTCCCTTTTACTAAAATTTCTCATTTTGTTTTCAACAAAACTATTATGTCTGTTGCACAAAATAAAGCAAAACTCCACATAATAGATTTTGGTATTCTTTACGGTTTCCAATGGCCCAGCCTAATACAACGTATTTCAACTAGGCCCGGTGGGCCACCTGAGCTTCGAATAACTGGGATTGACTTCCCATGTCCTGGTTTTCGACCGGCCCAACGGGTTGAAGAAACAGGGCGTCGATTAGCAAATTATGCTGAAACATTTGGTGTTCCGTTCAAATTCAAAGCGATAGCCCAAAAATGGGAAACAATCACAATCGAGGATCTTGAGCTTGATGATGACGAAACACTTGTTGTCAATTGTGGTTACAGGTTTCGAAACTTACTCGATGAATCAGTCATGGTGGATAGTCCGAGGAGTAAAGTTTTAGATCTTATCAGGAAAATGAACCCGGAAATCTTTATACATGGGATTGTGAACGGGTCATATAACGCACCGTTTTTTCTAACAAGGTTTAGAGAGGCTTTGTTTTTCTTTTCTTCTTTGTTTGATATGCTTGATGCTACTGTTGACCGTTCGACCGAAGACCGAATACTGGTTGAGAAAACGATATGGGGACGTGAGGCGATGAATGTTATTGCTTGTGAAGGTGGTGAGAGGATTGAACGTCCCGAGACTTATAAACAATGGCAGGTTAGAAATCAACGGGCTGGGTTTCGCCAGGTGGCAATTGATCAAGAGATCGTGAAGAAGGCTAAAGAGTGGGCGATTTCTGATTACCATAAAGATTTTGTTATCGATGAAGATGGTTATTGGATGTTGCAGGGGTGGAAAGGGCGTGTTTTATATGCAATTTCTTCATGGAAACCTGTATAGTGATCCTGGGGATGTTAAATGGGTCGTGTTTGCGGGTTGACGGGCTGCTTTTCTTGCTGGGCTAGTTATTGTAACGCCTTGGTCAGAAACAATGAATCTACAAGCCAAGGTACTTTGATTTATTTTTTGGTATTGGAAGTTTAATCTTGAACAAAAAAGATTAATCTTTTAATGGTGTTTGTTTGTTGTTTGCGGAGCTTAGTAGCGAGAAAGTTGGGTGTTGTTTAATCAGTTAGAGCATTGCACAGATGAATAGGGTAACAATGTATTGTAATTGTTTTATAAAATGTCATTTCTTTATCGTTTCAATAAAGTTAGTATTAGCCACTGCAACCGCAACCCGCCACCACCGCCATGGAAGTTGTTGTCGGGCCTACCTCCATGACAGTTTACAAATAAGTTTTATGAGTTTCAGTTCTCGTTAAAATATACATCTTAGACCATAGGCGAGCTAGCTCGAGCTAATAAACAACGAATCCCTAGCTCAAAAAATAGTTCTTTACAAAACATATGAGATAACAAAAGTGCATTGAGGTTGGAATTTGACAATGGTAAAACATTTCAGTTCGGGCTCGAAAACTATTATAAAAATTTATTCTGAGTATGAGTAGAATCCAAATCTCTTTTATTAATGGCAGAAGATGAGAAAATACCATTGAGCAAACCAAACTGGCTAATGGCTATAAGTGCTAGATAGTACAACTAGGAAACATAAAAGGATCACAAATACTTGCAATCTAACAAATAAAATCCTGCCCGTTTCTTGATTCATAAGAAGCTCTTGAGCTTTATATCTTCCGCAATTTTATCAAGACCCCAACGGATGTTGTTAAAAAGTCTATTGTTCATTGCTTTCCAAATAAACAACATAAACATCAACACGTCAACACTTTGCCAAGAACTGGATTCTTATACACGTTAAACTCTTGAGCTTTATATCCTCATAATGTTATTGAGTCCCCAATGGATGTTAAAAAGTCAATTGTTCCTCGCCTTCCAAATAAACCACACAAACACCAACACGTCAAGACGATGGCATGAACTGGATTCTTATACACGTTACTACCCTGGATGCAATTCGAGGTCATAACTCATAAGCAGGCCTTGAACATAATTACCCTTAGTGGTTGAGCTTCAACACCACCTCCAAAACTCATTGAACAGAATTACCCTTAATCGTTGAGCTTAACACCACTCCAAACCTCGTTCCAAACATTCTCCGCTAGTGGGCAAGAGATGGGCGTATGATCAGAACCACAGGCCGAACAAATCATGCATGATACAGGATATCTCTTTGCAAGTTCTACACTTGAAGGGATTCTTACCACTTAAACCTTTTATAAAATATGGGCTCTGTCTCTTGGACCCCCAACAGGGTTGCCGCCCCTGGGACCCTGCTGCCAGGGGTACTCCAAGGGGGTGTTTGCCCCCTTGGAACCCTCATTCGAGACTCTGTCCGAACACTTGGAATTATAACAACTTGAACAAGCGTGCACTCCCGTACCTCCTAACTTGTTCGATGTGTATTATAATTCCCTTTGGTTACCAAGTTAATCTTGCTTACACTAAAATATCTAATATGTCTATTAATTCGAGTGTGGATTATCCCATCAGGTTAGGATTGGACCCGACCCAAATTAGACGAGTTTGACATTTATGATACGTACCTTATGTTATGAAACATACACACTATATTTATGGTTTACTGAAAACGATGAGTGGTGTAAGATTTTATTTACTTTCGTTGAATTCTTTTATATTTTAAAAGGTTTGATCAATTCCTATATACATAATAGAATCCGCTGGAGGCAATTGCAATCATTTGCCAAGTTAAACACATAAAATTTCAATTCCATCAAATTCTTTGAACCCAAAAAAATTAAAATTGAAATTCAAATTTCAATTCCACTTAATTGTGTAGACAATAAGACTAAGGGGCTGTTTGGCAACTTCTGAATGAGTAAGTGCTTAACTAGTAAGACGTCTGAACCATTAAGTGCTGAACTAGTAAGAGGTCTGAACCATTAAGAGCCAGTATAATGCTTAACCGTTTAAAAGCAAATGTCTGATCAATTCAGACAAAAGGTCCTAACTATTCAGACTCAGTATAATGCTTAATCATTCAGAGGCAAATGTCTGAATTATTCAGACATATGCTCATGAAACAAACAGTCTGAACCATTAAGTGCTGAACCAGTAAGAAGTCTGAATCATTATTAGTCTTATTAAGAGGTAAACAAGCCCTAAGTAACTGTTAAACGTATATATTAGTTCAGTTTATGTAATTAGATTTTAATTATTTGTTTGTATATTTTGTAACATGTAATAAATAATGAGCTTCTGGACTTGGGCTTCTGGGCTTCCTGAACCGCTGAACCGGGCTTCTAGAAAAGAAGAAGAGTGGGCTCCAGGATGTTTGTTGCTGTTATGAAGAGATCAAGCCGGGTTGTTGCAACTATCCTAACAACCCGGGTATGGACCTGTTATAAAAAGCTGGCTGTGTCACCTAACTCACAATTATTGATTCAGATCTTATGCACTTGTTTCTCGTTGTTCTCTCTCAAAAGTTCATCAGGGTTTTCTAGGGTTTGTCTTTGATTCATCTTGAATCATTGATCTAGTGATAAATTCCTGTGAGTTCATAGCAGATTATTGTGTTAAGAATCTGTTGAGTGCGAGAGTTGAGAGTTTGGTGATGTTTTACTGTCTGTTTCTTTCTGAGAGTTTGTAATCTTTGAGTTCTTGTTAATAACATCCTTTGATTCGTTGTTACTGCTGATTACATAATTTGATATCATGTTGTTCACATGGTATCAGAGCTGTTGATACTTTTTGAGTGTTAGAAATCTGATCTAGGGTTTTATCCGCTGCGATTTGAGATCGATCTGTTGATTCTTGGTGTATTCAGAGAGGTCTGGGCAGTGTAGTTGCTGCCGATCGTTGGATCTGAGTTTTTCTGATCTTCTTGGAGTTTGTGCCCGTGAATATGTGGAAGACGTATTCTAGGGTTTGCTTCTTCTTAAAGTCAAGTAATATCAGTTGGTCTCTATAGCCCTAAGTGAAGGCTACAGGGCAAACCGACTTGATCGTTGTTACTGGTTTTCTGATCTGTGTTTATAACCCTAAGCGAAGGTTATAAACCTGATCCGCTTGGAAGGAGTTAAACGCTTTGGTGAGAACGTTCTGTCTTATCTTTTACTTCTTGTCACATTGCATTGTTAAGAGTCTAGGCATTCTTTTTACCGGACTAGTCGGGCCGGCCTTATCGAGTCTCATAATTGTCCCTCTGCATTAGTTGTATGCAGACTGTATTTGTAGGTTGATTTCCTGTTTCTAATTTGTGTTTGTTCTTGTATTTTCATTCGTAGATCGATTTAAGGTTGGCTCCCTTGACACGGTTTGCAATGGCACCTTGAGTGACGAACCCCTGATCTGATCCTCTGTCTTGGCTTCGCCTTGTGTGATTTAACTTGTATTTGTTGGTTTTGTGACTGTTGTGTTTGATTAAATATTGTTTCAATATGGAGGATGGTGTGGTGGTCACAAGTGGTGAAGGTTCTAGCAATCCACCGACTGAGACTCCAGTAAGTAAGTTGGATGCAAGTGATCCCTTATACTTGCATCCTTCAGATTCGAGTAATCTGACCATTGTCTCTATTAAACTGAAAGGAGTAGAAAACTATACATTTTGGTCTAATGCAATGCAATTGGCTTTACAAGTTAAAAACAAGTGGGGATTTACAGATAAAACATGCATTAAATCAGAAAATAATGAAGTGTTGTCGAGACAATGGGACAGATGTAACTCTATTGTGCTTACTTGGATTCTTAATTCAATCAGTGAAGAATTATATATGGGACAAGTGTTTTCTAAACTAGCTTGTGATGTTTGGACAGACCTAAAAGAAACTTATAATAAAATTGATGGGTCTGTAGTCTTTGATTTATATCAAAAGATTAATTGTTTTAGCCAAAGTGGTTTAACTGTCTCTGAATATTATCACAAGCTTAATTTGATGTGGAGACAATTAGATCAAATATTACAACTGCCAACCTGTTCTTGTGAAGCTGCTAAAGATTTCAATAGTTTTGATCATATGATTAAACTCATGTAGTTTTTGATGGGCCTTGATGGTGTCTATCAGGGGGTTAGAACAAGTCTTTTAATAAAAGAAACTTTACTAACAGTTAAAGAGGCTTTTGCTGTGGTTTCTAGGGAGGAGTCTCATAGAAACTCCAGTGTTGGGTCAAAGAAGAGTCAGTCTATGGCATTTGTTTCTAAAATTAATTCTCCTGTTGAGTTTAAAAAAGGGGAATAAAGTTTTTAATCAAAATCTGAAATGATCTCATTGTAATAAAATTGGACATTCAGTTGAAAAATGTTTTGAAATAATTGGTTACCCTGCTTGGATGAGACCACCAAGAGGTAGTCAAGGAAGGAAAGCAGTTGTAAGTAATAACAATTCTACTAGTGAGTCTTCTGATGTTTCTGTTAATTCTCTAACTAATGAACAATTAACTAAACTGCTTAGTCTTATAGGAGATAAACCTAATGGAAATCTGCAGAGTTGTAATGTTTCAGGTAGTAGCCTGTTTTGTGCTAATGTTTTTTGTAAACCTGTCTTCTGTTTTAATTGTCTGGCTAGTTGTGAACTGAACATTGTGTGGATTGTTGATTCAGGGGCAAATCAACATATGATCAAAGATGAAATCTGGTTGACTGAGTTTTTAGATGTGTCTGAGTTTAAGATAACTGGTAAACATCCTAATGGGACTAATGCTATAGTTACTAAATTCAGAAGTGTGAAACTAGTTAATAATGTAATACTCAAAGATGTTTTTTTGTCCCTGTTTATAACATCAACCTTATTTTTATTCACAAATTAGCAAAGGATAATAACTTGTTTATTGGATTTGATGAGAATAAATGTTTTATTCAGGACTTGTCAACCAGGAGTCTGATGACTGGTAGACAGTTGGAGGGTTATATTTTTGTGGCAGTGCTTGTATAAGTGATAAGGTTTGTTTTAATTCAAGTAGTATGACTAATCTCTGGCATGCTAGGTTAGGTCACCCATCTGATCATGCTATTAAAGTGTTCAAAGATAAGTTGAGTTTAGGTGTGCCTGATCCTAATGTTCCTTGTGAGGTTTGTCAGCGTGCCAAACAACATAGGGAACCTTTTCCATTGAGTAATCATAGATCACTTGCCTTAGGGGAACTTATACATTTAGATGTTTGGGGTCCTTATAAGGTACCAAGTTGAGAAGGATATAAGTACTTCTTAACTATTGTAGATGATTACTCAAGAGCTGTTTGGGTGTGCTTAAATGAAAACTAAGCATGAGGTTTTTGAAAATGTTGTTGAATTTGTAAATGTGTTGAGTACACAGTTTAAAAGACAAGTAAAATGTTTTAGAAGTGACAATGGATCAGAATTTGTTAATAACCAAATGAGTTCATTTTGTAAAAGTAAAGGAATTCTTCACCAAACTACTTGTACATATACACCCCAACAGAATGGAATAGTAGAAAGGAAGCATAGGCATTTGTTGAATGTTGCTAGAGCCTTGTTATTTCAAAGTTGTTTGCCTGTTAGGTTTTGGTCTGAATGTGTTCTAACTGCTGGTTACCTGATTAATAGGATTCCCTCTTCCGTGCTTGGTGGTAGGACTCCGTATGAGTTGGTATATGGTTTAAACCTTTCCTAAATCACTTAAAAACATTTGGTTGTCTGTGTTTCTGTACTGTTCTTGATGAAAACTGATAAGTTTAGCAGTATAGCTGAAAAAATGTGTTTTTATTGGATATTCCAATGAGAAAAAAGGTTACAAAGTGTATAGTTTGGACAATAAAGTAACATTTTTTTTTCCAGAGATGTTAAGTTTTTTGAAGCTGTTTTTCCTTTTAAAGATAAAAATATTGTTAAAAAGTTTGATGGAATTTAATTAGTGAGGTAACTACATTAAATTTCTTGATATGTACGAATACACAGAAAGCCAAACGTTTGAAAGTCCTGATGATGAAGGAAAGGAAAAACGAAATTAGGGACACATGAGGCACAAATGTCTAATGATAGTTGTAGTAGTTCTGTAGGCAAGGTTTGTGATGAGCAGCCCAGTTCAAGTGAACATTTCATAGACAATAGTGTACATGCAATACCTGATTGTGAAGAACAAAATTCTGAGGGAAACTTAAGTGAGGAATTAGGTAACCAAAACCAACTCAGAAGGTCATCTAGGAGTTCTACGCTACCAAGGAATCTTAGTGAGTTTATAGTCGAGGGAAAAGTAAAATATGGAATTGGAAGGGTAGTGAATTATTCAAATCTTTCAGTAGAACATAAGTGTTTTACTTCAATGTTGAACAAAGGTTATGAACCAAAAAAATTTGGTGAAGCATGTAATGATCCAAATTGGATCTCTGCAATGAATGAAGAGATTGAAGCTCTTCATCGAAATGACACATGGGATCTTGTTGAATTGCCTCCTGGCAGAAGTGTTGTAGGTTGTAAGTGGGTCTACAAGATAAAATACAAGTCCACTGGTGAGGTAGAAAGGTTTAAGGCTAGGCTAGTTGCTAAGGGCTATAGTCAACAACATGGTGTTGACTATGATGAAACTTTCTCACCAGTAGTTAAGTTAGTTACTGTAAGATGTGTTATTGCTGTTGCTATAGAGTATAACTGGACTTATATCAGCTTGATGTAAATAATGCATTTCTCTATGGTAATTTAAATGAAGACGTCTATATGTCTTTGCCTGATGGGTATTTTCCTAAAAATGAAACAATGAGTCTGTAAATTAAAGAAGTCATTATATGGTTTAAAGTAGGCTCCGAGAATATGGAATGGTAAACTAGTGAATGTTTTAGTTGACTTAGGATTTAGTCAAAGTAAATGTGACTACTCTTCTATATATTTAATAAATGAAACCATTGGGGGACACATGTCACCCAATGGCTTCACCACATATACTTTAAAATCTCCTAAAACAACCACAAATGACTGACACGTGTTCACAAAATTGATTAAGAAAATTGAGGGCCCGTTTTTTCCAATCTTTCCTAAATCAAAACCCTCAACTTCTCTCTCCATCTTCACACGCACACTTAAAAAACCCTAAAATCAAAATCTTCTACCTCTTAATCTCTCTCAATACTCGGCCACTACCTTCAATCCATCTTCAAATCCGTATACCCTATCATTCACGGTAATGTCTGATGTCCTTGATGTTCTTATTGTTTGATTCAATTTTAATCTTCATATGTATTTCTATTTCTTATATATTGACTGTTACTTGATGATCTATAGACTTATTTAGAATTAGTTCTTGAATATTGTTGTTTATTTATTTTTGTTGATTGATGATTATTAGATTTAGGGTTTTAATCGACCATATTCTAAAGAGTGACCTATGTTTAGATTAGTTAGTGTTTTATGCGATTTTGATTGTTATTTGATGATCCATAAGGTTATTTAGTATTAGTGTTTGAAGATTTTGGGTTTTATTTGTATTGATGATTGATGATGTTTATATGTAGGGTTTTAATCCACGATGTTTTCATCGTTTTATGTATGATTAGATTAGTTACTGTTTTATGGCATTATTGATATAACCGTATGAAATGGTGTTTTCTTACAAACGATGATTTGATGTTTATATGTCTGATTTTAGTCAACACTCTTAAACTACAATTTTATGTTGTTTCTTTTTTTTTCTATGTTCCGTAGGGTTTAGTGATGTCTGGATGAGTTTGTTCATCTATTGTTATGTGTTGATTATAATTAGCTATTTATTGTGTTCTATTTGAACTGACAGATTTTTTGATGTTTTTATATCTTGATTTCATTATTTACACATGAAGTTTTCCTAATAAATTCCATATTTTTGGCATGTAAACGGTATACCTTATAAGGCAAAATGGTTTATGGATTTGCCGGACAAGTTTGGAACAACGAGAAGAAATCCATGGTGAGTATTGAATTTTAAACCATATCAAACCAAATTCTGATGTTGTAAGGTATTTTTTCTATGTTTGAATAATAATAATAATAATCTGTATGTTTCCATTATCAGAAACTTCCAGGGAAATATGAGGAGTGGATTAAGACATTCAACTACCCTACGAAGAATGTGCTTTTGCAGATATGTTACCAAAGTCAAATCCATGATCTCATTATTTAGTTATATTTGATTATGTTATTGTGAGAAAGTTGTTTTCGATCAGAAGAAAGTCTTGTGTTTGCAGGTTGGTGGTAAGACATCATGAGAAATCTTGAAGTCTGGCTTCTAGAACTTTTTGAAGATGGTGTTAAGATGCTTGTATATGCTGGAGAAGTTTTTTGTTTGCAACTGGCTTGGTAAGATTCTTTAATGCTGAATTTTAGAATAAAATATTAATTTTTGTTTTCTCTATTGCAGGAAACGAACACTGGTTTAAATACACAGGGATATAGATGGGTCAAGGTCGTGAAATGGTCTGGTCATTGAAATTATTAAGCATCTATAGTTGTCAACTTGATGATTTAATTTTGTATTTTTTAGGATTAGGATGAAGCTCACTAAGTATTATTATATTAATTTCCAGGCTATGTGTTGTGGATCAAGTTTGGGTCGTGATAAGAGTGCCATGTTGACGGCAAGAGCGTTGCGGATCGGCGTGGGGCCGGTTGAAGGATTATTTTATTTAAATTTATGATAACTATATAGTATTCTTAGTAACATACTTTGCTGTACCATTCTAGGTGTTCCATGAAATGGTCAACTTTGGAGTGGAGCCTAAGCATTCACACATATAGTGCACTTTTTCATCTTATACAATCAAGGTACTTTAAATTACGGTATGTTTATTCATGCTTTATTGTACTTTTAGAGTTGATTTACACATGAAATGCAGTAGAATGTGAAACCAGACCGATTTGTATTCAATGCGCTTATCAGGTGCATGTGGTGAATCAGTAGCCGTTGATCGAGCATTTTATGCATAGTTGTCAATAGCGAATAGCAGATGATGACGATAAGCTACGTATATGCATACGTAGCAAATAGCGGGTGCTATTTCATGTTTAGCGATACACCAGAAGAAATTTTAGAAATATTTTGGATGTATATTTTACCCAAAAATTAAAAAAATTACAAAATCTCGCTATTTCCTGCTATTTGTCGCTACCAACTATATAACGACACGTGAGTGCTTCGCTACGCTATTCCTGTGGCGGACACCATAGTTAATGGCGAATAATGACAAATACCGAGAAGGTACCTATATGCTACATAGTGAATAACGATAAATAGGGGGCGGCTATTTTATAATAGAGCTACACTAGAACTTTTTATTTTTATTTTATATGTATATTATATCAAAATAGTCTGGTATATATGTTGTTTCACATGTATATTAACAAAAACCTAAAATCCAGCTATTTTATAGCTATATTTAATTGCTATTTATATTTAAAAAACAAAATAAAAATAAGTGTCACTATTCTCGCTATCCATCGCTACAACCTTAATAGCGATGCTAGACCTATATGATACGTAGCGCGCTATAGCGATCACTATTGATAATAAAACTGACACGGGATTAATCGTAAGGCCAAATCTTATTGGAGTTTTCTCTTCTAAGTACAAGATTTCTGGTTCATCGGCTTGACAAAGTAATTGCAAGGTATATTCTTTTTAAAATGAGATTATTGAAATCTTAATTTTATTAGTGGTTAATTGAGATTATTGTTCTTTGTTTCATCTTCTTTTAATACCTGTTGCAGTTTTTTAAAATCTATTTCAAAAGTTTGATTTGTTGAAATATGATATGTTTCATATTATTCTATGTATAGGAATTTATGGTTCATCGGCTTGACAGACATCTGAAGCAGTTGTTACAGACACGTTTGTTTTATTCTCGATACTGGTTATGTTGTTAATAAGAATGACTATGTTATATATTACTACAAGTATATCGTGCTCATTTGTCTTTATGGTGTCATTTGTCTTTATCTAGCTGTATTCGTATATGTATATGTGTGTTGGTTGTTAAAAATACATCACAGATTATATAAAAATTCCATATGTATTATATAATCACTTGCATTTTATAAATTCTTTGTATAAAATGTGTTTTAATTTTTATTGTTTTGTTTTCATGTTTTGAGCTGCTAGGCTTACTGATTGTTGAATGGGCTGGATTAAAGATGTCATGGGTTGCTGATAAAGGATTACAGAATGGATTGTACTAAAGATGTCATGGGCTGCTGATAAATGACTAGAAATCTGGGTTCTAAATTTGTCTTTAACACATTTAAGTTGGACGAAATAATCAACCTCACTTGTGAGTTCATATGGTCAACTTTATGTTGCATTATCAAGAGTCAAAAAGCAGAGCCGGTATGAAGTTGCTTACGTTAGATAAAGATGGGAATGTTACAAATAAAACAACTAATGTCGTGTAAAAGGAAATTTTTTCTGGGATATGAATAATTTTGTTCTTTTTGTTTTCCAAAGTATGTCTTTTTACATAGTAGTATACTTGAATCAAAATAATATGTTTTTGGTTGAAGTCCGTTTAACGCGGGCATTAACCTAGTTATTTTATAAGTAAATAAAGGTGTTGTAATATATTACTTGTTTATGTTGATGATATTGTAATAATCGAAAATGATTTGAATGAAATCAATGTTGTTAAGAATAACCTGAGATCAAAGTTTTTGATAAAGGATCTGGATGAGTTGAAATACTTCTTAGGTATAGAAGTTGTCAAGGTAAAAGAAGGGATTTGCCTTTCTCAACGGAAGTATTGTTTGGAATTACTATCTGAGTATGGCATGATAGCATGCAAACCAGTTAGTAATCCCATTGAACAAAACCATGTGTTAACAACATTGTGCAAATCAAATAGTGATGTTCTTAGTAACATCACGGGATACGAGAAACTGGTGGGCAAGTTAATATATCTTGCACACACCAGACCTGATATATCATACACAGTGCATTTCTTAAGTCAATATATGCATTCTCCAACTCAAGGCCACTTAAAGATTGCATTTCGGTTGCTAAGATTTCTGAAGTTTGCACCTCGGAAGGGTGTTTTGTTTAGTAAGGGAAGTAGTTTAGAGTTGAGTGCATTTTAGATTCAGATTGCAAAGTGTTTGGATTCAAGAAAGTCAATTACTGGATTCTGTGTTTTCTTGGGAAAGCTGTTTAGTTTCCTGGAAAAGCAAAAAACAAGCCACACTTTCTAGGTCCTCAGCAGAAGCTGAGTATCGATCAATGTGTGTTGCGGCTTGCGAGTTGGTTTGGTTAAAGAATGTGTTGTTTGAGTTGGGAGTATTGGTTAAATTGCCAATGCCGTTGTTTTGTGATAGTACAGTTGCATTATCCATTGCAGCTAATCCTGTCTTTCATGACAGGACAAAACATTTTGAAATTGACTTATTTTTTCTAAGAGATTTGATCTCAAAAGGTGTGATAAAACCTTTTGGAATAGATTCAGAACTGCAGTTGGCAGATATCTTAACCAAAGGATTGCTGGTTCAAGCTCATAATGATCTATGTTTAGGTATGCGTTTGTTTGATCCATTTGCATATTAAACGGGGGGGGGGGGTGTTAAAAGTATATATTAGTTCAGTTTAATATGGTAAATATATGTAATTGGATTTTAGTTATTTGTTTGTGTTTTTTTGTAACATGTAATAAATAATGAGCTTCTGGACTTGGGCTTCTGGGCTTCCTGAAACCGCTTGAACCGGGCTTTTAGGAGTGGGCTTCTGGAAAAGAAGAAGAGTGGGCTCCAGGATGTTTGTTGTTGTTATGAAGAGATCAAGCCGGGTTGTTGCAACTATCCTAACAACCAGGGTATGGACCTGTTATAAAAAGTTGTGTCACATGACTCACAATTATTGATTCAGATCTTATTCACTTGTTTCTCGTTGTTCTCTCTCAATAGTTCATTAGGGTTTTCTAGGGTTTGTCTTTGATTCATCTTGAATCGTTGATCTAGTGATAAATTCCTGTGGTTCATAGTAGATTATTGTGTTAATAATCTGTTGAGTGTGAGAGTTGAGAGTTTGGTGATTTTGTACTGTCTGTTTCTTTCTAAGAGTTTGTAATCTTTGAGTTCTTGTTAATAAAATCCTTTGATTCGTTGTTACTGCTGATTAAATAATTTGATATCATGTTGTTCACATGGTACCAGAGCTATTGATACTTTTTGAGTGTTAGAAATCTGATCTAGGGTTTTATCCGTTGCGATTTGAGATCAGATCTGTTGATTCTTGGTGTATTCAGAGAGGTCTGGGTAGTATAGTTGCTGCCGATCGTTGGATCTGAGTTTTTCTGATATTCTTGGAGTTTGTGCCGGTGAATATGTGGAAGACGTATTCTAGGGTTTGCTTCTTCTTAAAGTCAAGTAATATTAGTTGGTCTCTGTAGCCCTAAGTGAAGGCTACAGGGCAAATCGACTTGATCGTTGTTATGGTTTTCTGATCTGTGTTTATAACCCTAAGCGAAGGTTATAAACCTAATCCGCTTGGAAGGAGTTAAACGCTTTGGTGAGATCGTTCTGTCTTATCTTTTACTTCTTGTCACATTGCATTGTTAAGAGTCTAGGCATTCTTGTTACCAGACTAGTCGGGCCGGCCTTGATCGAGTCTCATAATTGTCCCTCTGCATTAGTTGTATTCAGAATGTATTTGTGTGTTGATTTCCTGTTTCTAATTTGTGTTTGTTTTTGTGTTTTCATTCGTAGATCGATTTAAGGTTGGCTCCCTTGACACGGTTTGCAGTGGCACCTTGAGTGACGAACCCCTGATCTGATCCTCTGTCTTGGCTTCGCCTTGTGTGATTTAACTTGTATTTGTTGGTTTTGTGACTGTTGTGTTTGATTAAATATTGTTTCAATATGGAGGATGGTGTGGTGGTCACAAGTGGTGAAGGTTCTAGCAATCCACCGACTGAGACTCCAGTAAGTAAGTTGGATGCAAGTGATCCCTTATACTTGCATCCTTCAGATTCGAGTAATCTGACCATTGTCTCTATTAAACTGAAAGGAGTAGAAAACTATACATTTTGGTCTAATGCAATGCAATTGGCTTTACAAGTTAAAAACAAGTGGGGATTTACAGATAAAACATGCATTAAATCTGAAAATAATGAAGTGTTGTCGAGACAATGGGACAGATGTAACTCTATTGTGCTTACTTGGATTCTTAATTCAATCAGTGAAGAATTATATATGGGACAAGTGTTTTCTAAACTAGCTTGTGATGTTTGGACAGACCTAAAAGAAACTTATAATAAAATTGATGGGTCTGTAGTCTTTGATTTATATCAAAAGATTAATAGTTTTAGCCAAAGTGGTTTAACTGTCTCTGAATATTATCACAAGCTTAATTGATGTGGAGACAATTAGATCAAATATTACAACTGCCAACCTGTTCTTGTGAAGCTGCTAAAGATTTCATTAGTTTTGATCATATGATTAAACTCAGTAGTTTTTGATGGGCCTTGATGGTGTCTATCAGGGGGTTAGAACAAGTCTTTTAATAAAAGAAACTTTACTAACAGTTAAAGAGGCTTTTGCTGTGGTTTCTAGGGAGGAGTCTCATAGAAACTCCAGTGTTAGGTCAAAGAAGAGTTAGTATATGGCATTTGTTTCTAAAATTAATTCACCTGTTGAGTTTAAAAAGGGGAATAAAGTTTCTAATCAAAATCTAAAATGTTCTCATTGTAATAAAATTGGACATTCAGTTGAAAAATGTTTTGAAATAATTGGTTACCTGCTTGGATGAGACCACCAAGAGGTAGTCAAGGAAGGAAAGCAGTTGTAAGTAATAACAATTCTACTAATGAGTCTTCTGATGTTTCTGTTAATTCTCTAACTAATGAACAATTAACTAAACTGCTTAGTCTTATAGGAGATAAACCTAATGGAAATCTGCAGAGTTGTAATGTTTCAGGTAGTAGCCTGTTTTGTGCTAATGTTTTTTGTAAACCTGTCTTCTGTTTAATAGTCAGGCTAGTTGTGAACTGAACATTGGGTGGATTGTTGATTCAGGGGCAAATCAGCATATGGTCAAAGATGAAAACTGGTTGACTGAGTTTTTAGATGTGTCTGAGTTTAAGATAACTGTTAAACATCCTAATGGGACTAATGCTATAGTTACTAAAATCGGAAGTGTGAAACTAGTTAATAATGTAATACTCAAAGATGTTTTTGTTGTCCCTGATTATAACATCAACCTTATTTCTGTTCACAAATTAGCAAAGGATAATAACTTGTTTATTGGATTTGATGAGAATAAATGTTATATTCAGGACTTGTCAACCAGGAGAGTCCTGGTGACTAGTAGACAGTTGGATGGGTTATATTTTTGTGGCAGTGCTTGTATAAGTGATAAGGTTTGTTTTAATTTAAGTAGTATGACTAATCTCTGGCATGCTAGGTTAGGTCATCCATCTGATCATGCTATTAAAGTGTTCAAAGATAAGTTGAGTTTAGGTGTGCCTGATCCTAATGTTCCTTGTGAGGTTTGTCAGCGTGCCAAACAAAATAGGGAACCTTTTCCATTGAGTAATCATAGATCACTTGCCTTAGGGAACTTATACATTTAGAGTTTGGGTCCTTATAAGGTACCAGTAGAGAAGGATATAAGTACTTCTTAACTATTGTAGATGATTACTCAAGAGCTGTTTGGGTGTGTTTAATGAAAACTAAGCATGAGGTTTTTGAAAATGTTGTTGAATTTGTAAATGTGTTGAGTACACAGTTTAAAAGACAAGTAAAATGTTTTAGAAGTGACAATGGATCAGAATTTGTTAATAACCAAATGAGTTCATTTTGTAAAAGTAAAGGAATTCTTCACCAAACTACTTGTATATATACACCCCAACAAAATGGAATAGTAGAAAGGAAGCATAGGCATTTGTTGAATGTTGCTAGAGCCTTGTTATTTCAAAGTTGTTTGCCTGTTAGGTTTTGGTCTGAATGTGTTCTAACTGCTGGTTACCTGATTAATAGGATTCCCTCTTCCGTGCTTGGTGGTAGGACTCCGTATGAGTTGGTATATGGTTTCAAACCTTTCCTAAATCACTTAAAAACATTTGGTTGTCTGTGTTTCTGTACTGTTCTTGATGAAGCTGATAAGTTTAGCAGTAGAGCTGAAAAATGTGTTTTTATTGGATATTCCAATGAGAAAAAAGGTTACAAAGTGTATAGTTTGGACAATAAAGTAACATTTTTTTTTTCAGAGTTGTTAAGTTTTTTGAAGCTGTTTTTCCTTTTAAAGGTAAAAATATTGTTAAAAAGTTTGATGGGAATTTAATTAGTGAGGTAACTACATTAAATTTCTTTGATATGTACGAATACACAGAAAGCCAAACGTTTGAAAGTCCTTATGATGAAGGAAAGGAAAAACGAAATTAGGGACACATGAGGCACAAATGTCTAATGATAGTTGTAGTAGTTCTGTAGGCAAGGTTTGTGATGAGCAGCCCAGTTCAAGTGAACATTATCATAGACAATAGTATACATGCAATACCTGATTGTGAAGAACAAAATTCTGAGGGAAACTTAAGTGAGGAATTAGGTAACCAAAACCAACTCAGAAGGTCATCTAGGAGTTCTACGCTACCAAGGAATCTTAGTGAGTTTATAGTCGAGGGAAAAGTAAAATATGGAATTGGAAGGGTAGTGAATTATTCAAATCTTTCAGTAGAACATAAGTGTTTTACTTCAATGTTGAACAAAGGTTATGAACCAAAAAAATTTGGTGAAGCATGTAATGATCCAAATTGGATCTCTGCAATGAATGAAGAGATTGAAGCTCTTCATCGAAATGACACATGGGATCTTGTTGAATTGCCTCCTGGCAGAAGTGTTGTAGGCTTGTAAGTGGGTCTACAAGATAAAATACAAGTCCACTGGTGAGGTAGAAAGGTTTAAGGCTAGGCTAGTTGCTAAGGGCTATAGTCAACAACATGGTGTTGACTATGATGAAACTTTCTCACTAGTAGTTAAGTTAGTTACTGTAAGATGTGTTATTGCTGTTGCTATAGTAGTATAACTGGACTTATATCAGCTTGATGTAAATAATGCATTTCTCTATGGTAATTTAAATGAAGACGTCTATATGTCTTTGCCTGATGGGTATTTTCTAAAAATGAAACAAGAGTCTGTAAATTAAAGAAGTCATTATATGGTTTAAAGCAGGCTCCGAGAATATGGAATGGTAAACTAGTGAATGTTTTAGTTGACTTAGGATTTAGTCAAAGTAAATGTGACTACTCTTCTATATATTTAATAAATGAAACCATTGGGGACACATGTCACCCAATGGCTTCACCACATATACTTTAAAATCTCCTAAAACAACCACAAATGACTGACACGTGTTCACAAAATTGATTAAGAAAATTGAGGGCCCGTTTTTTCCAATCTTTCCTAAATCAAAACCCTCAACTTCTCTCTCCATCTTCACACGCACACTTCAAAAAAACCCTAAAATCAAAATCTTCTACCTCTTAATCTCTCTCAATACTCGGCCACTACCTTCAATCCATCTTCAAATCCGTATACCCTATCATTCACGGTAATGTCTGATGTCCTTGATGTTCTTATTGTTTGATTCAATTTTAATCTTCATATGTATTTCTATTTCTTATATATTGACTGTTACTTGATGATCTATAGACTTATTTAGAATTAGTTCTTGAATATTGTTGTTTATTTATTTTTGTTGATTGATGATTATTAGATTTAGGGTTTTAATCGACCATATTCTAAAGAGTGACCTATGTTTAGATTAGTTAGTGTTTTATGCGATTTTGATTGTTATTTGATGATCCATAAGGTTATTTAGTATTAGTGTTTAAAGATTTTGGGTTTTATTTGTATTGATGATTGATGATGTTTATATGTAGGTTTTAATCCATGATGTTTTCATCAATTTATGTATGATTAGATTAGTTACTGTTTTATGGCATTATTGATATAACCGTATGAAATGGTGTTTTCTTACAAACGACGATTTGATGTTTATATGTCTGATTTTAGTCAACACTTTAAACTACAATTTTATGTGGTTTCTTTTTTTTCTATGTTCCGTAGGGTTTAGTGATGTCTGGATTAGTTTCTTCATCTATTGTTATGTGTTGATTATAGTTAGCTATTTATTGTGTTCTATTTGAACTGATAGATTTTTTAATGTTTTTATATCTTGATTTCATTATTTACACATGAAGTTTTCCTAATAAAATTCCATATTTTTGGCATGTAAACAGTATACCTTATAAGGCAAAATGGTTTATGGATTTGCCGGACAAGTTTGGAACAACGAGAAGAAATCCATGGTGAGTATTGAATTTTAAACCATATCAAACCAAATTCTGATGTTGTAAGGTATTTTTCTATGTTTGAATAACAACAATAATAATCTGTATGTTTCCTTTATCAGAAACTTCCAGGGAAATATGAGGAGTGGATTAAGACATTCAACTACTCTAAGAAGAATGTGCTTTTGCAGATATGTTACCAAAGTCAAATCCATGATCTCATTATTTAATAATATATTTACTTGTTTATGTTGATGATATTGTAATAATCGAAAATGATTTGAATGAAATCATGTTGTTAAGAATAACCTGAGATCAAAGTTTTTGATAAAGGATCTGGGTGAGTTGAAATACTTCTTAGGTATAGAAGTTGTCAAGGTAAAAGAAGGGATTTGCCTTTCTCAACGGAAGTATTGTTTAGGAATTACTATCTGAGTATGGCATGATAGCATGCAAACCAGTTAGTAATCCCATTGAACAAAACCATGTGTTAACAACATTGTGCAAATCAAATAGTGATGTTCTTAGTAACATCACGGGATACGAGAAACTGGTGGGCAAGTTAATATATCTTGCACACACCAGACCTGATATATCATACACAGTGCATTTATTAAGTCAATATATGCATTCTCCAACTCAAGGCCACTTAAAGATTGCATTTCGGTTGCTAAGATTTCTGAAGTTTGCACATCGGAAGGGTGTTTTGTTTAGTAAGGGAAGTGGTTTAGAGTTGAGTGCATTCTTAGATTTCAGATTGGGCAAAGTGTTTGGATTCAAGAAAGTCAATTACTGGATTCTGTGTTTTCTTGGGAAATGTTTAGTTTCCTGGAAAAGCAAAAAACAAGCCACACTTTCTAGGTCCTCAGCAGAAGCTGAGTATCGATCAATGTGTGTTGGGCTTGCGAGTTGGTTTGGTTAAAGAATGTGTTGTTTGAGTTGGGAGTATTGGTTAAATTGCCAATGCCGTTGTTTTGTGATAGTACAGTTGCATTATCCATTGCAGCTAATCCTGTCTTTCATGACAGACAAAACATTTTGAAATTGACTTATTTTTTCTAAGAGATTTGATCTCAAAAGGTTGATAAAACCTTTGGAATAGATTCAGAACTGCAGTTGGCAGATATCTTAACCAAAGGATTGCTGGTTCAAGCTCATAATGATCTATGTTCAGGTATGCGTTTGTTTGATCCATGGGGGGGGGGGGGGGTGTTAAAAGTATATATTAGTTCAGTTTAATATGGTAAATATATGTAATTGGATTTTAATTATTTGTTTGTATTTTTTTGTAACATGTAATAAATAATGAGCTTCTGGACTTGGGCTTCTGGGCTTCCTGAACCGCTGAACCGGGCTTCTAGGAATGGGCTTCTGGAAAAGAAGAAGAGTGGGCTCCAGGATGTTTGTTGCTGTTATGAAGAGATCAAGCCGGGTTTTTGCAACTATCCTAACAACCCGGGTATGGACCTGTTATAAAAAGGTGGTTTGTGTCACCTAACTCACAATTATTGATTCAGATCTTATTCACATGTTTCTCGTTGTTCTCTCTCAAAAGTTCATTAGGGTTTTCTAGGGTTTGTCTTTGATTCATCTTGAATCATTGATCTAGTGATAAATTCCTGTGAGTTCATAGCAGATTATTGTGTTAATAATCTGTTGAGTTGAGAGTTTGGTGATTTTGTACTGTCTGTTTCTTTCTGAGAGTTTGTAATCTTGATTGTTGTTAATAACATCCTTTGATTCGTTGTTACTGCTGATTACATAATTTGATATCATGTTGTTCACAGTAACCACAGGACTTTCAGTTTAAAATATAAAAGTATAAATATAAGTAATCTTGTAGGTCAATGGAACAGCAATCGAACACGATGCCACATATGTAAGTCTGCCTGTATATATTTATTAGATTATTCTAAATGCAACCTATAAAGCGATACAACACAATTGACTTTAACCTAGATTAAAAAACAGGTTCTAATAAGTGATAAACTTACAGCCATACACTTTAACTAATCTCTATACGAACACATGGATAAATCCAAACCGACGGTCACTTTCCGTCCACCAAAACGGCACCAACCGGTCTCATCCAGCATGCCCCTTACAGCCTCCATCACCACAAAAAACTCGCCAGGTGGATCCATCACATCCACAAGCACCCATTTCCATCACTGAACCATTATTCATCATAATTTATAAATATAAAAGCGCCAAAAAAAGTACACGTGGGCCCACTTCAGATATCACTATCTTCTCTAAACCCCCTCTCACCCACTCCCATCCCGACACGTGTACCCCACATCAGCAAATTACCACCGCCCCCTTTTGCCACCTAGGATCCACGTCATCTTGCTTATCCCGCGCTTTTTGACAAGTCAAATTGGCCGTTCCGGAACAAGCTAGAAAAGTGTTCATGTGGGTTCAGAATTTCTAATTTATATCCACCCAAATTCACAACTCACTATCATATTACAAAGAACACTTGTCTCGAATTCGATTCGATGAAACCGACCGGTGAAGAAGGGTGCAGGAGCCGAAGCGAAGCTGGTGTGAGATCCGGATGACGTGCCCGCCCGCGCCTAGGAAGAAACAGATGTACTTGAAGCAAAGGGATCCGCCGGAAAACGGGTACTTCCAGCCACCGGATCTTGAGATGGTCTTTGCAATGGGACCCAGAAGAGAAACATGTGTTTGACACTCTTGTGTTTGGTTTGTTTAGCTTAATAAGTTTTGTTTCTTCTTTTTTGGATTTTAATTTGTAATTATTTTGTTCATGTTGGGTGAATTTAATAACTTCATGAACTGTTTCTTTCTATATAAGTCTGCTTATTATACGTTTAATTTTACAGTCATATATGTAGTTTATATGTTTGATTTAAAAATGGTAAATCATACGCCTACTAAATCTATTTCTAACTTTTACATCAATGTTCACTACGGGACTAGAACTCACATCACTGAGATGCAATACCTTACTGTACTCGTTGGTACTACCAGGCCGCAAGCCCTTTGGTGGTTGTTAACACTGAAAAGATTTGATTGGTTATATATATTGTTTTGAATTAGTTATATACTAGTGGGATTTCTCCACACGATGCGGCGAGAATTCAGTTTCAGTAGTTATTGATTTGGTTTGTTACGGTACCGGCAATCGGTATAGTTTACGTTACTAAATTTGAATACAATTCTGTTAATGAACGCAAGTTATTAAACAAAAATTAAATTATATGAAAACTAAATTGGTTAACTCTAATGGCGTATATTGTTTAAATTATAAGTGGTGAAGCTTAGGGCATGTTTGGCTAAGCTTTTTAAAACAACTTATTGACTTATTGGTTTTTTTTTAAAAACCAATAAGTAAAAATAATGTTTGAATAAAGGAAAATGACTTTTCAAAATAATTTTGAATCTTATGGTTTTTAGCATCGCACACAACCGATTGAATCTTATGGTTTTTAGCATCGTACACAAAACGCCTTTGTATGCGAATCAGAGATTTGGAATATTAACAGATTGGATCATTAGGCTTCTTAACGTCACTTCAAAGATGGAGACCATTGGAGCAGATGCGGGAGAGTGCATTTTTGGGCCAACGGTGGAATGGATTCGTTGGTGTGTAAAAATTTGGAACTGGGTTTTCGTGGTTCAAATGTGGTTACAAACGTTAAATTTTTCATTTGACTGATTATTTACGTACTTTTTACTAGAATTAGTACTGAAAACTTATACCGTAATGTTACCGTGGACGTTATACCGTATAGTTACCGTTGGAACCGGTTGATAGCCGTAAATGATACCTTGAACGTCGAGTTGCAACCGTCAAAATGTTAGAAATCTATGTTTAGACACAATTTCACATATCTACTTACTTAACATTCTGTTCTTTTTCACATATTAATCAACAAATCTCAAACCAAAAACGCAAATTACTAACTTAAAAAATGTTCCTCAATAATCGTATAGTGGTGAACAATGTCTATAATCGCAAAGGAAGTTTGGAGCAATTGGGAGTTGGTCGAGATGAGTGACGGGTCGCAAAAAGCTCAATGTAAACATTGTGGATCGTTATTAGCCAAGGAATCAAACTCAACGTTAGAGATGGCAATATGTTTAAAGGACCATTTGGATGCCGTTGATCGTGTTCAACATAAAACTAGTCTAGAAGATGAAGTTGAGTTAGAGCATAAAATTGTTGACGAAGAGGAGGACGAAGAAGTGGAGACTAATGATTCGGACGACGATTGTACCGAGGTACCCGCACCTAAGAGAAACTCATCGGAAAGTGTTGCACCTGCCGCTAGTAAACGATCAAAGAAATAAAATCTTACTGGAACCGGTTCTGAGTAATTTTTTATTTTTTTTTGTAACCGGTTAATTTTTTTTATATATTGTAACCGATTAATTTGTTTTTTAATTTTAACCGATTATTGTTACTATTTTTATTTATCAATGTAACTAATAATAAAAATCAAACATAACAAACACAATAGAAAGAAACATTACACAAACTTTATTAAAACACCAACGGTAACATTTATCAGGAACCGGTAAGTAGGAAGGGGTTTATATACAAAAAAAATGATTTTTAATCAGGAACCGTTTCCAACGGTAACATTTATCAGGAACCGGTTCCAACGGTAACATTTTATCAGTCAGGAACCGGTTCCCAACACTATCAGAAACCGGTTCCGCACCATACCCGGTTCCACCCATACCCGGTTCCATAATACCCGTACCCGGTTCTACACGGTTCCATATTCTTGGGTGTGAACCCGGGTAGGAACTGGACCCGGTTCCACACCATACCCGGTTCCAATGACTTCCAAGCAGAACCGGGTCGGGTTGGAACCGGTTCCGGGTAATAATAAAACCCGATTATGCCCATATCTAAATGCGGGAGTGATTTTTGGGCCAACGGTGGATGGTTCTTTGGTGGTGTAAAAATTTGGGAGACTGGGGTTTTTACAGATGGATTGAATGGTGTAAAAACTGTTAATTTTCTTTATTTGACTAATTATATATAGTATTTTTCTATTATATGATACTAGTAATTCTACCCCGCGCGTTGCGGCGGGAGTTTGATTATCAGTATGATACCGACACTCGGTGTAGCAACCGAAAGAGATAACATAAAACCATTAGAAAAGGAGCACTGAAAACGTCCACGTATGTATAAAAATCACCAACAAACGAAATACTAACATAAAAAAAATTCGGTTCTAATAATACCGATAGTGAAAACAATATAACTCTAAAAGGTTGAAATACTTAACTGAATAGAAGTAAAAGTACAGTAACTAAACATGTATATCAACAAAGTTAAAGTAGATGGACTAAACATGTATATAAACAAAGTTAATAATGAGAAATAAAATTTATTTAAGTTGAGGATAATTGTATATTAGGAAAATTAAAGTAGAAAGACTAAACACGTAAATAAGCTAAGTTTAGGGTTAAAAGAGAATAATCTTGTGACAACCACAAGATGACACTTGGCTATGTCGGATTGGCCAACCGACATAGCCTCTTAAGTGTATATATAATAAGTGGAATGCGGTTGCTGGGTGCCATCTGTTTGTTAGTAAATACATCAATGCTATTCATCATTTGCCGTTTTAGTTGTTTTATCAATTGTTTTGTTTTATGTTAGGTTATGAATGACTTAAAGAATTAGTAATACCACGAGTAATAATCTTATAGAAATAAGAAAGTAAAGCACCAACGCGAAATAAAAAGGATTGGTCTTGGCTTAACACGTTTCAATATGTAGTATAGTCTAACTCATATGTATATGATTTGAAGTTTTTAAACGGGAACACCACAATTATTATGAAGCATGAGACAGTAATATATTAACAATGAAAAACATTAGTGTGTCAAACGTGCTTGCGATTTATAGATGCTAATTAATGATTATTTTAGATGCAGAAATTGATATTGATATTTCAACAAAAGGTACTCCATAAAATATTGTTCCCATCCAAATCAATTAGATCATGGCACATCGCATCATAAGTCCATGAAAGCCTAGTGCCTGAAGTTGAGCATGTGAATTGTTTTACAGGCAGTTAAATTTCACACTTATAAAAAGAAAAGAAAGAATAACAGTTAATTAGTAGATAATATCAACATGTTGTTCGACACACTAAAGCATGTCCCTGCTTTTATTTGGGTCGTAGTCTATCTGCCACAAGTTGAATCCACAAATGTTTCTTTTTTGCTCGCCATGCTTTTGTGTCGAACACTACTCAGAAAATATCTTTTCCCAAAATACCCTTAAGAAAATGCTACTGCTATTAACCCGCATTTTGGATGCATACCTATTTTAAGCTTCAAAATTTGTTGCTTGATTGAATCCACATATTTAAATACAGAATTCAAGTATCTTTTTTTTCATTTTTGCTCCTCTGAATTAGCTATTTAATACAATAACTTCATTATAGCAAAATTAAAAGAAAATACACGAGATGTGAAACGGGGTATGAAAAATTACCCAATTTTACAAGGAAAAAAATTGAATAGAAAAATAAAAATCCCATTACAATAAGTTTGTTGGACCTACCTAAATTAAAAAAAAAAAAGAATTTGATGGAACTTACCATAGTAGAAAGTAAACGTTCATCTAGTGACAAAAGCAAATGCGTAAACTGAGCTTCAGAATCTGTCAACTCATGATGCAAACGTGCCAGTGACATATTCGCATTGTCGACATTCCTTCTATAAGCTTGAAGAGACTCATGCTATCAACCAACACTTTTTCTTGTTCGAATTCGCCTTCTTCGCCAACTTCATTCCAGATCATCCGTCGTCATAAGTCATCAAATGAAATTGTAGAAGTCATTTAAAAACCACGCCAACTTAATTATTTGCGAGTCGAGTGGCCCGAAGAGAACCCAGTTGAGAATTTTGTGGATGGGAATGGAGTTTTGAAGGTTAAATTATGGAAGCATGTGATGGGTTTTGGTTAAAGGGCAAACAGAAACAGAATCATATGCTAACAAATCATGATATATAAACATACGAACTACATCATTCCCCTTCATCTTTCAATCACAAATTCTTAGAGGGTTTTAAATTACCAACAAAGATACGTCTAAGACACCAAATGAAGGCGTAATATATTTTATAAATTTAGACAAAAAGGGTGATGGTAGAATACCAGGCGCTAACGAAGTTCTGTATCAAGTCATTCAAGTAAGGCTCGTGGAGGAAGCTCTGCAACACAAAACACAAAACAAATAAGGTCTCACGCATTTGTAAAACTGTCAAAAGTATGCAAGAAAATACCAGCAATACACAGGTCTAGATCTGAATCATCTGCTGACTGGGCAGCAGATGAAACCCTTATAAACCAAAACACGCCAACACTTCATGATACCCCACGCTTGCTAACATCAAGTAAAGAGAAAGAGAAACGACGAACAACCTTTGATGCATCCCTAACAATGTACACTTTGAACAGAACACCTCCTAAAGTGCCCACATCACCAACAATAACCATTTAAACATATGTAACCATATAGGAATGCCCTTAAATGGAAAACACCCAATTGACCATATTACCCTTGCTTGGTTCTTGTGGTACAACAGCTAACGCAACGGTAATGTCGTTGTGTATCTGGTCGCCATCAATATGCTATGTAAGATTTGAAATAATCAAAATAAATGGAGTGCTAAGTCTTAGTTACCCATGTTATAAGTTAAACCAGCTTGAGTGACCCAAAACATGGAATGAAATCCCTTGCAGCCCACAGCTCCACCCCCATTGCTTATAGAGTTTCGTAGATCATTGTGAAAGAAAAACTAATTAACAAGAAGAGAACCACTGCATACAGAACAAAACACGCATGATTCAGATTAATGAACAAAAACATTGTAAACTGAAAGTCATTAGTTTTTAGTACGCTTATGGTTTTACAACATGTTGCCTCAGCAAAAAATCCAAAACTATTACAGCTTCATGGAATTGCTCAAAAATCTTGTCTTCAAAGTGCATTAAAAATAGTTTTAAACCAGTATTTTGGTATCATATTTTCAGATTATATGACTCAGATTGAGGGGAACGCCTTGATCTTTTGGTTTCTCCTTCACTTGGGCTACCACCGCATACAGTTCTATATAAGCAACACATGATCATTAGCAACAAAGTTCTTAAAGTAATAAAAAAAATACATAAACATCAATACGTATCCATGCATTTAAAAGTGAATATTGCTTCTCGTTTATAAGTATAAACGACTTACACACGTATGTGTTTTTAAAAAGAGTAGATATACCCCGAGTACCAAGGAACAATATCCAAGAAATTAGTCTTCATCTGCTTGTTCTTCGACCTCTCAGTTTCTTTGACAGAGAGTGGGTAAATGCCCATCTGATGATTAAGGCCAATGATAAGAAAATATGGCTAATTATCTACACAACAAACAAAAACCACTTACCCTGTTGATCTTTCCACAACATAATTAGCAATATAGAGACCAATAAATGTCGCCCATAACGAATACATTATCTGATGACTACTGCAAGAGAACTAAAAGCAAAACATAGCAAAAATTTAGTAATATATAGGTCACAGAAATCAGGTACAAGAACAAACAAAAAAATGAGATTAAAATAAAAATACCTCTCCGTATATAACCCACTTAGAAAGAAGTGGATAATCATGGGCTAACCCAACTGGTGCAAACCAAGATTTTCATAATTCATCTTTAAATTCGTTCATTTTGAGAAATTTAGACAATAGGTCAAAAATTTTTGTAGTTCTTAGGGGATTTTCAATGGAGGTCAAAATTCGGACATTGATCACTCTAATAGATGATCAATTCCTGCAGGACGAAGGTGAAGGTTGAAGAATGCGGATGGAAATCGAACCTGCCATGGATGTTGGTGTTGGCCTATGCGATAATAAGCGATGGATGTTGCTGCATTTTGTTTATTTTTTTTTTAAATATCCACTCGGCACTTTTTTATTTTTTTTGCTCAAAACTCTTAAAAACATGTATATTACATGTGTTATTTTTTTTAAAAAAAAAAATTGGAGGTTGTTTCTAGGGTTTTCTCAAATTTTTAGGGTTTTCTATCTAACCTTATACTTACGTAATATATATATGTTTTTAATCCATTTCATTATTATTTTATTAGAATTTCCGTTAATAACTTGCTTTAGTTAACTATTTTTTTAGATGTCTTAAATTTATCGTCTTGATGTTGTGGTATCAACTGTTGAAAATGGAATTGTATTCGTAGACCAATTTTTTAGAATCGTAAGTTACACCTGCTGTTAATACCGTTCAGGTACTATGGCAAACCTTAATTAATACCCACATTAGTACAGTATCGAGTATTATCAAAATCGATACCAGACTTTGTTTTTATGGTTTTTCAATTGATGTAAAACAAATACTAAAATCGATATCATAACAAACCAAACCGATAACAACTAAAACCAAATTCCCGTCACGTGAGCGGTGGAATTCCACTAATTGTTTAAATTATACGTGGTGAACCTTAAACTTGAATTAAAAAAATTAAAAAAGTAATAATTTTTAATAAAGTTACCATTCATTGTCTAGTCAAATTAATAAGTATGATAATATTTGGTTTATCATTACAGGCTGTTCAGCGAGCCCAGGCCCAATCTTATTTAGTTGGGGAGATTTGACAGGGAGATTTAGGTGCTAGTCATATGGGGTATCGATTGAGCTATATGGGCCATGAGGCCCACAACCCACATATGACAAATACTAAAGTTTTTTGTATATGAAGAGGTGCACAAATCGGTTATTTTCAGAAACTGGTTCGTTTAATCGAATTGACCGTTAATTAAAAAAGCGGATATTATTTTAACTAGTTTGGTTAATAACCAGGTTTTTTCTTATTTTATTCAGTTAAACACCTTAATGGGTTCGGTTAATAACCGATTTTTCCAGGTTTGTTTTTCCCTATTTTTTTTTTTTTAAAATCGGTTAACTGGTAAATCAGTTAAAAACCAGTCCCTTCTAAGAAATCCCTAACCGGTTATGAACATAAGGTAAAAACAAACCTCTAACCAAAGACTCCTCAATTGGTTGCTAACTGGTTACGGTTTCGATAATTTAACTAGTTATTTTGTGCATACATTTCTTGAATAACATTACTAGAATTTACTTATACAAAAAGGGAAACGAATTAAAATTCTCATTATTTTATGTTTTAATTAAAATTCTCGTTATTTGACGGAAATATTAACTTATGTTTTAATTAAAATTAAAATATATGTATGTCTTATAGCCGTGATGTCTATTCTTAATGGTTGGTAACAAAAATCTATTCGGAATGTATATTATATAATTTTCAAATATTAGCGAGTCAGTATACTTTTGGTCACCTACTATTTCGTAATCAATATATTACAACCGATACAAATGTGTTGATTTGACAACATATATCACATGTGACATTTGCAAAATTAGATGAGAAATAACAAACATATATGAACATCTAGACATATAAAGAGATTACCCATTTAAAGTAGTTAAAAATCGCGCACTCCTTACCAAGTTATCATATCGTGTAAAGAGATTACCCGTTTAGACGGGGTGCGAGGATTGCCTAAGTAGCTCATGCGGTGACGACCATGGTGGCTGTGGGCCCGCTCATGTGGACTTACACTAAAGGTTATGGTAAGTTAGTAGTTAGTATCACTATGAACATTAAAGTTTGTGGCAAGTTAGTAAATTAGTATCACTATGAAAATTAAATTGTAGATTTTAATCGTAATATGTTATATATATAAAAGTAATTAAATATGAAGTGAGATGTTATGTGTTTGAAAGATTTGTATCATGATAATTGTGAGAAAGATTTGTGCGCATTAAATTTTATAACTTATATTTTAATATCTTTTTAGTTGAAAACACAAGGGTTTATAAATCACAATTCACAATGACTCAAAAATGGTAAGCATAGAACATCCTGAAAACGTTTTTTTTTTAATCCTTTGTGCATCGTTTCTTTTTATTTATTTATTTATTTGTATGGATTGAGTATAAAATACGAATATGAAAGTAAAATTGTACCTCACAAGTCACAACAATTTTTTTTATAAAGTGAAAACCACCCTGGAATTATAATTATAACTTGATGCAAATCAGAAAGAAAATGATACTTTATTATAGCTCTTTTTGTATTTTGTTGATATTATTATCTACGGTATATATTCTGTATATAAGTGTCTCAGAGTTCAAAGATTCCTCGTCAAGTGAGGACTTGTAATATCAAAAGTCAGTGGTTTTCATCATGATTTGAAGTGATGGCTTAAATGTTTTATATATTAAGAAATCTCAATATGGAGGAAGGTCTCTCAAATTTTGTTACCATTTTATATCAGTCAAATTTGATTTGTAAAAATCCTTAAACAAAAAATATATTTACACTTTAAAGTGTTATCAAATTTGTTCTGAAATTAATATAAAACCTAAATTACCATTTATGTTTCTTTCTTTGATTTCAATCCTTTTTTTCATTTGACAATGATGCTCAACTTAACAATGCAATTTGCCACCCATTCATTTATCTTGTCTCTTTTTTCTCTCTATGTTTTATATGTTTTTATTTAATCTAAAATATCTGTAAAATATAGTTCTTACTTTTCTTGATTGAGTTATGTGGTAGGTAGTAGCTAAGTTGGATTAGGGAGTCAATCGTGTTAGATTGATGATTTTTAGGTTCACATGTTGAGTTGTTGAACATGAACCAGATTGATATATGTTCACGTCAAAAATAATAAACGGACATAGTTCAAACACACTTTAAATGGTGTAACTCAAACACGACTCGTTTAACTCATTAATTCGAACTAGGGTAGTTTATAACTAGCTGTAAACGTTTTAGTTGAGTTTTTGGGTTGTTAAAACGGGTTAGATGGTTTAACAATTCGATATGTATAATTAGACCTATTAAATGGGTTGAACCAAACACCATTAATTTGTTAAACAAGCTATAGACCCTACAACCTAAAACCAGTGTTAGTGAGTATGACATTTAATTTTTTTTAATAAAAATTATGAATGAAAGATGTCATTTTCCAACATCAAAAAGATTCATGGTACCGTTAATGTTAAGTGTTTAAAAATGTATCGTTTGTGAGTTATTTGTAAGACATATACTTAAACAAAGTTATAATAAATAGTTTGTTTCTATTGTCCTTTATAAAGATAACAAAAAGGTTACATCTCATAATAAATTGAACATATTCCATGATTAATCAGGGGCGGATCTACTTCAAGTCAAGGGGGAACGTCCGCTACCGTTTGGCGATCCGGCGGTAATAAAAATTAGTGTAAATTTTGGAAAAATTTGACGTTTTTTGGATTTCGTTATCGCTTTTTTTTTTTATAAAACGTTACTGCTTGGCAGATTTCTAAATCCGTCACTTTGATTAATGAAAAAAAAAACCATATGCATGCTAGAAAAACATTTTTAATGATACGATAATATGAAGTCCCTTTCATGATATATTTTATGATATGAATCTATTTGTAAATACTTGTAGAAAAGTAGAAAACATATGAGATCACAGTTTTAAATCGGTTATTTAAAAAATCTACTTTGGGAGAAAAAACTTATTCCAAACGATAATTTAAGTATGAAATTTGTTTCAGAGAAACTCTAGTCCCAATAATTAAAAAATACCATTTGGACTTCAGTTTGTTATGACTACGTTTTGAAGATATTGATGTTATAAGTTATGAGTTGAGTTATTCTAGAAAACAGTATAAAAATAAAAAGTGTAAGAAGGAAACATAGAGTGATGAATGTCTATAATCTTGTCTATAAGAGAAAAAGAACATGTACATGCAAAAATTCAAAAACATGAACCCTCACTCCCACCCAAAAACCTAACCTGACTCAACTCAACTCGTTTACAACCCTAACATTTATGTCCTGGCTTGACGTCAGGATATTTCAAAGTATGAATATTCAATTCAACCATGAGACTACGCAACAAACTTTAGAAATTGATATATTAGGGTGCTCGGTGTTGGAGCCGAGGGGGGATCGGTGAAGCCCGGTTTCGTCTGGGAACACCTGCCCCTTTCCGGTGACATTTTTTTAAATAAGTTTTTTTAGAGGAATGACTTTTTTATAGAGGAATGTGCATGTGTGTGTATCAAATATAAGTTGCCATGGATATGACATAACAAAATGAATTCGATAAATAGTACAGAGTGTTTTTTTTTTATTTTATATTTCATTTTCATCGATTTTACCTTAAATAATACATGCCTTTAATTTATTTATTTAACATTTTATTTGATTTTTGTCTGACAATTTGTATTCCTTAACTTAGTGTCTTTTCAAAATAAAGTTGATTTTAAAGTAGAGGTTTTTTTAGTAAAAATAGAATAGTATTCAAAATATATATTACAACTAGAAAAGTGCCCGCTCGCGTTGCGCTACGGGCAACAAAGTAAGAAACATGGCTAGGACGCATTGTGTGAAAAAGTTGAGACGGCTCCTATCTATTTATGTTAAAAAGACATCATGTTTAGAGTTTAACTTTAACTTTTAGATTTGCTACGGCTATTTATATTTATATTTAAAACCAAACACATTTCAACTTATTCAATCAGTAAGCATAACACAAAACGTAACGAATTGCTAGAACTCTTCTTCTTGACTGAAAAGGCTTAAAAACTTTGAAAAGGCTGCATCATGAGATCTCCTATCATATGATGGTTTTTTAATAAAAATGTTAAATAGTTATGAACATACAACAATGCATATACAAACTCCAATGTATACTGAAGTTTGTTTTTTTCTTATTTTTCAAACAAAATGCATCTTCCAAGTGAAGCCTATACAGAGATGGAAAGCCTGATGGTTTAGGGTTCTTATGTGTGGAGTGTTAATGTTTTGACGCGTGTATGGGTTGGTATGACTCACCCACCGCCCAAATACCCATGAGCTCCATACCCAATCTACCAAAACTTTACCCAGATTATTATCCAAGACATGAAGTTAGACTTTCGTTCATCGGAGCTTGGTCTTAACTTGATCAGATGCTTGCCGGAATTCTGTATTACCAAAAATAGTCTTAAACAACGTATATCAGATCTAACTTAAATTTAAACATGCAGTACAACACAATACTTACCTGATCTTCGCCAGAGACTGGCCGGACTTCACCTGAAGTACAACTCTAAACTCACCTCCGCCATGGCGGTCGTTTATGCATCGGTGAGAGGCGCTGCGGTGCGTAGCCGGGTTCACCACCAGAAACGTTAGTCCTTCCATCGTATTTCTCTTCTCTCTCTGTGGAACTCTCTTTCTAATATTATTTGTACCAATTGTACGAAAGCCCAATTAGGCAATAAGAAAATAATAGCAAGAAAACAAGTGGTACCACATGTAAGGCATAATTTACAAGTATTGATGGATAAAAATGATGAAAATTATAGTGTTATATAATATAATATATAATTATTGTTTTTTATTTAAAGGTAAAAAGAAAATAAAAAAACAGAAATATAAAAGGGTAAATTACTAAAATTGTCCCTGAGTTAGATACATTTTAACTGAGTTTGTCATTTGAATGTAATTGATAACAAAAAATGAACGTCAGGGGTACAGTTACAAAAAGAAATCTTATTTTGAATATAATAAAAAAAATTACAGAAACTCACGAACAAATTTAACACCTTACTCTAAAATTATAATTATAAAATATTAATGATTGTGGCTAACACTTATAATATATAATCTATAAATTATAATAAATCAAAACCATCTTAGACCACATGTCAATCATTTAAGCTATTAATTGGTACATGGCATTTTTGTCACAAATTTTAAAGAAATTAGACTTTCCTTTTTATGCAGACTATTTCATTTTAAAGAAATTATTTGCAGAAAATATTATGGATTTGTCCTCTTTTTAAAGTACATCCACTTTCTTTTGTTATCTTTTATAATATAATAGTATTTTCTTCATCAAAAAATATTTGCAGAAGACTCCATATGAGTAGTTATTTTACACCGATTTTTAACTAGGTATTTGTTGATCCGTTAAAATTTCCAATATTTAATTACTTTAAAATTTCCAATGAAACTTCGATGCAATTTTAAAGGTTCAGTTGTATCATTTGATTTATTGGCATATAATAATAATTTTTACATTCAATATATATATTTGTCAATAGTTTATTCAAAATTATATAAATTTTTTTATCAAACTTTCTATAATAAATCTTAATCAATTAACGATTGTATACGTACTGTTTATATTAATTAATTAAAATACTTTTGATTATTTTGATGTGTCATTGGAATTTTAGTTACATTTTCTTTTTAAGATTAATCAAATCATTTTTTATGTTTATGAGATTTTTACTTTGGTTTCGAGATTGTATTCTCCTTTATATAAAGTTCGTTCTGTAACTAAACTGTAAATGCAATTTCGTTATAACTGTCATATTTTTTTCCTTTTTGAAGTCGTCATTCTTAAAACACTCAATAATTGTAACTCAAATTATAACTGACTTTTAAATATTATAATATATGTTTAACGCATTCAAGTTATAATATAATTAAAGTTTTTAGTTATGTTCAAGAATGACAATAGTTTAAATTGCCTTCTTTTTTTGTTTAAATACATTAATATAATAATTTTTACCTTTTGTGTATTGTTATTATTATTTTTTTAATAAAATCTTAAATGACAACTGCAAATCTTTTCTATTTAAAATGTTTGCATAACTTATAAATAAACAACAGCTTGATGTTTAGTCAATGATTATTAATAAAAGTCAAACACTATTAAAGGTTGGTTTGTACTTAAAAGAATTTTTTTTTCTCATAAGCAGTGACACTATAAAGAATAAAAAGAAGATACAAAGTTTAGTTACTAATATTATACAAAAATGAAAAATCTTATAAATAAGACAACAAATGTGAGGTACAAATAAATATTTAGAGATTTATAGATTGCTTATATGTTTATTACTTATATATTGTAATTACCAATGACTTTGGTGATAAATGAGCAAAGGTAAAAGCATTTAGGTACACTTAGATTTGAAGGTCTTAGATTCAAAACTTCAAATCTCATATACAACAGAAATAAAGAACTATTAAACTTAATAGATTTATAAAAAAAATATTATCTTTATACCGTCCGTGTAACACACGGGATCTTAAACTAGTATAAGGAGTAATTTTGTTAACAAGATCTTCATACGAAATGTCTTGTATATAAACAAAGAATATTTATATGGTCATTAAAATGAATATTAAAATATTCACTATCTCTATACCGTTTATATGAGTTATTTAGATTTCCACACTTATACATATGTATATTTCGTCATAATACCTCAAATTCTAAGGTTGTTATTGGAAAAATATACGTGTGCTTATGTGTTAGAAAAATTAGTTGCTAAAAAAAAATAAGACTCTTGTGTAACTCTAGGCTTATATAGGGTAAGCTAAAAATGAAACCAGTAAATATTAAAAACATGTAACTTTCCAATGAATACATTATTTTTTTAAATGATCAACAAAAGTCCGATCGCCCACATCTGCGAATGCAAATGACGTTGTTGACCCAGCTCATCAACGTTCTAGAGGAAATTCACTGTGGTAAAACTCCTGACTTAATATAAAGCATTTTTGCTTCATGTGAAATTCAAACCATAATTTTCACTTTAAAATGTCACGAGGCTATTAATACACCATATGGTCATTGACTATCAATAAATTATTAATGGGTGAATACATTATCTCTGTTGTTATTAGAATTCATAATGTATTTAGAAGTAACAGAAGAGTTAAAAGGAGAACGAGTTGTGAGAACTCGACTTCTAAAGAATTTTTTCAAAAAAAAAAACCAACTTTTTTTAAATGAGGGCACTTTCTACGATGGTCAGAATCACAAAATGGTTATGGCTACAGTTGCATCATAAATGATACTTACAGGTCGAGAAAAAACCGGCTCGTAATTTTTTTTTTCTTAATTAGATGTGACTCTACCTTTGTGCAAAATTTAGTTAAAAAACTAACAGGGGAAGTATGGGTTTCACGAGTTCTTGAAACTGGAAAGAGTTCTCATCTGAACTTTGTCCTTTAGAACTAAATACATATATTTATTTACAAATAAATTATTTTCTCAATTCTAGTATGTCCACTAATAAAATTCATGTATTCACAAACAAATAAAATGGTTACTCTTGAATCCTAAATAATTTATTTTTGTTTTCATTTCAACTATAAAATATATAAGCATGTATGTGCAGTGTGAACATGTATGTAAGGGACTTAATGTATTTGAGGTATTTCCATGTTAATTTATTCTCATTTTGTATGTATGTGTAGTGTGAACATGTAGGTAATTTCCATGGTAATGTATTTCCATGTTAATTTATTCTCATTTTGTATTGATCCAAGTCATAATTCTTTTTATAAAACGTAATTTTGAAGTTTCAAATTGGCGCACAACATTTGCACACGTTTTCATAGAATTGGTAGTTGTAACTTACTAGAATAGTGTTTTTTTTTTCTTTTCTTTAAAGAAATGACATGTTTTCATAAGGCTCCAATCCTTAACATTTTAAGGAAAACTTCACTTTAATTTCAAAGATTTTACCAACTGAACCTAATCCCTCACTTCATTTACAAAAATAGTTGATACTTGATATTCCAATGATCTGTTAATGATTCAAATTTACTGTAAAAAAAATCTCCTTTCCTCATCTTTTATTGTTTCATAAGAATACAAAATAACATCTGAATCCTCTTAATATCAGAAAATATAATGAAATGTATTTAACATTATTAAATAACAATGAGAACATAAAGTTTGATATTTGGTTTTATAAGACAACATATTAGATCTTTAACATGGAGATATGAAATCAAAAAGCTAGTCAAGTAATTACTATTTTCAGTTTGACCTTTCTTTCAAATCCTTAAACCGTCATGTCTACCAATTATCTCTAAACTTAATTTTAACTTTTCTTCAGTACTTTGTACCATGACCTTTTTAATCCATCAATAAATATAAAAGTTTTCTGACACTAAAGAAACATTATTTTCAACCTAAATCCATCTAAGATCATACAAGGTTTTAAGATTTGAATATGTCTAATATGTTACCATCAAAAGTTCTAGACACCTTAAAATGGTTTTGTAATATTACAACAAAACCTACAATCTCATTATCCAAGTGGATCAAATCCACAATATGTAATACATAGTTTAAAATACAATTTGAAATTAAGTATATATCAAACGTTAGGGATCTAGACACCTTAAAATACTTTTGTAATATTATAACAAAACCTACAATTTCATTATCCAAGTGGACCAAATCCACAATATGCAATACATATTTTAAAATACAATTTGAAATTTAGTATATATATCATTATTCCAAGTGGACCAAATCCAAAATAAGTAATACATATATTAAAATACAATTTGAATTTAGTATATATATATATCATTATACCTAGATTAACAATTATATGCATTTTGGTACCTTGATCTTGACTAATTAGATGTTATACTACGTATAATTCTATAAAATTATAAAACTATGTGTTATAGATGAGTTTTATCGGGACTTTATTGAAGAAATATAGACGCCACGTAGGAACATTTTTTTTCACCTTTCACGTCATCAAGGGTGTCACACCCTGACCCGCAGCGGAATAAAAGTCGGGGCATGATTGGGTTATCACCAAAGCTCATGATATTTACTAAGAAGTTTCATATTTATTAAATTCAAATTAAAATTTAAATATCCAACAAAATTTCATACAAACACAAATAATAATCTAAATGCTTGTTCCAACGAAATAACTTGTTTATTCTTCTAGGCCATCCTAAGTGTTTCTTTCCTCAACTTGATCACCTGTATCATGCGTAAAACAGAGAAAATTTTGGGTCAACAAAAGTTGGCGAGTGAACCTTGATAAAACATTTAAGTAAATCAATTTTTATCGTTGTTTAAATAAGATTGTGCATAATCACATGTGAACAAATGTATAATGTAACAAATCACAAACCACATTGAATGAATATATGACATGAATGATGATGTATCTGAGATCAAGGCTCAATCGAACGGAGCCGATCTAATGAGGCAGCTGATGCTCAACCCGTATCCCACGAGGAACTGATGGGCCTAATGAAATGAGTGGACTGAAATGATAAAATGTATCCACATATAAACCACACTACAAGCAATACACATTTGATCACGAAATGATATAAGCACAAGTGTTAAATAAAATAAAGAAATGATACGACACATGATACACCCCAAAACGTGATTAAAACGGGGAATTTGTAGAGATTTACTAACCGTGGATGCGTATTCTTGATTGAGGATGAGTGCGCACGAGGTAACGATTGGATCGAGCAACGAATACTAACCTAAGATAATAAATACGTTACAATATAGACAAATTAATATTTGGACTTAATACTTTTTATTAGGTTATTTATAACTTTATATTTTTGTATATTAAACTCTTAAAATATAAGAATATAAGAGATGTAAACTAATGGATTAAAAGTATTTTTTTTAAATGAATGAATTAATTAAAGAGAGAAAAAAATAAAAATAATTAAGTAAATAAAATAAAAAATATATAAAAATTGTCAGATCTGACAGGTTGATCTGACCGGTTTTTGTGGGATTGGATTGCGTGTGACCGGGTTCGAACTCGAGACCTCGCGGTTGCGTGCACGCAGCTCTTCCAACTGAGCTACGTGTCTAACCTGTTAGGATTTAGTTTTTAATTATTCTTATACACAATTTACGTTCATTCAGAAAATGGAAAATTTTAAAAAGTTTTTAAATGATCAGGTCGGTGAGTGGGAGCGGACTCGAACCTGGGTCCTTGATGTTATTTTGCACCCAGCCCAACCAATTGGGCTGGGTGTCTAACCCGTTAAGCTCTTGCTTCCTATTATATTTATATACGGTTTAAATCTTTTATGGTTTAAGTAAATTAAAAAGGTTTTAAGAATCAATTAAACCGCGTACCAATAGGGTCTCGAACCCGTGACCTTAACTGTGATTTGCACCCAGCCCAACCAACTGGGCTGGGTGTCTAACCCAATGAAACTTGATTTTATATTATATTTGTTTACATACCGCCAAATGATAAGATTCTTCAAAATAAAAACCGTCGCATGGTCATGAACCAGACTCGAACCGGAGACAGGAGTGTTGTGTTTGCATACAGTCCACCACTGGACTGTGTATCTAACCCGATTAAGACTTGGGGTTTAAATACATAAAAACACTTAAGCCACTTCGTCTTCTTCATCTAATATTGAAATCCAGAACACGTTCTTGATTTCCAAAAACTCAATTTAAACTTGCTTGCTATACTTTTGAAGCTACTGAAACATACGAACTGAAATAGAAAGTAAAGAACGGTTACCGGTCGGCGGTGAGTTCTCCGGCGAGTCAATTCCGGCGGCAGGTTGCGGTTTCCGGTGGGACAGAGGGGTTTGAGTAGAGGAAAACTCGAGTGCAAATGAATTGAGATGAGCGATTTAGAATGAGGGAGTGTATTCGGTATATACAGAGGTAGGTTGGATTTTGATTTAGGAAGTTGGATCCGATGATTGGCAATTTGCCGTATAGATGACAGCTGGTCGAGTTACAATTTTCCTAAAATATCTCAAGGTCAAACTAGATGGATTTGAATGGAAAAGGAAGGCGTGTGCAGAGATCTGGATAGATTGCAGGTTTTCCCGCCTGGTTTGTGGGGGTAAACTTACATTTTGTTATGCGGGTTTAACCACAAGAAGTGCGTGTGTCCCAGTGGTGCTTGCAGCGTGTGTGTGTGTGCCCGGGGGAACCGGGTTCGACTCCCGGTTCCACCTTTTACTTTATTATTATTATTATTATTATTATTATTATTATTATTATTATTATTTTTATTATTATTTTTATTCTTTTAACTTAATAATTTTATTAATCATTCATTCATTATAGTTATTTTATTATTTGATTTATTATTTATTTTATTAGCTTAAACATTTCTATATGTCTATAACTTAAAAAAATAAAAAAAAGAAATCAACTACCATAAATAAATACTCTTAGATTAATAACTTGGGGCGGGTTTTCGAAACCCGATATACACGGATGTTACAAAGGGGGTGTTGTGAGGAGCTATGTCTAGTATTTATCAATCATTTATCATTATTTTTATAAAATTTATTTTTTTATTACTTTAATATGTAATTAAACAATAAAATATATAATTAATATTAAAAAGTAAAATTAGGTTAATTTTAAAATTTTATACAAATAAACAATACATAATACAAATAATTAAACATATTTAATTTTAAAATTTCAAAGTCATGGGATGATACCACCAAATATGCTCCCCAAATCCGCATGAAGGATGTTGTGTAATTTGTAGATCGTATTGCAGCACGATTTTCAAGTCTCTATTCATTGCTTCTCACGACAAGAGATCGTGGGATGTCACCTTCGTTGCTCTTGAAGATTGATTTACCTTCATCTTTCAATATCAAACAATGTTAATTCAAGTAAGCATGCATTACATCTCTTATTTTTTTCTTTCGCCCACATTCGTGTTGGGTTGAAAATGATAGCCCAGCGCTACTTCAGAACTTCAAAAGCCATTCAATATCTATTCTCATTGACATTGCACTTTTTTTAGCAATTTTTCTTTTATCATCATGTGGGAATGAAGACACTTTGAGGATCGTGGCCACTCTAAATAAATACTACTCGATTGATAATTTGCACGTCTACATGAAAAGTCCGTCTTCATATCAGACGTCGACGATGGGAATATAAAAAAATGGAGAGTAGAATAGTGTGTAAAAATTGGAGAGTAGCTAAAAATATTTTTACTTTCTAATGAAATGGAGCATTTGTAGTGTGGATATTGTTAGCGTTAAATGGTATAAACATGTGAAAAATGGTTTTTTTAAGCCAACGATTAGGGGGGGGGGGGGGGGTTTCCAAGGCAACCCTAACATCTTCAAGCCTGCCATCTCCTTGGATCCCATACACCAAGCCCGCTACGACGTCCACCTGTATCGGTGTTCGTGCCCAGGACGCTGCTGATATGGTAACTTTGGCGCCCCATCAAAGTCCCATAACGCACAACCTAACATATAAGTTGTACCAGAACGAATTGCTTATTGGTGATGTACCACTAAAATCAAAACACTTAGATCATCTCGAATGCCCTGGGTTTGTGATGTTTATGAGCTCACGTGGAAGACAGAAGGAGTAGATGTCGCTATGTGGAAGAAATGTGTAGGAAAGGTATTTAAGGGAAAATTTGTCATGGAACAAGTTTTGTGAAATGGGAAGGATGGAAGGAGAAGGAGAATGGATTGGGAGAATTCTCAATAACTTGTTGGAGATCTTTCATGGGTTTTACCCCATCACATGCATGTATATGCAGGTCTTGGTTTGTTTCCTTAAAGCTAGGAAAACGGATGGATCCACCAAACTAGATATTTGGCTAAACTGATTTCGGGTTAAAATGGGTCGATAAGTCCAAGTGAAAACTACCAATTTCTACAAGTATCACTATCAAGTCAAAATGAGTTTAGGCTTAAATTAGCTTGCATAAAAATGAGTCATTTTCAAATTAGCGTAGATTAAAATGCGTTGTTAAGAAAAAAAATTATGACAACTAATGGCGATGGTGGTGTTTGAGATGGCGGTGCCAAGGTGGTGGTGGCAATGGTACTTACCCAGGTGGTTGGGGTTGTGTTAGTGTGACGATGGAAACCATTAGGAGCTGGAAATGATGAACGTTAGGTGGTGGTGACAAAAAAATGGCCATAGATGTTGCTCGTCCAGTAGACACATTTTATGTTAGTAAATGTTTCAAAAGTGAGCAAATATATACCCTTATTTAGTTTGAGTTGGACCATATTAACCGATTGTAAAATTTAAGTTGACCCAAATAAACAAAATGCAAGTTATTTTTACCTAAATCCAACAATCAGTTATCAAGTTCGTAATTACCACACATAGTTAGTTTTGTTGCTCCTTACCCACCCTAATTTTTTTCCATCTCTTTCTTCCTCATTGGTTTACGTTTTATTCTAGTCCAAAATGTCATCCCTAGATATTAAGTGTTTGGATACACATTTAGATTACCCGTTGTAGATTAACTAAAAACCATGTCTCATAGCTCACTCATTCACTAATGCATTGTGGGTTAACTAAAACCATATAAGAGGGAAAAAAAGGTTTGATTGGCTGTTATGGGGTGGGCCCCACTTAAATTTAGCCCGAAGGTGTTAGTGTGTTTACGGAGGAAGGGGCAAGCAGAATGGCGGTTGGGCGGGCCCTAGTTCCTTATGTAGAGAGGGGGACACCACAACGTCACCTACTAACGCTCACAATGGGCTGTTTTATGAGGAAATTCTAAGTGTTTTATAAAAAAAGATATTACCCTTCCTTTATAAAAAAACACCAAAACCAAAGATTGGTTATCCATCATTTAATATAGTCTTACTTGGAGCGTACGAGTCATATTTCTATATTTATATAAGCGGAGAGTAATTAAATAAATTTATTCTATATCATTATACTATTTTACTAATTTAATGCATTCATATAAAAAAACTTCATTAAAAGAAAAAAAAATAACTTTTGCATATGAAGTATCATCATAGAATTATTATCAACGCGTATAGAATAAAAAATTAATATATCTCTAATAAAAATAAATTAGTATAAACCTGATATTTTCCTCTATAATAGCATATATAATTAAATATGTGGTGGGGTATGACATAAATAAAAATGAAAATAAAAGAATGGCCGTAGGAGGTGGGGGGAATTATATATAAAATGAAAGGTTTAGAGTTGGTGGGATGGGTGAAAGAAATATGTTTAGTGTGTACTTTTTCGATGCTTTCCGATGTTCCTTAACTTTCCTTCACTCTAAAAATATAATAAAATAAAATGGAAATGAATGATATTTTTTTTAAATTTTATAGGGTAAATTGCTATTTTAGAGGTATTTTTATCAATTTACTTTTATTTTTATTTTTGTCATTTTCATCTAAATGCCTTTATACATTTAAAAAACTACATCAAATAACAATATATATATATATATATATATATAGTGTCTTGCTAGGTGGCCTAACATAAGATTTTTGGTATTTTTAGTCTCTAGACTTTGACTTTGAGTTTTAGTTTTATGACGATTTTTATCCTTAATTATATTTAGCAAGGTTTCAAGGTATGATACATACAGTGGGGACCCATGATTTTTTTTTTCCAATGGGGTCCCCTTTTCCGCAAGTAAGATCCACCCAATGTTAGAATTTTCGGGTCGGTCACTGTTCGGGTCGGGCCGAGGCGACGAAATGAAAAAAAATACAAATTTTATTGAAGTCAAAAGAGAGAAGCAAACCACTCAGCATTCTGTCGCTCATGAATGTAATTAATTTCTTAACATTTGAATGGCCTATTCAATCAGACTCTTTGATCATGAAAATCATTGAAGTCAAAAGAGACATACATAGAAAGACAAATTTCAATCCGTCACAATTCTATTTATTTACATCAATTCCTTTATGTAGGTGCTGAGATTAAGGGTGTGCTTTCTAGAGAAACAGCCAACTAAGAAGATATACTTATTAACAGATTACTTTGATGAAACACATGTTGATAAACTAAAAACCTTATATTTGCCTTATTTTCCAAATCTATCAAACAGATTTTCTACATACAAAGAGTATAATTTGGTACCTACCCTACTTTTATGGTTTTATATGACAACATTTCCTCATATCAACTATGAAACTCCACCAATATTACATTTGAAATGTTGAAGAAGTAATCATCAAACAATGTTAGGAACCTAGAGAGCCAGAGTTTTATTTTTTGCTGCTGTGCGTGGCTGCATGTGATGTGTTTGTTTTAAAACCCTAAGTTTTAGTTAGAAGTAAAAAAATAAGAAAACAAAAAAATCGGGTATTAGAAGACTTGAACTGGTGACCTCTTTCTTGATAAGCAAGGGTATTTACCACTCCAACAGCATTCAACTTGGTACCATGGGGTCCATCTTATTATCTTTATGGGGTCCTAGAAAAATTTAACATAGCGGTTCTACTAATTTTTTAAAAAATACTGGGGTCCGTGGACCCCGATCCATCCTATGTGGGTCCGCCCCTGGATACATAGATTTGTTTCGGTAATAACACTAAATTAAAATTATGATGTTTGTATTACAAATATTTACTATGAAACTTAAAGGCTCGAAATTTTCACAGGGATTGCATTTTCTCTTAATCCTGCCACTATATATATTATCAAGATCAATAGTATTTTAACCCATTAATTGTTTATAGTATTATTATATCAATATTATTTCTCAATGTTTGATGTAGATATGCCATGGCTACTACTTTGATCAAGAGAAATAAATGTTTTTTCATATGATTTCTTCTTGATATTAAGCGATAACAATCAAATGGCCGTAAAATTCAATGTTTGTTTTTTAGAATCGCTAATTTTAAATCATCTTAATTTGTGTAAATCATAAAATCGTAGCTTTGCGTGCATGTGAATTGTTCTTGACAAACATGAAATATGTTTTACTTATCGACCAATCATTCTGGTACCAATCAACATAACCACTTTATGAATTGTCTATATGTGGTATGCTGGTATGTACCTTTTTGTTTATTTGTTTTAGTTTAATTAAACAACTCCAAATATCAAATAACAAATGGGTACAATTTTGTTTGGTTACACTATTGAAGTATTGATACGTTGTTAAACCATCTTTATGCTTAGAGAGTGGTATTTCCCAGCAAGACGACAACAACAACAATAAGGGTTCATTTTGGTAGTAATAATATTAAGGAATAATGACTGAATATGCTACCCAAGATGCAAATTTGTGATAAACAAGTGTTAGAAAATAAATGAAAAATGTAGATATGAGTGAGATATCGAATATTAAGTTACGGATAATAAGTTGAAGTGGGAAAAGTGGGATGGGTTTTTCCGACATATGAGGGAAACCAAACTTATTATATACTATAAGCATGGTTATAAATGATCCATCGCTCGTGAGTTAATTAAGATTGTGTCATTAAGGAAACCAAACTTATTATATGCTATAAGCATGGTTATAAATGAGCCATCGCTCTTGAGTTAATTAAGATCGTGTCAGTGAAAGCTCAAATTGAGTGAAACTTAAATGATTTCGAGCCTGAGCACGAGTTGTAACGCCTCGTATTTTCGTATTTCTATTTAAAAATGTCCATATTCGTATTCTAATTTTAGAAACCTTACATTCGTATTTTAATTTGAATCTCACAATTTGAGGCGTTAATCATAATAAAATTCATATTTTATACATATGTTTTTTATTCACCAAACCGATCATTTAAATACGTATTTATACGCAAACCGACACAATTTTACGTATAAATAATTATACGCGCATCCTTAATACTTGAATTATACTTTTATACTTTTTATATACTCAATTACATAATACATATACTCAAGAAATACTAAGAAAAATACACCAATCATCTTTCCACCTCATCAATCCTCTTACACCTTCTTTAACCAATCATATTTAACCATTTCCACCTCATTTCTCCACCAATCATCTTTTCAATCCTCTTCCACCTTTTTTAACCAATCATATTTCACCTTCTCTACCTATAAGTACCAACCTGCTTCTACCATTTTCTTCACACCATTCTTCTCTCCATCTCTCTAATTCTTTCAATCTATATAAATCCATAATTCTAAGAATTTTAAAAGTACACTAAATGCTCCAACCATTCTTCTCTCAACCTCTCTACTTCTCTCAAATCTTCCAAGCAAGGAAGAGAACTCTAAGAGTTCTAAAAGAAAACACTAAGTGTTTTAAAGGAAGCTTTGAAGCTCCAACCTCCAACTCTTCACGGAATCACCAAATGAAACTTTGCAAAACTGTGAGCATACTCGCCCCTTTTTACGCTTTAACGCATTTTTTGGTACAATATATATACAAAATCCACTTTACACAGTCGATTATAATTAAATACTCAAGCCATCGAACACGTTCATTGTTATGCTTAGGTAGTTTATTCCTGTCAGTTTCAACTTGTATTATCAAGATATTGTTATGCTTAGGTTGCTATGCATGCTAGTTTAAGATTTTAGTTATATACTAGTTGCTCTGCGTAAGTTATTTTTGTATGCTCGTTTCAACTTAAATATAAAATGCCATGTGGATTTGAGACAAACTTTTATACATATACTTATATTCAAACTTGTATGCTCGTCAGTGCTTTTGTACTGATCTATGCTTTTATTACATGTTGCAGGATTGTGACAGATGAATCTAGTAGGATTGCCTAGAAACTCGTTTAAATTTTAATGTTAGTTGTATTGTAATTTATTTTCAATCATTTTGTATCTCGATTCCAATACTTGTACAAAAATCATTGTAATGAAATGAAATTTATTATTTGAATACTTATTGTACATTATTCATTTTAAACTTGTGGTGTTCCTAGTACACACAACGTAAAAGTAATTATTAAATACTTGTCACAATTAGTGTTATGAAATCTCTTGCAATCTCGTTTTCGTCTCATCGTGATGTTTCCGTCATCGGTTGGGGTGTGACAGATTGGTATCAGAGCCATACCTATAGGGAATTAGGTAGAATTGCCATGTTCGACCTAGTTTATAGTTTAAGTACCAAACTTTGACCATTCTTGATTCTCGCTAAATGATAATTCTTCCTATCTTGCTTCTACCTCCTCTTTTGTCTTAATTATTAAAAATGTCTTTCCTAAGTCATTATAAGCAATACATATTTGGAGATACTCTTATTCCACAATCGAAACGACCCACCAAAAAAGGGGTGATTCCCGCCTTGGTGACGAGTTTCAATCCACCATTTCGCAACACTTTGCACGAAATTTCACCATCAAGTCAGGAGTGAAATACATATATTGATGGGGAATTTCCATTTCATAATCTAGTGGTTCCTTGTTGCGAGTCGAAATTTTATTTCGTTAAACCATATTTTGGGGACGAAATTGTTAAGCTAGGATTGATATCCACACCTTGATGACTGGTCCCACTCGACGATTTTCAATCTCGCCAAAGTTTCGTATTCTCGATCAAATTAGGGACATGCACTAACTGTAAGGGTAAAATACCGTTAATCGCATAGCGACGAGAGTATTATATCTATTAGGCCAAATCATGTCTCCCTAATTCGAAAGGACTTGCGATTCACTTTGGAATAGTCGAAGTTTCTAAACCCGAAGCACTCCAGTACTTATCAAGCCTTTCTTTTGTGTTAACTCAATTTTTATGCGATTTAATACTTGTTACCTCGTTATTTCAAAATCATCGTTTTACACAATAAATTAATACACACACACTGATACGTTGTACTTGATTCGAGATACTGGATAGGCTTATGTGATAAACTGGTCATTAACTTCGGAATAAGCCACACCTTGACATATGTAGTGCTTGTGAAGCACTATAGGAGTAGCACACCGCCACATGGATTTGTGGTAATGTCAAGACATTCATTCATACATTACGGATCTTTTCATATCAACGAAATGATGACATGTGCTATGATTAGATGACGCTTGCGTTAAACGTTGGGTTGACATTTTGTCATTAACTTTGATCAAGCCACACCTTGACATATATAGCGCTTGTGTAGCGCTATAGGAGTAACGCCCGCCGCATGGACTTGTGGTCATGTTAAGTCATTCATACATACTTGCGGACACGATGGTTTGACCAGTGAGATCACATGCCAATAATGCGTTAATCTAGTCAACTAAATATCTTATGTGGACTATTCAAAGATTATAATCATACTCATACTTATAACCTCTCTCATACTTAAATACAATCATGCTTACCTACTTAAATTCTATACGCTACCATTTCTCCCTTGTAATATTTAATAAACCCTGATTGTGACACGAAACGTAACATGACATCGACTAGCGAAACGGACGTAACATGGTATGAACATGGTGGATACGCTGCTGGTACTTCCTATATATAAGTGTTACTACCATATTACCAAGGTTTCGCAAAACGTGCCATGAGAAATTCGGCGTTTCCTTAGACTTTATTGGAAACAAACTTTGATCACTCATAAAGTCTTCCTTTTAAATAAATTTCGGGACGAAATTTACTAAAGTAGGTAAGACTGTAACGTCTCTATTTTCGTATTTCTATTTTACATATATGTAACAGTAACATTTAGTTGTTAAAAAAATGTAAACAAACAAATAATAAAATTTTTGTGGTACCTTAAACGGAAGCTTGGTTATAATGTCACATGCAAAGACGATGAACAGATTCATTCAACACTGTAGACACGGCTTGCTTCATTGCTGGATCTTGATCTGTCAAAATTAATCTTGGTTGCTTAACATCATGTGCAAGAAGAAATTTCTCTTGTAGCCACTTGTATGAATCAACCGTTTCGTTGTATAACAAAGCAGCACCAAAATTTACACATATTTTTGTGATGATCGACACCAGTAAATGGGACAAAAATCATATCGTACCTAAATTCATGTTTATATAATGTAAGAATTGTTTATAGGGAGTATTCAAAATAAAAAAAAAAGCAACTTACTGGTTGGTATGATATGTGACATCAAAAGCTAAAACGTCGCCAAAGATTTTATAGTTGCATTCTATGATGCACTGGGACGGGTACGGGAACGGGGTACGGGTACGGGGACGGGCACGGGAAACGGCAAAACTAAAAAATTCAAGAAGCGGGGAAGGGACGGGTACGGGAATAAAAACATATAAAAAAATAAATATATATCAAAGATAATGTAACACAAAACCACAAGATAGTTATATATTGATGTAAAGCTCAAAAATCTCATATCTTCCTAATCTAATCAAACGTTAACAAGCAAATCGCTTTCAAGTTCCGGTTCATCTAATGAAAAATCAGCAAACCTAAATATTGAATAAAATTAGCTCACAAAACCAAAAACGTAATAAAGTATAATTTACTCATGTAGTTTAGGGTTTTCTTTATCATTACTATTTAAGTGGATATTTTTGAGCAGGCCCAATTTAAGATTAAAATACCTACCGCCCACAAGTCATATCTCCTAAACAAAAAAAACCCTAACATTTCCCTGCAGCTTTGTACATCGCCTACAACAACCGGAATTTTATGATATCTCCGACCGGAATTTTGCTGAAAGTCTAAAACAAACCAGGATACGTCCCAGATACGTCGAATTTTCCGTCCCCACGATCCCGGATAAGTCTTGCCGCCATGCCCACAAACCCGGAAACGTTTGGGGGACGTTTCCATGCCGTCCCCATGCCGTTTCCGTCCCCTAGCAGTTCCCGGGACGGGAGACGGCACCTCATAGCCGTTTCCGTGCTTCCGAGGTTGCATTTGGACACATCATCAGCCCAAAATAAAGATCGAAGCTCACCGTCAACTTGAGTGTAGTCAAAAGAGTTGTTAATCAAAATTTTCACTCGTCCATTCATATAATCTACCACCATTTGGACATCTTTTTCACCTATGTAAGCTCGAATATCCCTGCTACAATTTTTATAGTCCGTTGTCGTACCGCATACCATGTGATGACCGCCCTTTACTGCCGTTTGTATATTATGTGCAATCGTCGCACCAACATTTACGGAACGCGCCTTGTGTATATACTCTCGTTGAGAAAAATCCAATTGTCGGCGACTCCTTGTTAAATCCTGATTTTCGACTCCAACTAGAGCGTGATTATGACTTTCAACGAATTTGTACAACTCGAAACTAGGAGTACCTATTACACCTTTTAGTCTTATACATGCTCGACTGTTTGTAACCTTGATGTTAGTGCTACGTGGCGACTTTGAGCTTGACCCATTATACCCATTTTTTCCCACGATACTTACCTGCTCTGTTACAGAGGATATACTTATGAGTAATAGCACCTTTAGATTTCTTTGTAGTAGATAAACGTATATCAAATCCGGCCTTATCAGTGTACAGACGGTACATTGTAACTACATCCTCCCATGTGGGATATATCATTCCCAGTATTGGTTTATGTTCACTTGCAACTTTGGGCGTCCAGTATGTTGTTCCCCTGGGTGATATGCGTATGTTACCGCCTGGTGATTCTTCTCGTTCACAATCCTGCGACTCTACATGTAAAAGTAACAAAGTTAAGCGTAAAAATATATTGTATCAATAAAAAGTGTGTGTTTAAGTTCCTACAATAAAAACACACGAACTTTTGCAATTTGGCAAAATATTTGTAGATAATATATTTAAATGTATGACATATTGATACTAGAAATACAAAGGTGAGTTAAATAATTAAATATATCTACAATTTACGTGTGTTCTACAAAGTGCATGTGTGATGGAACTACTAATATATTAAATAAACAAAACATTTAAAACTAAGAATTACATATATGAATATAAAAAGTTGTAGAAAGTAACATATATGTACATCAAACTCTAAAACACTACTGTTGATAAATAGGTGCTAAATACATACTAATAATCCAACCTGACAATACGAATGATATGTTTTTATTAGAACATGCTTATATGCTGATTTCATTACAAAGCTTAAAAGAGGAAACGATTAAAATACTAAAGAACGTATTTATTTTTTAACGGGACAATTCCTCGCATCATGATAACCCCATCGGCCACATATCCTACAAAAACGTCTCGTCATCCTCATATGACTCCCTACGGAAATACCTTCTTCATCAACATCGTAAGATACTCAATTTCATCGTTACTATCATCGGAATCAGACAAAATCTCCGTTTCAAAACCAGCGTTATTGTCTTCTCCAAATTGATTATCATAAACTTGGATATCTTCTTCATATTCGGAAACTGACTTCTTCGAATCCATTGCTGACAAGAAAGAAACAAGTCAAATTATACGTGTAGCAAATAAAAAATAGAACTGAAAATAAGAAATTGAATGTATGCATACCTGATTTTTTGTTGTGATAATGGCGTCAACTTCTCATCTTTATCAGGTTATAATTAGGTGTAAACCTGAGAAAAAAAAGGAATTGATTCTAACTTAAAATGTGATAAACTAGGTTATATAAATCATGAGATAATAGAGGATGTGTAAATATTTTGATAATGCAAATTCTTTAATATACGTAACTTATTTTGTTAGATTTGAATGAGAGAAAAAAGTGGAATTCATTCATAAGATTTCTTTTGAAATTGAGATAAACCAGGACTAATTAAAAATATGATAATTAATAGGGTGTAAATTTACTTTAATGCCACTGATGAATAAAATAATACAAAATAAACATAAAATAAAATGAGTGGTTGTAAAAAGTTCTGCAGATTCTTTAATTTTTTTTATTCTGAAATGATCTTGATACTATAGGTTATACTTAACTTTTCAATCATACTAATTTATTAACATAAGTTTTTATTTATGCCAATTTTGAGTTGTATCTAATCTCATAATTTTGTTTCACATTTCCTAAGTTTAATATTTCTTTTATTGTTCAACCCGTGTAATACATGTAACAACTTTAAATTTGTTGTTATTTCATTTTCAGTTTATTCCCGTTGTATTTCCATTTGTATTCCTAGATTCGTTTATAAGAAAAGTTTATGTTAATTAATTACAATTATGTATGTTATATCGCATCTAATCGCTTATTAAATCGTATCGTTAATCTCATCGTATCGCAACTCGGAGTTAATTATATGGTTTTATGTTATTTATGTGTTATGTATTATATGGTTTTATGTTATTTATGTGTTATGTATGTTCGTAGTTATGATTACGCTCGCTATCGCATTGCTCTCGCACACTCAAATCGCTAAATCGCACTATTATATCAATTATAACGCTTAATATAACAATCTAATACAAACCGAATCGCTAAACTATCGATAAACGAACAAAAACGAGAGATTCTTGGGTTTTTTGGCAAGTTCGCTCGAACTTGGGTGATGCCAAGTTCGGCCGAACTTGACTAGCCACCCAGAACCTCCCTTTTCCTTCAAGTTCGGCCGAACTTGACTCTATAACCCTCAAAATCTCACAAGTTCGCCCGAACTTGCATGAATTCCATGCAAGTTCGACCGAACTTGACTCCACCAGCTCTCATTTTTGCCTTCTCCTATAAATACTCAGCTCCATTCTCTCATTTGAACTTGCTGCAACTTCGCCCAGAGCTCCCGAAACCCTATGTTTTCTAAGTAAGAATCAACCCGATTTCAACTACAATGATGTTCAACAACGAATTACAACGTTTTACAGCGATTTTGCACAAGGCATTGCCTTCGTTTTCATCAAATTTCTTCTGTTTACGAAAATCTTCATTTTTTTCCATCAAAACTTCTGTTTTCACTCAGATCTATACTAGATCTGAGCAAAACCTTTTAAAACATTGATTTTTACACCATTTTCAGACTAATGACGTATGTTTCGTTCACTTTTGAGTGGAACGAGGCGTTGTGGAAGCTAGATCTCAAATCCGGAAACACAAGGACGAAATCGTCACTTTACACAAGCTGGACTAACCCGTACGAACCTTCAAGTTTGCCCGGATTAGCCCGAGTTTCTGTAAAGTGGCTAAGTTCGCTCCAAAAGAACTCTCCGGCCTAAGCTTTACTCAGTGGCTTAAGGTTGGAGGGATGGGCACTCGATTTCCTCAGCAAACGATGCGAAAACGCAAGATTTTGGACCCGAAAACATCAAGTTCGCTCAAGAATCACCAGCCCCCAGGTCAAGTTCGACCGAACTTGCACCCATTTGGGTTATGTTTGATCGACTTGGGTCTTTCCCTTACAAAATCCTCACAAGTTCGCCTGAACTTGCCTAATTTCTTAAGAAACTATGCAAGTTCGCCCGAACTTGTCCTTCCAGTAGGATTTTCTCACAAGTTCGCCCGAACTTGACAAGTTTCCTAAGAAACTTACCAAGTTCGACCAAACTTGACTCAAACCTCACCAAACCCTTTACATACAAGTTCGCCCGAACTTGGCTACTGCTCAACCCAAACTTAACCGTTTCAGCAAATCGGAAGACTGATGCACTTCTGTTCGTTTTACAGGCTGATCCGGCGCTCTCTGCAACTCTTCTCAGATCCCTCATCTCACCTAAAACGCACCCACAGTGAGTATACTTGACCCGTTTTCGCTTTAATGCACTATTTGGGTGTTACATACGTTCCTCTATCAAAATCACTTCACAACTCAAATTGTTTATCACACGCGAATAATCTGATTATGTATGCTCAATACGTGATACTAGAAACATGTGACTAGGACTTATTTTCGTTAACTTGCCTCCTTAGCTAGTATGGTACTATAGTGTGGCTAACACCCGACAGGGTCTAGTTAGGATAGACGCGCAAGCCTTCTCACGGTAGTTAGCATGAGAAATAAGCCTATGTTTATCTGTGTGATGTGTTTTGGTGTATCATGATATGTAATTGGACTATTTCGCGAACGCTTTCTCTATTATGCTAGAATTACTAAAACCTGTATGCTCACCTTAACTTAATTGTATTGACTTGTATTTTAACGTATGTAACAGGTTATTGAGTTAGTTTATCGGATGCATTGGATAGCTAAGCTTAGTTGTTTTGTTTATTTTTTAGAATGGGTTGTAATAAAATCTAGGGGATATCGAACCTTATTGTTTTATGAGAAAGTTATGTATTTCATGACATTGTTGAGACGTATTGTTTAATAGTATGAGATATCAGACGTTAAAATATTGTTGAATGAATAGTGTTATGGAAATTTCTCGTGAGACAATCTGGTCGCCTAGTACTACTAACCCTGATGTTTCCACCATCGATTGGGATGTGACAATACACGGGTTACTAACCTAATTTGATAATAAAAGCCATTTTTTGTAACAAACTATATCTAAGTGTGACTGTATTATATTCATGATTTTGTAGTCATATTTTTTTTATTTCCCAAGCATTTATAATATATTTAATGTAATATATATGGTTGAACTACTTATATCAACAATTATTGTCTCTTTTCAAAAAAAAAAATAAAAAAATAAAAAGAAATACATATCATATGATAAATATTTAATGTAGATATACAAATATGATAGAAACTTTTAAGGTCTCTTCATGATAGTTATAACGAACAAAAGCTATATCATATATATCACAAAGTTCACTCTCAACCTAGTGTTCACTCTAGAACACTACCCTATATATATATATATATTAGGGTAGTGTTCTAGAGTGAACACTAGGTTGAGAGTGAACTTTGTGAAATAATCTGTGCCATTGGATTACATCATCTAAAGATTTTTAAACAATGGCAAGATTGTAATTATAATGTTGTAACTTCAATTTAAAATAATTAAGAGAAGGGCATTTGAGCCTTTTGTAAATCGCATTTATTAAAGAATATAATTAAAATCCCTAAAATCTCGTTAGTTTTCGTATATACAAGATACACAACTGTTTGTGTATACACATGTACAGTCTCGCTAGTATCAGTTTATACAAGATACACAGATGTTAGTTTATACACATGTGTACACTTTCGTTAACTATCGATTTATACAAGATACACAACTGTTAGTTTATACACATGTGTACAGTCTCGTTAACTATCAATATATACAAGATACGCAGCTGTTAGTTTATACACATGTGTACAGGCTTTTATACATTTGTGTATTATATTCAACATATGTGTATTTATAGTATATTATGCATGCACACGAGTAGATTCATATAAAAATTATGAAATTAATGAAAAAGAAACTAGTCATATGTATGTAACATCCGTAAAAAAAACGGGTTTCCAAAACCCGCTTCGTTTATTAAGCGAATAGTCAGTCATAATTTTCGTCGCGTATATATTGGTTATTTTAATTTTAAACGATACATAATTAATAAACATTGTTAGAATTTTAAAACATAATTAATAAATCATAAAAAAATAAGATAATAAATAATATTTGAGGCTGCCGGGTTTTGAACCCGGGTCAGCCGGTTCAACAAGTAAACAACAAACCACTCCGCCACACGCTAACTTTGGAATAATACTGAAAACAATTAACACTTAAATTAAAACGCGAATTCAAAAAAACGGGTATCAGCGCGGCGGAACTCGCAATCACCGGAAAATCCGGCAATCCGTGAGTTCAGCCATTCTCCTTTTGACTAAAACGCTGTAACCGTCGACGACATCGGTTATAACCGATGTCTAGCCCCAATTATAGTCGTAACCGCCGGAAAATCTTGAATACTCGGTTTTGAAAACTGAAATCGGGCAGCTTCTGTCAATCTATAAATACCATGTGTATTTCTCTCAAAACCTGCTTACACTCGCACAACTTTCACTCTCTACAAGTCGCTATTCATCAAGAAACACCTCGCCGGAATTCTCTGCAAGTCGCCGGAAAACCGAACCCATTTCATCTCTTCTGCCTTACTCTAAAATAAGACTTCTAGAGCTCAGACAGAAAGCACCACACTCACCTCAAACTTCTGATAGAGCCTCTGTCGCAAGATAAACTTCGCCGGAGTTAACCTCAGCCGCCGGAACTTCATCGGAGATCACAACTGTTCGGTACAACACCTTTAATCCTTTCTGTTTAAATTATTTCATTAACAGTATTGATCAATCAACTAATTCAATAAAAATTTTCGATTAAACAGTCGGGTGGATTCTCTGGTTTTATAAATCGAAGAAGATGAAGTTTTGAAATGGTTATATATATATAATAAAAACCGGAATAATAACCGGGTTAGACACACAGTCTAGTGGTGGACTGTGTGCAAACATAACGTACACGTCCCGGGTTCGAGTCTATTGTGTTCCGATCCACTGAAATACACTACCCTTTTTATAAAAATCAAATCTTGAAGCACGTGTTAAGTGTATAAATATAATATAAATTCTGTCTTTAACAGGTTAGACACCCAGCCCAGTTGGTTGGGCTGGGTGCAAGTTAAGTCGATGGTCACAGGTTCGATCCCCGCTAAGCCAGCTGGTCAGATGATATTCAAAAACATTTTTAATTAAATAAAATTCTGAATAATCCAAATAGTATATAAATATAATTAAAATCAGAAATATTTCGGGTTAGACACGTAGCTCAGTTGGTAGAGCTGCGTGCACGCGTACGGGAGGTCACGAGTTCGAACCTCACTCAGCGCACATAATAAGCACAATCAGAGCGGTCAATAGTCAAAGTCAACGGTCAACATTTTATTTATTTAATCAGAAAATTATTTAAAAATACTTAAAAATAATATTTTTAAAGTTAGAAAATGTCCTTAAACTCACAAAAATAAATCTAGAAATCCTATTAAGGTTATGAATTAAAATTATTAATCTCAAATAAAATCCATTTATTTACCGAACCATTATGTTATTATTTAGGTTAGTTTCTCTCGTGGTTAAATCCAAATTCGTGCGCATTCATCATCAATCCAAGAAACGCAACCACGGTGAGTGAATTCTTACAAATTCCTCTTTTTATTCGTGTTTTGGGGTGTATCATGTGTCGCTTAAATTAATTCGCTTATCAAAACTCGTGCTATACCATTATATGATCTAAACTTAGATTGTAAATATTGTTTGTTGTGATGTGTTACATATTGTCAAGTTGTGTGCAAATTATTCATTAGGCCCATCAGTTACTCGTGGGAGACGAGTTGAACAACGCGTGCCTCAAAAACATTTATTAGGCCCATCAATTCGTTGAACAACGCGTGCCTCAAAAACAAACATTTGGTGTGTACGTGTGTATTAATTAATATTATGTGATTTGTGATTTAATTTACATTTACGTTTACTCATATGTGGTTATGCACTTTATTTTATAATCGATACAATAAACACGTTTAAATGTTTTCATAGGATTCACTCGCCAACTTTTTGTTGACCCAAGAACCATTTTTACACATGACACAGGTGGACAGGTTGAAGCAAGGAACACATAGGAAATTGCCTTAGAAGAAAGAATAATGAAGCATTGAAAAATGTATAGAACATGTTGTACTAGTATAATTGATTGTAATGATTCTCCTTTAAAAAGAAATAATAAATATGAAACATTATGATAAATGTCATGAGCTTTGATGAAAACCCAATCACCCCCCGATCACCATTTCCGTTGCGGGTGGAGGTATGACAATGTATGCAAGAATAAATAAGTTCACCGCATATTCAAAAAAAATTAATGCTCAAAAATAATTACAATGTCAATCTCAAAGAAAATTTTCAACATGTATGGAAAATTATAAAAAGTTAAAATCAATATATTATGATATTTATATATACGGATAATAAAAGAAAAACAATATTCAAGTTAAATTAAAATAAAATCTATGGATAAAGAAATGATGGAGAAATAATTAAAAAGGAGAGAGAGAGATAGAGAGAGAGAGAGAGGAGAGAGAGTTAATAGATGAGGAAATTAAGTGATTTTAATTAAATATATTTGGCTAATGTCAATCTTACCCTTTTAATCTAAAAAACGATCAAAGGTCAAGATTAGTTCACTCAATTCACTCTCAAAAAATTATTCACTCTTGAACCTAATCCTATATATATATATATATATTATATTCAGTTAATAAACAAATCATATGATACATATTCTATAAATTGATTGAAATTGCGAAAAATATGATACATATATTATGAAGATTTTAGAGTAAACTAAAAAAAATATTCTTTTAAAAATAGTTTCTAGCATATTTGTATATCTACATATCTATTTAATACCCAAAAAATTCTTAAATTTTGGAGAATGATTAAAGATGCTTTAGAATATCCAACCTTCAAAAGTGAATAAATGGATGAAGCATTACTTTACATACAGATGACAAAAAAATAAATGTGAAGATTTGTACTCGACATCTTAAGATACTATCATTAAAGAGACTTAATCAAACATGTATGAACAGAATCTATTCATGTGTATAACCCGTTGTTTTGCATGTTACTTGGATCTTAATATGAGGATGGGATTCAACGTTCAACATTCAAAAATTTAAAGTATACATTGGTTTATTCAATAGATAAAGAGGTTGTTTAATAATATTATATACACTTGTTTAAGGTTTGCAGAATACGAGCCATACATTGTGTTGTAGAATCAAAAGACATGAATGGAATACATGAAAAGCCAACAAAATACATTTTGAAAAGGGCAGTCCCCAATGAAACAAGAGTTTTAATTAATATATATTATATTATTTGCATTTCTCCACTTAAAGCAATAAACTTTGTATTTTGTCACCTAAAAATATTTATTATGGAAGAGAGAAAGGCTACCAGCGGGCCAGATTAAAAACTAGACGAAGATAATAACGAATAACAACAATCATACTTAGTAAATCTTATGTAGAACAAAGCTATTAGTAAAATCTGCAGATAGTGAGATTTGAACAAACTTTATCTCTATCACTTGAAACAGAATGGTGAATGAAAGTAAACACGTTGAATTAAGATTAATATTGTAGTTTCGATATAAGTTTATAAAGTCTGATGTACCTTCATCTAGCCTCTTGCAGTCTTGCTAGATTTATTTCTTTAATATATAACACAAAACTATCTTTTGTTCAAAAAGAACGTATTTGTAGACCAAATACTTGTATTAAACGCAACGTATCCTTCTTGGATCAAAAGGGCAAATCTTGATATCTATTTATTTTCCATTCTTAGTGGTCATTATTCTCTTCACTTCTGTGGGGGTGGGGTTGTGTCAGTAAGTATTCAAGCTTTGGGTAATTTTTGGTACTTTGGATTACGATTGCTAACTGTTCTAGTTACTCTCTCTCTCTCTCTCTCACACACTCACACACTCACTCACACACTTAAGTTTTGTAATTAATGCTCATCCCTTCCTCAACCTATCTCACCTCCTATAAGTAGATAACCCTAAACCCTTTCTAGATATGCATTTCTGAAGAGAACCCTTCATAGCTATGGGTCTTTAAAGTAAACCCTTCATAGATATGGGTTCTTAAAGAAGACCATTGATCATAGCTATGCATTCTTGAAGAAAGCAACCCTCTTTTCTTTTTCTATTTATTTAGACATATAACCTTTTCTTTTTCAACTTCTTTGTTCAACTGGATCATGTTATAAGTTTCTTGTTCTATCACTAAACCTAATCACAATATCTAGCTTAACCTTTGTGTTCTTGCTGGAGAAATGAAAGCAGATCTCAAGTGACAGTCAGTTCTTGCTGATAGAGCATCTTCAAGATTCACATAGGACTCAACTTTTAGGGTTTCATAAGCTTTTCTTGTTCTTTTACTTAATAAAGAAAGAAAAAGGAAGTGGTTTATGGGCCCCTTGATGATTTGAGAATCTTGATGATGCTGCAGCGGCAATTGCTGGCTAATTATCATCTTTAAAACTGGATTATGGTAAGTTGTGACCATGTAGATTTAATCTTAAAATATAAAATATATCTATCACCATTAGTGTGTGTGTGTGTGTTTTTGCAGGCTGTTTATTCTTTGATGCTTTTTGAGCCACATCTTGTATATGGTGTTAGGGGTTTTTCCTTTTTATAAAAATATTAAATTTTTTTTTAACTTTTTTTCATTAAGTTTACTGTAATGACTTGTTTGAGGTCTCTGTGTGGGGAAATCTTCCAGGTGTTGCAGTGATATAAGAAAAAGCAAATCTCACCTGGTGAATTGATGAGTGTGTCTGTACTCTGAACATGAGTGCTGTACAACAGGATATCATGGGATGCTTTTCTCTACTACATGATGGTCTACTTTGTGTTCTTGGATTTGCTATGTGAAGAGATCCCATTTTAATTACTAGATTTTCATTGTCATTGTTTATAACTTTAACTAGCTACAACTACTTTTTTTTTTTACTTTTATTAATTATATTAGGGTTAGGGTTCTTAAAAAAATCACAAAAAGTGTTGTATTAGATCTCTTATGCCTACTAAATGTGATGATCTATAATTAAAGTCCTAAAAGCAAATAAAAGGTTGGATTATCCTCGGTTCCAAATTAATGATCCAAGATTTGCGAATCATGATTTGCATAATTATTTAAGCCATGAAACTTTTCACAAAATGAAATGAAATTAGACTACATGTTTCATTAAATTTCTCAAATTACATGTAATCGTTTATATTAATGCATGTTGATCTAAACTTTTTGAACTAGTCCTTGCCATCTTGTAACATATAAGTAAAAATAGTTTTTTTCTTAACGGTGAATGTTACTATACTCTAACTCTTAAAATAACATTAACACGATCCTTATTTACTCTATGCCATGAATCAAACGCTGATCTTCTTCTTAACCATCTGGCAAAATCTGGAATGGAATAGCACATTTAAATATTGTCTACAAATTTTATTTAAGGCTTACAACTAGATAGTAATTTGTTTCCTCCAGGGAATTGAATTTGTTACTGGTACTTGAAGGGGTATAAATTGTAGAGAATATTTTGGATTGGTTTAGAGATTAGAGTATATATGTAAGATATTTTCCGTTAAATATAACCCAGTTCTAAAACAAAATGAGATAAACGTTTGATACATTACACCCAGAACTTGTTTTCATTGTAAAAGAAACACTATTTAGTCTTTACGTACCAGAAAAACGTAGAATTATTTTAGAATTGAAGTCGGTAATTGTATGTAGTGATAATCAGCTTAATGTTTCTAGATTAAAACCCGATTTACAATAACAACCAGCCTCTATGTGTTCCCCAAATTATCAAAACGTAAATTATAGAACATGAGTTTATGTATTAATCCAAGGATTTTACCTTATAGCAATGATGCCTATATAGTGATGGCAGGCATCGTTGCCATAGACTGGTTTGATATTTCGTCGCTATAGAAAGAAATTCTTTTTGAACTACTTTTACTACTGATTAATAATAATAAAAAATGTTTTAACCTGTGGCGATGACACTTCATCGCTATATGTTAAATTATTTTATTTGATTTTCCTTTATTATTATTAAGAAATAATAAAACAATAAAATAAAAAATTAACATGTAGCGACGACACCTCGTTGCTATAAGTTGAACTTTATATAGATTAATAAATAAATAATTAAAATAATAAACATGCTCTATATATAGCGACAATATGTCATCGCTATAGATTAACTTACTTTATATTTTCTTTAATATTGCATGCATGTCTACGAATGTTTGTGTATATGAATGTACATACGTTGTATGTAATGTATGTATGTGTGTGTGCGCTTGTGTATATGCGTATGTATGCATGTATTTGTATGTGTATATGTGTGTGTATTTTTGTACGTATCTGTATGTTAGTGTATGTATATATTTATGTACGTATGTGTATGTGTATGTATGCGGGTAGTTATGTATGTGTATGTGTGTATGCGTATGTATTTGTAAATGTGTTATTGTTTGTATGTATGTGTGTTTGTGTATGGGTTAGCGTACGTATGTGTATATGTTAATTTCAATTTTTAATTTACTTATATTATAGTAAATATTAGTATAATAAACAAAATGATTTTTATTTATTTTGTAATTATTTTTACCACACACTTGTATTATGACAAGTCGTCGCTACAAGATAACTTATGGCGACAAAACTTATAGCGGCAATGAGGAGACCCTATAGCCACGAATGTATGAACACAAAACTTGATTATAGCGATGACATGTCGACGGCTAAAATGGTCCTATAGCGAAGACATGCGGCACTGTCACTACAAGCCGAAAAATGTCGTTGCTACAGGTCAAATTTTTTGGTGAATATTGGTATAAAGATGTTTTTATTGTAATAATGCCTAATTATATTGTCTATACCAGGTTTATAGATGTTTTTATTATAAAGCATGCCTAATTATATTGTCTAACCAGGTTTATGGTAACAACCAGCCTCCATATATTCCCCAAAGTTATCTAAATAAATTGATCTTGAGACCCTCACTTGTGGCCTAGTGGTAGGAGACTTGGGTTTTTCAATGAAGACTTCAAGTTCAATTTTCACTTGTGTCATATTGGGGTGGATATAAACCTGAGCTTATTGTTCAGTGGTTGGGCAATGATGGTGACAAACCCATCAAGGGGGGTTCGATCCTTAGCCGCACCTCGGTTTTTATCCGGCTATTACTTCAGCGAGGCAACTCGTGTGAAGACAGTACGTTTTCCGGGGAAACGCCGTAACCAAGTCTGACCAACCCAGCGCGGACCCGGTTAAGAGAACGTAGTCTGGACAGATCTTGGCTAGAACTGTCGTTTAGACGGTGTGACATTGGATCACTCACAAAGAAAGTTACCGTTAAAAATAAATAAATTGAAGAGTAAATAGCAGTTTTGGTCCTTATGGTTTGATGGTTATTGCTATATTTTACAAAATCTATATGTCTTGCAATTTTCATACCAAGGTTTCTATTTTATTGCTATTTTAGTCCACCACACTAACTCCATCAATCTTATAGTTATGGGTCATTTACATATATCCTCTTGTTAAAATGCCTTATTACATATTTACCCAACTCTTAAAATCAACAACATATTTCCCCTTTATAAAGTATATATATATTATATATTTACCTAACCTATAAATTCAATTACATATATCGCTTTTTCATATGAAATTACCAAATTTCCTTTTCTGAATCCACGTGTTCTTCTTCACTGACTCGATTTTCAGTAGTTATTTGGTACCGACATTTAGCGTTTTCGCTGCGGGTTCAGCGTACCATATCGGGTATTTTCGGTGTCGGTACTAGTACCCATTTTTGTTTTTGTTTTTTCATTTTTTGGCTTCCGTTATATACTTTCCAACTTCACGCTGGTGTTTTTAAATGAAGTTGTTTTAGAAAAAAAAAATAGGCTTATGCACTTGTATAAATTTTGGATGACTTTCATCTTGTAGGACCTGCTGTTTTCATTTAACCAGATGCTATGTAATATCGCATGAGTACAGTGTGCTGTATTTGGTGAAACATAATAATAGTTTGTATAATTGGTAGGTCTGTATTATGTAACATACATTATTAATATATTTTTTAAGTAAGTTACTCATTAATAGTACTCGTGAGTTTTAGTAGATACTGTTGTGTATACATATGGTGCAAATAAGGTTTTTTATTTTGATATTCTAATGTTATGATTACTGATTAAATATTTTTAGGTGGTTATATGTTTGTGTGCATGTTCATAAGAGATAAATTGGTCATAAAAAAATTAAAGAGATTGAGGATATATGTAATTAATGTACTAGATAAGGGAAAACATATAAATATTCAATAAGTTTATTAAAGTTAAAATAGTAATTTAATAAGAGTTAATTTAATAAAATGTATAAATATGTAATATATATGGTTTAAATGAAATACATAATTCATTTTAAAAGTTGGGTAAATATGTAATAAACCTTCTTAATAAGGGGATATATGTAAATAATCCTTAACTATAAGTTGATGGTGTTTGTGTAGTGGATCAAAACCGCAATAAAATAAAATCATTGGTATGAAAATTGCAAAACATTTAGATCTTGTAAAATATAGCAATAACTACTAAACCACATGGACCAAAATCACAATTTACTCTAAATTGAACTTGAGTTTATGTAAACAGCAGTAAGGGTTAAATACAATCTTTTATTATAAATCATTTCTCATTACATTGTCAAAGCTCAAATTTGCAACAGTTGCTAGTTTTTTTTCTTTTCCAAGATTTATTTTCATTACCCTTCTTTTCTTTTGAAAACCACTGTATATTATCTACCTTTCTATTAATATATTTTTTACTTTCAAATTGATATAAATATATTAAAAATATTAGTATTTTTAGAACTACATATGAAAAAAAAAACATTTATCTTATTTATAGACACCATTTAAGTTTGATACATCTCTCATTTTGCTTATTAGCAAAAGCGAGATTCTCGTGTGAAGGCAGTATGGTTTCCGGGCGAAGGTCAGTCAGAACGGCAGCCATGGCCCGATAGAACATCGCGTCTATCAAGGCTGGGCTGACGAGTAACCGTCCTTGACGAGAACCCGATGACCAATGACCATGTACATATTGAAAATCACCCTAAAAAACAAGTAGAATAATTTTAAGTTCCATGATGGTCAAAGTGAAGCCCAATAGTGTGGCAAAAAGAAGTCCATTGTTATTAATTATAACAACTTTTAGTACGTGAATGTCAAAAAGAATATAAATCATAAATAGTAAAAATATCGTTAATGTCAAGTGACCTCGTCTCCCAACATTTTTCCGGCCCCTTAGCCTTTTTTTATATCACAAGCAGGAGCTCTTCGAAGCTAAAAAAACATGTATACGTAGAATGAAAGCACAAAATTTTTGAGTCTCGTCGATTGATAAGTTATAATGGTACAACATGTGGTTAATTCAGGCTACATCTCCCTTCTTCAATTACCTATCTCTTCAAATAAATTGGAGCGTCTGAATTACAAAAGGTATTATAGTTAAGCCAAATCGGTAAAGGAACGAGATTAGTGGTGGATCTAATAGAAACATGTAGCAGTATTACAAAAAAATGTCAGTGTATACTGTGGTGGATTTAGAAAATAACATCAGTGTACATTGATCCTGATCTACATAAAATGGGCATTGTTTTTGCTCTTTGCCAAGAAAGTTGAGGGGTATCCCTCACACCCCGGCCTTCAACCCCCATAGATCACCCCTGAACGGGATCATTATATTATTATTTATATAATTTATGAACTTAGTTACAGTGCTTTTTGTTTTTTTGTGATTTTTTTTTCATCTTTCTCTTTTCTTTTCTATTTTTTGGTTTCTGTTTTTCTTTTTTGGTTTAATCGAACCTGATGTTGTACATGTAACAAAACAAATGGTCTAACACTGACCGAACAACGTCAATACCGAAATTGATATTCGTTTTTTATTGTTTCGATCGATGTAAACACATCTTGGTATTTTTTGGTCGTATCATGATTTTTTTTGTTTCTCATTCGGTAAGTGTCGGCATCTTAATGAACCGAACCAATATCAAACAAATTCCTGCCATTAACGTTATTTTTACTATTGCGTCTACGTTTCCATTAAAAATTTGTTATTTGAGGAAATTTAATTTAATAATTACATAATAGTGTTTAGATGAATGGATAAGGGAATAAAACTCGTTTGTACTTTTATACTAAGTAATAGTGTTTGATTTTGTACTAACTACCATATCTTGTTGTACCGGGCTTGAAACAAAACATTTGTTTGTAAATCATAGAATGAAACAAAACGATAGGCTAATAAATCTTATTATAACCATCACCTTGGGCCTATGATCTCTAAAAACGACCAAATGACCTAAAAAGGCCCAACTACTGTTGGTCCAATCAACTTGGAATAGAAGTTATCGACAACTGTAAGTAAAACACAGGGCAATGAAATAAATAATTAACGATAGTGTTGGTATATCTCATAGGGCTATGAACATCGGCGGATCTACAGGGGTCCGTTGACCCCCGGCCGGCCAAATCTCCAGTTAAACCGAGTACTTGCCGGAAACTTTTTTTTTACCATTGACCCTCTCCTTTTGACTCTCTAGAGCACAAAATGTTAGGAGAAAAGAAAAGTAGAATGTTCAAATTATTCCGGTAAGTGTGTGACGGTCCGGCACCGTCTAGCGGCGATGTTCGGTTTCTCCGGCAGAATTGCTTACCGCTGTTAGTTGCTGAATAGGAGAAGAAGGGGTCAGATCTGGAGCTAAAAGGCTGAAATAAACAATATTATATATTTAATATATGGGCTTTTTTATAGAGTACTTGGTAACTGGTATAAGGTTGTATATTAGTCTGTTAGGCCCAACTTAAAGAAAAAAAACCTAAAATTTCATATCAATTATCAAAACAACGGTAAATGAACTGTTCACCTCTGCGGCTTGTGTAAACACGCCAACTTTTATTTTTTTTTTCTCAAAAAAGCACCCCACGTGCAGCCATCTACTCAAACATGAAGCAAGTTAAGTTTTGTATTCTACTGTTTTATTTGTTTGACTTTTAATTTACCAAAATATACAATTTATGTTTGATTTAGAATTTAATTTAATGCTTCTGAGTTTTTATGTTTTATTATTTATAAATTAGGATTAGGATTTATTGTTCGTTATTTATTATAATCTTTTCTATCATATAATGTGTAGAAATTTTCGTTAGAAAATAAATACTTAGGTAAAAAAACCCAAATCAAGTATCGAAATTTCATCAAATCCGTTAAATACTAACGAAAATAATAAACAAAGTCAAGAAAAGGTTGAATTATCCGAAGATGAAATTGTTAGTGTCCCGGCTGTGCGTAAACCAAAAAATAAGTTGATGCACATCGACAAATTATGAATGTAAAACAATTCTATTACGACCCCCCGGACAAACTTTTCTAGTTCCGCCACTGGCTATGAAATATAAAATATTTAATAGTAGTGTTTGGTAACTCGCTGCCCCTCCTAAAAACGGGTAGTGTTTTATTATTTGAATCGAAATCGTAAAACCAGAAACTCGAACCAAATGGATTTCTTTTTTTCGGTTTTAAAGATCATAAGCAACAAACCAAATTTAAAAAAATAACGAATTTGCGATTTCAAACAGATAAAAAAATGAATTGTACATACTTTGTTTTTATACATAAACATAAATTACATCATACTCAGTAAATCGCACAGTAACAAAGCTAAGGTAGGGTTTGAGAAAGGTAAGATGTAGACAACCTTACCTCTACCCCGTAAGAATAGAGAGGCTGCTTCCAGTGAGACCCCCGGCTCGAAGGTAGTTTTGCATTAAGCCATAAGGCACATAACACTCGGCAATTAAGACATGCTAATTAGTGCATTTACTCCCTTGTCTTTCGGCTATCAACGCCATCACATGATGCATGATTAACCATCCCTCTCTTTTAACATTATTTTTACGAAATTAGTAAAATAACGTTAAAATTAATGTACTTTCACTTTTTCCCCCTAAGCCCACACATATATACATTATATGCGCATACCGAAAGCGGGACGTACATAAACAGATAAACTATTTCATTTAATTTATTTGTTTATCGAGTGCCATTTACTTTTATTTGTTTATAGAGTTCCATTTACTTTGTTTGTTTATAAAGTACTCAACTCGATTCGATTCTTACCGTGTACTCAGCCCTCAACCCTTGAAAATTTTAAGTGACAGATTTGACATTTCATCATCATACATGATGCATATATTTACAATTTACAATTTACAATGTTCATACATCTAATTTCTGTATAATTGATTAGGTGCTAGAAAATACACACTCTCCCTAACTATTAAATACACCCTCTTCTTTTATACCCTCTTCTTTTATATACTTACTAATTAAATACATGCTCTTCTCTTATTAAATACATGCTCTCCTCTTATATACTTACGAGTACGAGTGAAGCCCACACTTTTCTCTCACAAAGGTATAGATAGTAAGGAGAAGGGGGAGACTAGCGAGTAGGTGGCGATCAGTTCGATCTTTAAACTGAGCGGGTTTTACCCCACGATATTGTTGTGTCTTCGGGCGAGTGTTCATAGGCTTCGGCCTTAGGTGAGGGTTTTCCCTGGTTCAGAGGCGAGTGTATTGAATTTCACCAGTAGCCCATTTAAATAATTCGTTGACTGTTTAAAGAAAAGTAAGGAGAGGATTGCATAATTTTGTGATTATAATCATCCATCTAATCATTTTTATATTTTTTTTTCTGAAATTATATACAATATATTATTTACTTTGTTAATACAAAGTATGTTGTCTATAACAACATTAAGAAAAAAAAAATTTTAACTTCCATTCAATAACTTTCTTTAACTACAACCAAAATCCAAAACCACTTGCTCCTTCCATTCCATTCACCACATTTGGGCCCGACTGTTCACATCCAATGCCCACCCCTCCGCCGCCGTGAGGAGCTGCCGAAGATCGCCGGAATAAATCTACTTCCACCGTTCACACCATCATCCGAACTCGAGCTCGAACTCGACGACAACCCCCTCCCCCTTCCCATTCCCCCACCCCCAAAACACGAAAACACACCACCTAAAACCCGCCTAAACCCGCCCCTACCACCACCACCACCACCACCACCACCACCACCATTCCCTACTAAACCCCATGAACCCCGCCCCAAACCGCCATTAACGTTGACTCCACCGTCCATTTCTGTGAAAACAACCGGACCCTCCCTCTCTCCCCCTCTCCTCCCCACCGCAAACCCACCTCCGGGCAGCCTCCATACCGTTAAACCCACCGCATCCGTGTTAAGATAACCGGAATCTTGATTTTCCGACGGGAGCTCATGGCGGCAAACCGGGCAAGAATTACGCAAATTCAGCCACGGAACAATGCAATCGGAGTGATACAAATGCTCACACGGCATTTCTCGAGCTTCTGCTTTTAATTCAAACGGGTCTTTACAAACCGCACAATGCGAATCTTTCGAAACATGAATCTCTTGAATTTCGATAACAGGAAGCGCTTCGATAGCCGCTTTCGAAGCCGGAGGGTTCTGATCAATCCTCCCTAACCCATTTGCCTCAATTTGAGTCAACTGATCCAACAACCGATCAAAACCCGCACCCAATAAAAAACCCGACATACTAACCGGTACCGGGCTTAAACCCGACCCGACTCCGTCATCATAATACACCTCAAACCCGTTACCCGACCCGGAAGTGTGCCCACGGAGAACGATGACAGGGTTGAACGGAGTCCGGTCGCCGGAAGTTCTTCTCGTCCGGCGAAGCACCGGCGAGGTGGGACTCCGGCGAGGGTCCGAGAGAGTGGATTCGGGTAAACGGGTCGGGTTATCACCGTTGCAATCGGGGCAAAATAAAGATGAATCGTGCCGGTGAGATGTGACTGCGGTGAATCTGCCGCATCTGTAGCACCAGTATGATGATGGAGATCCGTTTGTTGACATTTGTAAACGGATATAAAAATAGAGCACAGATCTTGATTTTGAAACGCTAAATTTCAAACCATCATCGGGAATCTTGGATTAAAGAAAAACCCAGATGCCAAAATCGAATATGTGTTCAAGAAACTTGAAAAGTTGTGATCTTTTTTACAAAGAACAGAGTATTGGGAGTGATTGATGAACCCTAGATATGAGAATTGTGTTAAAATCCCCAAATAAGTTAGCAAGAACCCTAAAAATACAAACTTGGATCCTTGGGTTGATGGTGAAGTTGAGTGGAATCTTGAAACGGTGGTGGAATTGAAATTGAAATTGAAATGGAAATGAATAATGAAATTCAGGAGAATATTTGAAGGGGGGAGATTGGGGAGTCATCAAGGCTTGTGGTGAAGGGACACGTGGGACGAATGTAGAGGCATGAGTCATTGGTGGAATTTTGGGGGTGAAATTGACATTAGGTTGCCTTTAAGATTGAATGGTTGTTTAAATAGTTCCCCAATGGTTGGTTACGTGAAATGATTGTTTTGCTTTTTTTTAACTTGAGTAGTCTTTTTCTCTAATGGTAATTTTTTTCTTTTTACTGGAGTATTCTCGTATTATTAGCGGAATCACTTGACCATATTCATATTCACTAGGTTATAATGTTTATCGACAAATTCAGGAGAAAAACCTAATAAATCTAGGAAAAACCCCCTTGTGAGAATCGAACCCAGAACCTAATAGTCTCTAACCTTCATTGTGCATTCATTTTCGGTCATGGGTGTTTAAGATATAAGTCTAATACTTTGAGCACACATGATTTCAAGATTTGATAAACTAAAATAAACTAAAACTTTAAGAATGGTACTATGAGGTGGTAAATGTGTACTATTTAAACCACAAGGGTTATTTGTACAGTACATCATCAAACAAAAGGGACAAAATGGAATATTTGAAATGCATAGTGGGGTCAGAGGGAGCGGACTTTGCAATATGAGATGACACTCATCGCATTTATGTCAATGCGAACATCTTCGTGTCGTCTTATCTTAAGTCTTGTTTTTTCGAACCGTCCGACTGAATCTGTTTGGCAACACTAATTCTTACACATAATAATACTTTTCTTTTACGTGCAAAAATTGAGTAGCTTGTATTCAAATGTTGCCCTTAGAGAAAATTAACCATACCCATTCATGATCTTTTAAATAGGTTGGTCATCACTTCACAACCTGGTCACTCAAACAATCCAAGGTTGCAAGAGGTTGCCATATTCTTTTGCGTGTCAAGATTGGATTGGTTTCATCTTACCAATTTTCTTTTTCATTTTATCTCTTAATTTGCAATTCCTCCGCTAATTTAATAATTCAAACAACTTTATTAAAAACGGAGTTTTTTCGAAAAAAATATATATTGTAGTATATTATATATATATATATATATATATATATATATATATATATATATATATATATATATATATATATTTATTTATTTATTTATTGACGGTTTAACTTTTAAATTTTTATATTAAGAATAACTAACTTTTAGTTGTTTAAAATAAAATAACTATTTCTAATATTATTATTTTTAATACTATAAAAAATAACCAAGTGTTACATTTATTTAATAAAAAGTTAGGTTTGGTTGGGTTGTGAATGTATATCAAAAATTGACTTGGGTTGGGTTGTATATGTGGAAGATAAAGAAATTGGTTTTTTATTAAAGGTTGGGTTGAGTTAGGTTGTGAATGAGAAGACCGGGCGCTAAGGTCTGACACCCCCAGTCACATCCGCCCTTTAACATTTTAAACACCGTCTTGGGGGCGTTAAAGGCATATCTGTCATGCATTTCGCAGGGGCTAAGTCTAGTTTTGAGTCGGGGTCACCTAACAGCAACCAATTACATTTTTTTGTGTTTTTTAGTTTTTAATTTCTAGTCAGACTACAACGTAATAGTTAGAGAGTGAGTTATTTAAATTTTAAAGCCTTGTTGTCTGCGTGGCAGTGGTAGTGATGTGGCATTTTAACGCTCCCTTCCATGTTAAACCACAACGCACAGTCTTATAATCATAAAACCTGAGTAGTTTAATCCTTTACAAGATAAAATCCCAATTTTACGACATATTGTACATTGGGAGTAATGGTTCCTCAACCCTAGAGTTAAACGTTCCTTCACTTGATTCGTCAACTTGTCACAATTTCGTAATCGCCAACGAAGTATTGTGATTTGATCTATAATATCGTTTCATAAGTTCTACCACTTGCTAGAAAACTTACTCGGTGCTATAATAGCATGCACATTTGTTATACTAAGAAGCGGTTCATAACCGTAAAACAAGCTCTAATATCAATCCATAATCATTTAACAAGTTAACTAATACTAAATGCATTAACTTATATGTACAACTACTAGTAATATATCATGCATAACTAAAACCCAACTAGAATCGATAATCATATAAACGAAAGACACATAAACAAAAATGTCTATCGATATAACTAACAATCAATTGGATAAAAACATCCCTTTTTATTAGGTTCCAAATGAACAATGAAAGATCTTGCCAATGATTACGGTTTGTATCACATATTATTTCTTCATAAATTACAAGAATAAATCTAATCTAAAACGAGGAATTGACTGATATCAATCTTAATTATCTACCCTCATATTGCGGCTTAAAATCACATAAACATCTCTTTCACACTAGAAAGTTATATTAGATGATATCCAAAATTAATGCAAAGTTACATATATATTAGATGATATCCAAAATTAATGAAAAGTTATATAAATTATTTTAATAGTGACAAAGATTTTGAATCACCCATCTAATCATCATTACTAAAGTGATAAAGATAGAACAAAATTTTGAAACTTAAAATCTCAGAAAAATGTACACTAAAACGTTGATTTTGACGTTTGAATAATAGCCACAAATATTAAGTGGTTGTTCTAGTGATGCTAGACGTGTCCAATGGCGGTGGATAGTGTGTCCAAATCCCAAACTTAGACAAGGTTATGTGAATATTAATCGTTAAATATAGATAACTTTCTTATATATATAAAAAATATATATATGAGCTTACGTTGAATTTGTACACAAGTCCATGGACCTTTCCTTCTATAAATTTTAATCTTGAGAAAAAGATGTTGATTGATTTTGTGTGGGATTCTTGATTTGATTTTATTTGATTATTCCTCTTGGATTCTTGTAAAGATGAAAATTAGCAGATGAAAGTATAATAAAAAAGAAAGTTTATTACTTAGCTTTATATCAATAAAAAACATATATAGAGTAGCATATTAGTTTTTCATATTAGATTTTTTTTTATGGTTAACTTCATGTATAAGGTTACCATACTCTCTAAATCGAAGAGCCTCTTATCGCCTTACTTTAGACGGACTATGTTGTCATAACAGGGCTCACATTGGCTTCCAAGTTTGGCTTTTTTGAACGTTCCCCCAAGAATTCATACCGTCGGCTGCCACTTGATATTATGCTAGAAAAATGTTTATGGTTGGTTTTAACCATATGTGTTATTTTACTCTATAGAGATTATACAAAAATAAACCATTGATTCTTTATTTTAAGAGATTCTTTCTATAGTTAACTTTTTATAAGGACAAAACACGTTTTGTTCTATGTAAAAAGTCAGTTTGCATTACGTTTAATGATCATGTTACTTACCTAGTAGAAGGATTTGAGTTCTTATGTAAAGACTCAAGTTCGATTCTCATTTGGTGCAAAAAATAGTAAGGCGTTGGTGGGCAATGATAGGAGACCCAAGGAAACCTGGGTTCGGTCCTTGAGCTAAACGGGTTTACCGTAATTTCACCGTCGTGCCTACGGGTGGGTGGGTTACCGGGTTTTCCCCGGAAGTGGTGGTGGACGACTCGGGTTACTCTCGGAATACCCTGTTTGTCTAATGGGTGCCCGGAGAATACTGGAGATTGATTTGTTAGCCGTTCAAAAAAATAATAATATTAAAACAACATGATTTAAGGAAAGAGAGCAGATTATATATATATATATATATATATATATATATATATTAAAAGGGGTGAGGATCAAATAGAAAGTTTATTTTTGCTAGAAAGTATAGGAAGTCATCTTAGCCGTTCATCTATAATATTTAAATTTAGAAGGCGGGGGTATTTTTGTCATTTTACCCCTTCTTATTATCGTTCTAATATTATACCAGATATTGTTACCTCTACTTTCAATTGGATAACAGAATTTGCGATTTCAAAACCTAAATCGAAACGATCGTAAGTTAAACCTTTTTTTCAAGCATTAAACTAGTTTCGGACGAGAATTTGAGATCATTAATGGATTTCGCAGACTTTGTTGGTAAGTTTACCGTAAATTCTACCTTTAATCATAGCAGACTCTGTTATTTTGCCCAAATTTATTCAATTACGTTCTGCAATTGGTTTTTTTCTTTTAATTTATTGATTTTTGATATGATAAACTACTAATGTTGAATAATTTAACAGTAATTTGTTCATTTTAATCATTGTTCTATTGAAAACTAAATGTTTATAAGTCGTTGTGTTTTACTGAACTTGTTGCTTTTTATGTTTCTTAAATTCTTTATTGATAGAAATCACGAAATCACATGTTCGAATTAAGACTTTCAACATGATAATAAAGTTTTATTAACATCTATTGCTTTTTATTTAGTTTTTTTAATATTTTTATTTATTAAACAACTATTGCGTTTTATGTTTTACCTAATGAATTAATTTTCTATTTGAAGTTTATAAATATGTATTTTTATTCCGTTATAGTTTTTTAATTAAAATTTGTTGATTATATGAGAAGTATTGCGTTTTATAGTTACTTATTGAATGTTTCAGATTTCAATTCAAAATAGGAAGAACGCGTGTGGTTACATAGTGGAAGAAAGTTTTACAAACCTAAAGTCAGTGAATCCATTAGATCTTCTGTTGCAATGCGTTTTAAATCTTTTGATGAGGCTTTTGCTTTTTATCAGAGATATGCACTTGCTTCTGGTTTTTCTGCAAAAAAAAAAAACCTCTTGGAAAAGTGGTGGAATTGTAAAAATTAGGTATATTGTGTGTTCAAAAAAAGGATTTAATGTTAGCAAAGCAATAGACTATGGTTCTGTTGGTGAAAATAGTAAAAAGATTGTTAGACGTAATAGAGGTTCAAAAAGAGTTGGATGCAATGCTCATTTGAAATTGATTTTAGAAGACAATAATATGTTTAAAATTTACATTTTTGAAGAAGAACATAATCATCTTTTTGTTGATGATGAAGATGTTCATTTCCTGCCTGCAGCCAGAAGTATTGAGTATGTTAAAGAAAGTTTTATATCTGGGTTGTCTGCAATCAATGTTGGCCTTGTTAGAGCATTCAATATTATGAAAACTATGTACGGTGGTTTTGGTCAAGTTGGTGCTACTAAAGTTGATTGTAAGAACTATAGAAGAGATTTGAATCTTTACATTGGTGAGTATGATGCAGAAATGGTAGTTAGGCGTCTTATTAGGAAGAATAAATCTACTTCTAGGTATACATGTGATTATGTTATTAGTGAAGATAATAGATTGAAAGGGCTTTTTTGGGCTGATGAGCATTCAAAAAAAAATTATGCAGTATTTGGTGATATAGTAGGTTTTGATGCTACTTACAAATCCAACAAGCAAGCTTTTTTTAACTTATTGCGTTTTATATCAATTTTTTAATGATTTCTAATGCATTACCTATTTTTTTTTGTAGATATGATTTAGTTTTTGTACCATTTACTGTGATTGATAATCATTTTAGGAATGTTACATTTGATGGTGCATTACTTGGTTCTGAAACTGCAGATTCTTATCGTTGGCTTTTAAGTTCTTTGGTTAATGCTTTTTGAAATGAGCCTAAAGTTGTTGTTACTGATCAAGATGCTGCAATGAAGAGAGCTATTATCGATGTTCTTCCAAGAACTAGGCATAGGCTATGTATGGGGCATATATGGAAGAAATTGAAGACAAAGGTATTACATTGCGTTTTATGATGAATCCTTTTTAATTCAAATGCATATTATTGCGTTAAAGTATATTATCTAATAATCTACAAATTTATAAATTTAAGTATTATACAAACTACATTCCAGACCCAGTTTTACATAATGCGTTTTATCTTTTTTTTATTAAATTATTTTATTGCTTTTTATTCAGGTTGGTCCTGTTTTTTCATCTAACATTGACTTCAATACGAGAATGACTCATGTAGTTTGGAATGATAATATTATTCCATAAGATTTTGAAAGCGAGTGGCATTCAATAATGTCTACATTTGGAGTAGAAAATCATGAATGGTTAAAGACTATGTATGATCTTCGATTTGATTGGATACCCTCTTATTACCGTGGAGAGAATTTGGCTGGTCTTATGCGTACTACATCTAGATGTGGAAGTGAGAATTACTTTTTTGGACAGTTTTGTAATCCAAGGTGTACCCTTGTTGAATTTTTCACTCATTTTGTAACCGCAATGGAATTTCAAAGGCATGAACATAGGAGAAATGATCATGATACCAGGTATATACAGTCTAAGATTTGGAGTGACTTCATATTAGAGAAACAAGCTTCAGAAATATATACCAAAACAATTTTTGAAGATGTTCAGAAGGAAATTGATGGTGCCATTACAAAATGTATGTCAAAGATTCATGATACAGTTGGTGATGTTCAATTTTTTCAGATAAAGGATTTTAATCAGCCATGCACTTCGTTATTCAAGGTATAATATAAAATAATATTGCGGTTTATGTATTAAGTAAAATTATTCATTTATTAAAACTTTTAAAAGTAACTTAAATTTATCACTATGTTTATTGCGTTTTATCATTATTAAATCTATGTTATTATATTTGAGACAATTTATTGCGTTTTATATTACATCTCTGTCATTTTATATATTTTTTATTATCTTATTACAGGTTGAATATAGTAGACAAGAAGATGGTATAAATGTATGTTGTACATGCAAACGGTTTGAACAATTTGGAGTACTGTGCTGCCATATCTTTTATGTTCTAAGGTTTGATAATATTAATGAGTTTCCAAGAAGATATGTTCTCAGAAGATGGATGAGAGAGGTGGTTTCAAACAGATCAATTGACTGTAATATTCGGTTTGATGAGATTGGTAGGAGTAGTGAAATTGATAGAGTTTTTAGAGAAATCATTGTAGCAAATGAATATGTTGTTAATAGGTTGGTTGGTGATTTAGATGAATTGTGGGTACAAAGAATATATCAAAAGTTATAAGGATAAAGCAGATGAGGTTATGGTTGTTGCGCCACCGCCTAGTCGTAAAGATAAGTTTGCTGATATTGGTGGTAATATTGAAAATTCGAATTCTACGATTCATGTTCCGATCAAAGGACAAAAGGATGTGGTGTACAGAAAAGGTTAAAGACTAATCGTGAAACTGCAATTCATAAATCCTCAAAGATCCAGAAGTCGTGTCGTGTATGTAGTGGTAAAGGACACAACAGTCGAACATGTAAGGAGATTAAAACAATGTAACTTTCCATCGTTTGTTTTTTCTTTTTTAATAAATTTTGTATTGAAAAAATTAAATTCTAATAAAGCAAGTCTTGTTTTTATATTGCGTTTTATTATACCTTCAATTATTTTCAGCTTATTTTTTACTAATGCGTTTTAGGTATGAATCAATATTTTGAAATGTTTCCTAATGAACAATGCTTAGTATTTATTGCGTTTTATTATACCTTCAATTATTTAAGCTTAACTATTGCGTTTTAGGCATGAATCAATACTTCAAATGATCCTTAGAACAAGGCATAGTATTTATTGCGTTTTATAAAAAGCAAAAGATTATTTAAAAATTATATTTTATAGATGAGATTATAAAAGTTATATGAAAGATGATGAACATAACAACCACCAACACCTGTTCACCATCCATACAAACCTCAAAATTACTGTTATCATCTATAGTACCATACTACCACCATTAGCATTCAACAAGGAAATAAAAACATCAAATAAAAACAACAACCACAGAAAGATAAATTACCAAACCACAGTTACTGGAAATCAACAATCAACATTATGGATCAAAGTTGGTCTCTTCTTCAGATGAAAATCCTAAGCTTCCATCTGGGATTTCTTCATCACTTTCAGATTGAGTCCATAGTTCCGCCTGTGAAATCACTGCACTCTCAAGTCTCTCTGCAAATTTGCTTCCAGAGTTGTTGATGATTGGAATGTCAGATAATTGCTTTATTAAGATTAAATCATCACAGGAAGATATGTCTTTGGGGTCGAATAGATCAACTTTTCTATCATCCCAAGTTACTGCAACCTTGAAACTGTCATCAATGAACTCCCAAGATGTAACTTTTGGATCTTTAATCACCATTTCATTTGGATTTCCATACCTTTTGTTCAGAATTTTGAATAGTTGTTTTGTTTCTTCTCTGTAACATGCTAGTGGTATTCCTAGCTCATTCATTTTTCTCAATACATTTTCGTTGGGTTTTCTAGTATTGATGCTATGGAATGATATCTTATTTTGTGGCCATCAAGATATTGTAGTATGAAATTTCCTCTTTGAAACCACCAAACTGACAATTCTTGATTAGCCATTTGTGTGTTTGTGTTGGGGGTTTTTTGTATCTGAAGGCTGTGAATATAATTTAGGGTTTCTGGTTCTTATATAATGGGTATTAAATGTGGTAGTTGTAGTAGAAGGTAGTAGTAGTAATGAGGTAGTTTACCTTATTGAATAAAACAAGTAGTAATGATATTTATTCCCTTTGTCAGGAATAGTTAGCACATGAATACATAATAGACATTCCATTGCGTTTTATAACAACAAAGTATAAGACAAGGTTGTATTATAAACAAAAGATTGTGTTTTAAAATAACAAGCTATATCATCAAATATTAATAACAAGATAATGTATTGCGTTATATTATAACAAAGTATTAGAACATCAAGTTTATAAACCAACACTGGCAAGCCTGCTCTTAATCCTTTCTAAACTAGTGTCATAGTCTATTTTTTTAAGTTATGGACTGAGGCTACAATACTTCTTTGAATCTTCAATAATGTAATCTCTGCATTCATTTAGATTGTGCAATAGTATCTTTGCGATATACTTTCGCCTTAAATCCTCAAGTTGTGCAGTCTGTTTGTTCACAAGTCCCCTTGGTTTCTTGATATTTTCTTGGGTTTCATCATATACTTTGGAGTAAATTGCACAAAACATCCTTTATGTTTCCTCAAACTTGCAGGTTCCAGCCTTAATGTTTAAAAGTTGCTAAAAACAGCCTTTAAGTTTATTTTTGTTGCGGGTTCAATCCTTTACAACTAACCATGTTATTTTCTTCAGTTAAGTTCCCTCACATGCATAACATGTGAGGGTATATTCGTCATTTTAGTTGATCATGTGAGGGAACTTAACTGAAGAAAATAACGTGGTTAGCTGTAAAGGATTGAACCCGCAACAAAAATAAACTTAAAGGTTGTTTTTAGCAACTTTTAAACATTAAGGCTGGAACCTGCAAGTTTAAGAAAACATAAAGGATGTTTTGTGCAATTTACTCTATACTTTGTTAAATCCACAGTTCCATTTATCCACACTTTCACCCTCATAACTTTCCATATGACGCATACAGAATATACCATAGTCGATTGAGTTATCCTTTGTTCTCCAACTCATCTCCATTCTTTTAGCCCATATGTTCTTCAAATTATTTGCTTTTTGATGTTTAACTGATTTAAGGTAAGCAACCAAAGCATTCCTCTACAGAAAAGTATTTTAAATTTCAGGTTAATAAACATTAGTTGCTTATATTGTGTTTTAAAAGCATAACTTACTGTTTTCAGAGGCACATTGCCATATTTCTCAGAACTTAAAACATATGCTGCACTGTTGTCAATGATATTTATTTCTTGATCATAAAGATTGAAAGACATCACATAGAAATGCTCTCGATAGAGTATTGGCACAAGGATAAGATCAAAATCATCGATGCTTTTTATCTTTGAACCTTTTAGAATTTTTGTGATATTCTTGTGAACTCTTCTAACATCTCTTTTGCAGTTTTATCCAATGTGTAAGCCTGCATTAAAATAAACAAATTAAAACTTTATTGCGCTTTAGATAAATTATATCAACAAACATTAGTATTAAAGTTATTGCGTTTTATACATCAATATTTAGATTATATGAACCACCAAAAGATATAATAACTTCATACAAAACGAAGAACAAAATAAAACAGAGTAATTGCGTTTTAGATATCTTACCAACATCTGAATTTTACAGAAAAATCTTGCTTTTAATTTGTCTTTTGATCTTCTTTTTTCTTCTTCGTTCAAGATATAAGCCAAAGAATTTATTACTTCTCCTGTAATGTATAATCCTGGCCTCATTGTTTCGACAGCCCATCTTGGCAAAGATACATGATCGGTTATCAAAAAGAGAGTGTCCTGGCAAAAAAAATTATAACAATTGAATTATATATGATTTTTCTTTTATGTTTGACTTTTTAAATATAAAAGTTTTCGTACATCATGTCGCCTACTGCATGGAATGCATATCCAGATATGTTGTTTTCAATCTTTGTTCTACCATCATTCATTTCTACTTTTCTTTGATAGTATGGTGAACATAATACTTCGCCTACATTTTTCTGACGTTCTGGTCGCACTATCTTTGTAATTATCTCTTCTGTTTTATTGATTTCCGTCGTTTGTTCTTTTTCATCAATTGATTTTGCTGGTGTTTCATAAATTTTTTCTTCTGGGTTGAGGAATGATGTGCTTCCAATAACATCATTGACTTCCTTTTCAGTCACATTCTCATCAATTCTATCAAGCATTGTTTGTATTCCTGTAATTTGAATACTTATTTCAACTTCTTTGCTTGATGCATCCTTTTGATTTGCATTCTCATCCACTGCTGTTTCTATCTCATTTGAAATTTGAGAAATTTTCAAATCAAATGATGGTCTCTCATAATTTTCAATTTATTTTTGCTTTGATATTCTCTTTACTTCATCTGTTTTCTGTATCATCTCCATAATGATTGATGGAGTTTCTTCACTAAATGGTGATATTTCCTTGCGTTTTTCAATACTTGACGGATTCTCCTTTGTTTTTTCAGGACATGAGCTTTGGACCAAAACTATAGTATCTTCATTGCGTTTTGCAGATGATGTAGGATTTAGCATATCTTGTTCTATTTCTTCATTTTGGCTTTCGTTTAAATTTAAGTAGCATGATGGTGTTTGTTGATCACTTTGAGTTTCAATCATTCTTGAATCAGAGGTAACTTGGTTACGCTTTTGAGCTACGTTGTTCAATTTATCCGTTAATAATGACCATTCATTAACTTTGTTATGAACAATTTCACTGTTTGGATATTGTTCAATAACGTCATCTATATATGATTGGATTGCCGAAGCTTTTGAAATGATCATCTAAGGTTGACACAATATGCTACTCATTTGGTTTTTCACCTTCTTCGCTTATTAGAATTTCATCACCACTTCTTGTTGAATTCATTTCAGAAAGACCTTTTGTTGTTTCAATATGCATTTGTGATGGTATGAAATTACGCAACCGACATTGACTGTCAACCCACAATTTTTCTTTATTTCCCTCTGAAGGTTTTTCGAAGAAACGTCCCCATGACCCTTCACTTTCTGTTGGTGCTTTTTCATTTTCATTGGGGTTATGTTGGGTTTTTTGACTATCTTCAAGTGCAATCCAATTAACAGCAGCAGTTAGTAAGATGTTTTCTTCTTCTGCTTCAACAAACTCTGGTTGGTTGTTTTGGTTGCGTTCATTCTGTTCACCATCATCATCATCATTGTTTTCTTCATCATCATAAACAACAGCAGCAGTTAGTAAGAGGTTTTGTTCTTCTGCTTCAACAAACTCTGGTTGGCTGTTTTGGTTGCGTTCATTCTGTTCTTCATCATCATCATCATTGTTTTCTTTTCAGCATAAAAAATTTCTTCATTTTCATTTTCGGATTCAGATGGATAAACATAATATACCATTTCCTCTTCTGCTTCCTCTTCTTTCTTCTTTGATTTTTTCTTCACCACATTTTTCTGTTTTACAAGTACCCTACCTTCATTTTGTGCAGCGATTTCTAATTCATCTTCAAATTCTTGTAAAGTTGTAGAGTTAACCATATCCAGAGAGAATTCTTCTCCATTATCCTCAAATCCTTGTTTTTGTAAGCATATAGAATCTGTATAAATCATTGCGTTTTATAAAGATATTATTCACCCCTTATTCAACTTTTATCTTATGGGCATTAAGTAATTATTGCGTGTTAGGAAGTAAAGATATCATTAAAATTGACTATATATTGCGTTTTATGATATAAAGATAGATAACAAATAACAATGACTATATATTGCGTTTTATGAGATAAAGTATTTAGGATTTAACAAAAACTAAAATCCTTGTTTTTTGTAAGCATATAGAATCTGTATAAATCATTGCGTTTTATAAAGATATTATTCACCCATTATTCAACTTTTATATTATGGGATTAAGTAATTATTGTGTGTTAGGAAGTAAAGATATCATTAAAAATGACTATATATTGCGTTTTATGATAAAATTAAGATCAGATTTCATACCGTTAGCATTGCAATAGGTCCATAGAAGGTCTTGTCACTTCCAAGCCATCGTTTTCTTGAACGCTGTAAACAATTCAGCATATATTCACACCAACTAAAATCTTGGACATTTATATTACTTTTCATTGAAGGCAAAAACCTTTGGTTTACATTACCGCTTTGCATTGCCTCTGCCATAACGGTACAAAATATAACCAAGAAGTTCAGTTTTAACATTCTTCCAAGCTCATTTCTGGTCTTTAAAATTTTAATCAGATTCCCAATGTACAATTTCTTCAGAAGTTGCTTACTGAATTGCCCCCGCCAGAACCTTATTATAAGGTCTGTATCTTTGGGCCTCTTTTTTTCCTCAATCTTTATTTTGCCATTTGGTATTTGAAATACCTTTTGAATCAAATCAGCAGTTATCTTAATCTTTTCTTCTCCAGCATTATCATATCATTTTTAGCATCATAGTTATTCACAAGCCAATATCCAAATTTCCGAGGAACTGAATGCAAGTTCATGGATAGTGCACTGCCAAAGCCTATTTCTCTTACAATTTTCTTTTGATCTTTTGACAAAGTATTGATATACGTTGGGAGATTATTGACTGCACATCTTATGGTGATTTTACTTCCATCGTATTCGTAATATGGTTGTTCTGGGGCTTTGTCTATCTTCAATGATCTCCTTGTTTTCACTCTTGGTAGGGGATCAACAAAATTATCATCTGATATATACAAGTGTAGGGTACTAAAAACTACAAATATTTTGATTATGAAATAATGTTTTTCTGTGATTTATGTTACCATAATTTATTTCTTGTTCTTCAGAATTATGCAGAACTATAGCTCTCTCAGTATTTTATTCTTCTGAAGTTTCAATCACCACTTTCTTTCTTCTCCTTTTCATTTGTTCTTGTTGCTTTTTATCTTAAAAATAATAATGATACAAAAAGTTAGTAAAAAGCAGTAGTTAACACCAAACCTTACTAAAATTATAACAATTATAACACCCTTGAAATTATTAAGTTACAATTTAATATAAAACGCAATTGTTAACAATTTTAAGATAAAAAGTTGGGGTAGCTCAATGTTTTAATATAAAATGCAATACTTAACAGCAAACCTTTCAAAAATTATAACAATTATATCACCCTTGAAATTATTAGGTAACGGTTTAATATAAAACGCAATTGCTAACAATTTTAAGATAAAAAGTAGGGGTAGCTCAATGTTTTAATATAAAACGCAAAACTTAACAGCAATACTTACAAAAATTATAACAATTATAACACACTTGAAATTATTAGGTTACAGTTTAATATAAAACGCAATTGTTAACAATTTTAAGATAAAAAATAGGGGCAGCTCAATGTTTTAATATAAAACGCAATACTTAACAGCAACACTTACTATGCACTGCATATACAATAGGTAACAACAGTTGTAAATTAAACATAATGGTTAACAGTTGCAATAGTTAGTAGTAGGCTATTTCTAATTCATAAAATGTAACATGAATACACTTTAAAGTTTAAAAAGCATAAATATATACCATTATCAGAAATCTTTTTTCGTTTTCTACCAGTGTGTTCTCTCGTTGTTGATTTTTCTGTATTTTATGGTTGTTGATCTTTGTTTTCTTCATTTGAAGTTTGTCAGTGCTTTTTTGATAATTTAGGTTTTGCTATACATATTTCTTATCACTAATTCGAAGGTAAACCTTCAAATTATCTCTCGAATATGCCATGAACTTCAATGGATTTTGATTATCACTAATTTCAATCTGTGTGTGTGTTTTTTCAATCGGATGTAAAACGTAATGAACTTCTTCACAAGTTTTCTCTGTAGATTCAAAGCGGTTGTAGTTGGAATTTTACGATAATACCCTTCAAAGCCCGGACCGCGTGTTTAAATGAGAGTTTTTATTAAATTTTAATCTTGACCGTTGATAGTGCAATTTGACGGACGAGATTACTTCCTATCCTTCCTAGTGATAAAAACTTCCTATTGTATCATGACCCATATTAAAAGGTGTTACTTGATAAATAGTAACATCGTTTTGTCATTTAGTGAATTTCTACTTTCACCCTCTATAGTTTACTCAGTTTGCTTTTTACACCATAAACTTTAATAAGTTATCAAACAGCCTCGAAACTTTAATAAATTTTTTTTCGACTTTGTTTTTTTGAGTTTTCTCTTCCATTGTTATACCAGGTCCTTTCTTTGTTATTTGGTGATCTTTCACTTTCACCCCCTGTAGTTTAGTCATTTTACTTTTTACACACTAAACTTTAATAAAGTTATTAAACAACCCCTAAACTTCAATACATTTTTCTTTCGACTTTATTTTTATGTTTTCCTCTTTCTGTTGTTATACGGTGCCGGTATTGGGGCTGTTCAAAAAGCTCGGAGCTCGCTCGAAGCTCACTCGAATTTAGCTCGGAAAAAGCTCGCTCGGTATAGCTCGGTTTGAAAGTGAGCCGAGCCAGCTCGGCTCGGTTAGAAAGTGAGTCTAGCTCGGCTCGAACGAGCCGAATTAGCTCGGTTTAGCTCGTTTGTTAGCTCGGCTCGGTTTAGCTCGGATTATTTTACTTATAATATATTTTATTTTTCTATACATTACAATATATTACAAAAAACTAATTATTATTTACATGTATTTAGGTTTGTATTTGATATCTATGACTTATTGGAATGCTTATTACCATGCTAATGAACAATAATGTATTTCGTCAAAGTTTAAAACTTATTTTGTGTTGTTTAACTTGATTTTGGCTTGTGATGTATTATGTTGAACTTATTTTGAATATGTTATTTTGAAGTATTGAATAATATTTTAGAGTACTTAATTTTTAGAGCTATATATTAATTTTTATTTTTAAAATCGAGCCAAACCAAGCGAGCCGAGCTAGCTCGTTTAAAACCAAACCGAGCCCGAGCTTTGATTTTCAGCTCAGTTTCAAATCCGAGCCGAGCCAGCTCGGTTTATAATCGAGCCGAGCCCGAGCTTGGCCTAGCTCGGCTCGGCTCATGAACAGCCCTAACAGGTATCGTATCAATACGGTAATGAAACGAATCGATGTCGATCAAACTCCAGCCGCAACGCGCGGGTAATTTTACTAGTTATGATTAAAAACAGTCGTTGTGTTTTAATCATGTTACGACTGAAAAGATCGCAATCGTGATTGAACTGGATTGAAAATGAATGCATTTAATGTGTCCACTCTAATATAGGATTGTGTTAATCTAGCATAAGTATTCCAAAGTTTTAACTAATATAGGATTGTGTTAATCTAGCATAAGTATTCCAAGGTATAACAAAAGACTACATGTTTTATAAAGGTATAAAAAACAATTAGTTAACATATAAAGTGGTGGCTTGTGAGTTGTGGATTATTAAATTTGCCGACCATACATATTGTATGGTGGGAGCGACTTATCATTACCGACAACGTTGTCGTATTTCATTTGTAGGTCGATGAAGACATGATAAGTATTTTTAAATTTGAATCGTATGTAAATATATTTGAAACGAAAAATCATCATAGTAATCAATAGGTTTTGTATTGTATTTTATAAATACTTCAAGGAATGATTAGGTTTATGTTTTTATAATGTATTGTATTTTATAATAACTTCAAGGAATGATTAAGTTTATAGAATTGAGATACTTTATTGTTGTGTATTTGTTTCTTTATTGTGTATCAAATTTTAATATGAACGTATTAACAACAACAAAGCCCATAATAACACATTTAACCAGATTTGAAACATGTTTCACTTTTTGAACTTCAATTAGGTTTGACTTTTTGAACTTCAAATGGGTTTGACTTTGTAAGAACACATTTGTAGCATCTATTTACTCAATTTCCAAACACCTTACTGCACTTGGTACAACATACTTAACCTTTGTTAGTCAAGCATGTTTGGTCCTCAGTTTGACCTTTATTTGTTGCCTCAAGTTTGAACATCAAAAGACATACAACCAAAGTCAAACATGTTTCAACATCAAAACTCAATTACAGTTAAACGCACTGGTTTTGTTCAATCAAATACATGTTCATATGTAGCATACCGTATAAGCATTAAAATTAGTCATTCGTCATCATTGATAAATATCATAAGTCATAGAACATTTATACATATTCAAAACATGGGTTACCCTGGATCACTAATCCCACAGACCCAAAACTTGACCAACCCAAGTAACCCAGTTAAATTGTTGTAACAAACATTGTTCATCAACAACTAAAACCCAAAAAGTGACCAAGACCAAACTAACCAACAACAAAAGCTATAGTTACGCTATTAGATATGCGTCATATATGTACAACAAAGGAGCCAGAAGCCTTCACAGGCGACAACAGAAAGAAAGGTCAACCAGAAAGCCCCTACTGGTCCTTATCAGGACCCGATATTGGATGCTAATGTGTTACCTTGTGATATGGACCCTGATTCCCACTGGAATTCAAAGAAAAACAAATCAAATTTCGAGTTTTATACAAAGCACAATGAACGGACGAAAATGCACTTTGTTAGTAAGAACATGTAAACCCTAGTCTATAGCAAAGCATGATTGCATGTATTCATTCACAAAGTCAAATTTCATAACTCTCTCGACAATTCATGAATTCAACACAAATGCAAGACATTAATATAAATTTCAAATGTTTAAACACAACTAGTCACAAATCAAATCTCAAAACAATTGTTAAAACCATAGAATCTTACAAAATCTACACGGGGTGAAGCCCTAGGAGACTAGCCGCTCATGGTACGCGAGACTTGGTTACCGGATGTTGAATGCATAGAACCGACCATTGAATCTTGAATCTTGGGACGGTTGATAAAGAATTAGGGTTATGATAATGATGAGATGATGACAAACTAATGATTGGATGACGATGGAAAATGATGATCTTAAGATTGGTAAATGATGATAAGAATCGATAATGATGATGAATTGGTAATGGAGAGTGTTTTCAAAAGTTATGGCTCCAAGAAAAAAATGTAACTCCCAAAATGTCAATCTATCCACTAATTGGCAATGGAGACTGTTTTCAAAAGACATGAAACATCGGACTTTCGACCACATATCATAGAATAAAATGCTATACAAAAATATCTCGTATACTTTGTACAAGATAAACTGTCTCAAATAGATCCAGATTCGGAAAGTTGATACCATAAAAACAAAAACTAAAAAGTAATAACCCTAATTAAGGGGTTTGTAGTGCCGCCACACGTTGGCGTCTAAATCTCATATGAGGTGCTGGTATGGCTTGTAGTGCTTGTGGTGGTTGCAACGCCGCCACACTTCGACTCATGACCTCCCAAACCCCTAGATCGGGGTGTTAGGAATTCGCTGGAGGTGGTAGTTTGAGCATTCGAACGGTGGTGACGACAAATGGTTATGGGAAAGGCGATGAGCGAGGCAGTGCTCAGATCTAGTCTCAGGTGATGGTATATGGTGGTGTGATAGTGGGTGGTGATAGTTAGTGATGGTGGTGGGGTGGTGGTGGCGGAGGTAGGGATGGTAGGTGGTGATGGTGGTGGGGTGGCGGTGGCAGTGTTGCTAGAAGGTGGTGGTGGCAGTGTTTATGGTGATGGGTGGGAGATGTAGAGAAGTAGAGAGAGGGGGAGATAGGGGAAGAATGAGAGGGTATATGTGTATGCTTGTGTATGCGTGTGTGTGTCTATATATATGTGTGTGTGTTTCTTAATTAAAGTGTTTTTGAATAAAAAAATAAAACGATTTAAACAAATATGTAAAGTGACAAAAATGTCCTCGAATTAACATTGGTATTTGAATGGAGTTAGGGTGTCGGACGAAAATGACAAAAAAAAATTGCAAACGTCATGGACACAAATAGAAAAAGGAACTATTTGATTGAAGTATCATTTCTAGTCAAACCAGAGAGACTAAAATGACATTTTAGTCTTTTGTTTTTAACTTCCTTCGGATTTGTATTTAAGTCATATTGCGTGTTAATGAAAATATAACTATTAGATGCCAATTTCTTGAACATGGGCCAAATAGATAGAGGTAAACGAGGCAAAATGTGAGCTTTTTCTTGTCAAGGTTGAGGTTCTCTATGTCAAAGCTATTTTCTCCATAGAGAAACTAGTTGTTGATGCTACCTTTTCCATAACACAGACTTAGTCCATGAGCTAACAAGTAGAAGTTGAATCTTTATCATCTTTACACGCCTAAGAGTTATTATTTCATGTATTTGACATGTTTCATCGTCTTTTACCGAATTAAGATTCAAGTCACTTTTTAAATATATTATTTCTTAGTTTATCAACATCCTTTTTACGTCATTTTCTTATAAAACCATTTTTACGTAAAAAAAATTATAAATCTATAAATATTAGATGGCTGGGAACAATTCACATGCCACGTGGTTGTGTGTTGTTGGCTGCATTTTTTTCATTTGTATGATTCTGGTATTATACGTATACATGTCCTTTTGGTATTTTGATGTGTATAATCTTTTAGTTTAGCGGTTGGTGTCGTGTTTTGTTTCATGATGGGCGCCGATTCGAGTCTTCTTTGTGTCTTTTTTTTTGTGATTGCATTGGCACACAACACTTTTTACGGTGCCACCGACAACATCTCAAATAACGCCACGCATAGCCGCTTCACTATTCCGCTTTCACTCAGAGTTCGCCACGTTGCCTCCTTCTTGAAGCTTGCTTGAGTCACATGATTAAAGTATCTTAGCAGCGGGAAAAAAAAAGAAGGTCGGAGTCCCCGTTGCAATAAGTAAAGAAAGAGGAGGTTAGCTAACGGGTTTTCGCGATTGCCACGTCACCTTTTCAAAACGTGATTTCTTCTGGAAAATAGGGTTTAGGTGAAAGATTTAGTATTTATGGTAGTTTTATTTTATTATTATTTGGGTCCTAATTCTATTTTAGGTATGTTTCTTGGGTATCAAACTTTGTTTAGTATATACAGGAGTTACAGTTTGAGGTTTATTTACCTTCAGTTTTAGTCAACGATTTTTACTTGTTTAATTCATTGATTGATTATGTGTAATAAGGCATGATTTCCAACAATTGGTATCAGAGCAGTAGCGATGCGATTGGCAAATCCGTAGCAATTGTCGAATGTTCTTTATTATTAAGAACTAAAGATCAAAGTGGTGGTCGAGAACGATCAAAAGAGATGGTTTTGTGTTTTCTTCGGGTGTCACACAAAGATATATACAAAAGAATTCTCTCTGTTCATCTTGACCAAAGAAAAAGAAAATGAGTAACAAAACTTTGTCGTTTACTGGAATTTCAAAATAAGGTCATTGTAGTTGTTCAATAAACAAAGCAGGTTTGTTTATTTAGTCAACAACCTGGCACACAGGAGGACAAAACTGGCCATTAAATAAAAAACGGTTTTGTTTTTCAAGCAAGTATCGATCAACCAGGTGATCAGGCGTTGATTACCGTTAAAGGAGAACAACAATACGTCTTTTCAATTTCCGGTGTTATCTTCAACATATTACACAGTAAGGGCTTTAAGAATAAGGTTATTTTCAATGTTCGCGGGGTGTGGGAGCAAATCGAATCGGGTACGTGTGTGGATACCAAGAAGAATAATATTTTAATAATAATCATTTTTAAGCTATACCCGAAGAGCATATTTTACAAGTAGGAAATCTCAAAACAACAAAGGAAGCATGGGATGTTCTAAAACTCGCCATCTAAGTGCAGATCGGATCTGAGAGGCGAGACTGCAGACTTTAATGGCAGAGAATGAAAATCTAAGATGAAGGATCAAAGTGCCATTGACGAGTTTGCTAATAAGTTGTCAAGGTGTGCCTCTTGGGCCGCCTCATTTGGCTCGGTTGTAGAAGAAACCAAGTTAATTAAGAAGTTCCTCAATGGATTGCCAAAGCGGTTCACTCATATGGTGGCTTCAATAAAACAAGTTGTGGACTCGAAGATCAACGGCTATGATGATATCGTGGGTTGGCTTAAAGCTTATGAAGGAAGGATAAAAGATGAGGATGAGACTCAGTCCGGAAATTTAAACCAACTTTTGTTCAAAAAATCAAATGAAAAAACATAGGAAAAGGAGCACATATGTGAGCAATGTCCTTGTGGAAACTTGAATCGAGAAGATCTTGGACGAGGACGAGGTAGAGGTCGGGGGTCCGAGAGAGATCAAGGAGATGGTCGGGTATAACAGGACAAAAGCAACGTCAGGTGTTACAAGTGCATTGAGTTCGGAAATTACATATCGGAGTGTTCAAGGTGTCGCCCCCCAACCGATGGCGGAAACATCGGGGCGCGGCTCAAGAGAAATCCATAACGACTATTTAAGCGATAATATTTAAGCGTTCAATATCCCATACTATCAAACATAAAATCCTCAAATTATCATTACAAATGCCAAACAATCTCTTAAGAACATATCCAATCCAATCTTCCCTAGATTTCTATTACATGAGTTTCTAAAGATAAGATCCTAAATCCATTGCAGCCAAAAGTCATCAACCTGTCACATATGTTAAAATAAACGTCAATACAATTAAGTAAAGGTGAGCATACAGGTTTGCATACATAATAGATATAGAAAGCGTTTAGCATACACCGCATGAACATACGTAAGTGATGTGAATTATACTACCGCATTGATACATGTAAACCAACAAACCGAGAGTGCGAGGCACGCGAACAAGTGTCCACGTCCTAAAAAGAAAATAAATGAGAAATAAAAGTGCGAGCCTTAACAACCCCGAGACTCCGGGTGGCGGGTCAACCTCTAGCAAGATATCATGTTAAGGGTGGCATACAAACCAAACAATACATACAATTCATCGATTCACGTATAATCATGTAAGGGCGGGTTGCGAATAAGCGTTTTGAGTTGTGTGATGTGTTTTGATATAGGAACATATGTGACAACCAAAAGTGCATTTAAGCGTAAAAGGGGTTCAAGTATACTCACAGTTGGTGCGTTAAGGGAGAGAGATGGGATCTGATAGGGATTGAAGGGAGCGCTTGTTTAGCCTGTAAGCGAACAGAAGTGCATCAGTCTTCTGAATTGCTGAAACGGTCGAAACGTGAACGAGCAGTGGACAAGTTCGGGCGAAGTTGAACCAATTCCTTGGAATTGGTACAAGTTCGGGCGAACTTGCCCTGTTTTATTGAGGTTTGGAACAAGTTCGGGCGAACTTGGCTGATTCTCTTGAGAATTGGACAAGTTCGGGTGAACTTTACTGAATTGTTGAAGTTTTAGGCAAGTTCGGGCGAAGTTGATCACAATTCTATGACAACTTCGAGCGAACTTGATCTAATTGGAGTGAAATTGGCTGTTTTGGTCCCCAAATCGTGCGTTTTCGCGTCGTTTGCTGAGGAAATCGAGTGTCCATCCCTCCAACCTTAAGCTACTGAGCAAAACATAGGCTGGAGAGGTCTTTTAGAGCGAGTTTTAGCCATTTTACAGAAACTCAGGCTAATTCGGGCGAACTTGTCGGTTCGTACGGGTTAGTCCAGTTTGTGCAAGTGACTGTATCATCCTTGTACTTCGGATCTGAGTTTTCTTGCTTGACAACGCCTCGTTCCACTTCAAAGTGAGCGAAACATACGTGATTTAGTCCGTATTTTGTATAAAAATCAATGTTCTAAAAGGTTTCTCAGATCTAACACTTGGTGAGTCGAAATCCTCAAGATTTCTAGTTTGGGAAGCCAAAGCTAAGCCCAAATACACTCGTTTAGTGTAGATCTAAGTGAAAAGAAGAAGTTTTATAGAAAAAGATGAAGATTTACATAAACAGAAGAGATTTGATGAAAACGGAGGTAATCCTTGTGCAAAATCGTAGTAAAACATCGTTGTTTTGTATAAAACGGGTTGATTCTTACTTGGAAATCAAAGGTTTTCGTTTTTGGAAGCTTCCGGGCGAAATTGCAGCAAGGAGAGCATGAATGGAGGTGTTGGGTATGTATAGGTTAGGAGAAATGAGAGTGGCAGAGATCAAGTTCGGCCGAACTTGGCACAAGTTCGGGCGAACTTGGCCAGTTCTGCTAGAATTTGTGCAAGTTCGAGCAAACTTGCTGAGTCTGGAGAGTGTTTGAGGCCTGGTCAAGTTTGGGCGAACTTGGTGTGACCAACTTCGGCCAAACTTGGCCTGGTGGCAAGTTTTGTTCGTTATTTTCGCGTTAGGTGATCGTTCGGCGATTCGGTTCGTATTAGATAGTTACATTAAGTATTTTAGCGAAGCGTTAAGCGTTGCGTTATTAAATAAATGTGATATAGCGATTCGAATAAGCGAGAGCGGCGTGATAGCGAGTATAATCATAAACCATAAAACAGACATAACACATATATAACGTAATGTAACATAAATAACTGCGTTTGCGATGCGATGTGATAAGCGATGTCGAAGGCACAAGTGGTTATTATATAATAACACACTCGGCTCTTAAAGTAACATAGTTACTTGTGATTGTGTTGAGTTAGCGTTGCGTTTAATAGGCGTTTAGATGTAGTATAGTTGTGATAAAATATAATTAGTTAACATAAATCCTTCTTTTAATCAAATCTCGGATTACAATGACAGATACAAACGAAATAAACGGAAATAAGATAACAACGAAAATACGAGTTGTTACAGTCTCCCCTACTTTAGGAAATTTCGTCCCGAAATTTAAGTAGTGGCCGTAACAAAGAGATGTGGATATTTACTTTCATATCACTTTCCAATTCCCAAGTAAACTCGGCACCGTGTTTGCCTTCCCATCGGACTTTCACAATAGGAATGTGAGAGCGTCGAAGTTTCTTGGTCTCTCGGTCCATGATTTCTACTAGCTTTTCCACGAAGTGAAGAGTCTCGTTTATTTGCAAATCCTCGAGCAGTCATGAGGATTTTCTTCAGCTAGGCATTTCTTGAGGTTTGAGACGTGGAAAGTCGGATATACGTTGTTGAGTTCTGCTGGTAGTTCGAGTAGATATGCCACATTGCTAATCCTGTCCAGAATTTTAAAGGGACCCACATACCGTGGCGCTAGCTTTTCTTTCTTTCCAAATCGGATCACTCCTTTCCAAGGTGAAACCTTTAAGAGAACGTGATCTCCAATTTCGAATTGCAGGGGCTTGCGGCTTTATCAGCATAACTCTTTTGGCACTCCAAGCTTTCAAGAGATTGTCTCTGATTTGGAGGATGTTGTCTGTCGTTTCTTGTATTAACCCGGGACCGGTGATTTGTGCTTCTCCAATCTCGTGCCATGCAATAGGCGATCGACTTTTTCTTCCATACAGTGCCTCAAAAGGTGCCATCTGAATACTAGTATGATAACTGTTATTTGTACGAAAATTCTATTAAAGGTAAATGCGTATCCCAATTACCACCAAAATCTATAATGCACGCACGAAGCATGTCTTCGAGGGTGCGGATCGTGCGCTCAGTCTGACCATCGGTTTGAGGATGAAAAGCGGTACTGAGGTTAAGCGTAGTACCGAGAGCGGATTGAAAAGTCTCCGAGAGATGTGAGGTAAAACGACCATCATGGTCAGAGATGATGTCAAGAGGCGTCCCGTGTCGACAAATGACTTCGTCGGTATAGATCCGTGCTAATCGTTCAACCTTGTAGTCTTCTCGTATGGCAATAAAGTGAGCTGATTTAGTAAGACAATCAACGATAACCTAAATGTTATCGTGACCAGAGGAGGTGCGAGGGAGTTTCGTAACGAAGTCCATGGCTATGCTCTCCCACTTCCACATCGGGATTTCAGGTTGTTCGAGCAAACCAGAGGGCCTTTAATGTTCGGCTTTAACTTTCGAGCAAGTTAAGCACTTGAAGACGTATAAAGCGATATTCTTTTTCATGCCCGGCCACCAATACTTAGGACGAAGGTCCTGGTACATCTTGTCGGCTCCGGGGTGAATGGAGTATCGAGATTTATGAGCTTCGGTCATTAGCAATTTTTGAAGATTATCACGGCTAGGAATCCAAATACGATCGAGATAGTAATAAATGCCATTTGGTTTAGCTACAAGCTGGGTTTCGGCTCCACATTTCATTTCTTCTTGTAGGGTATTCTCATTAAAATAAGCAAACTGGGCGGCGCGAATCAGATTGTCGAGATTATTCAAAGCTTAAGAGTCATGAACACTATACACATAGCTTCGTCGGCTGAATGCATCGGCTACGACGTTTGCTTTGTCAGGATGGTAGCGTATCTCACAATCATAGTCGTTGAGAAGTTCAACCCATCTGCGTTGGCGTATGTTTAGTTCCTTCTTATTAAAGAAATGATGTAAGCTCTTATGGTCGGTGAAGACCGTACACTTGGTACCGTAAAGGTAGTGTCGCCATATCTTTGATGCAAAAACAACTGCACCGAGTTCGAGATCATGGGTAGTGTAGTTCTTCTCGTGGATTTTGAGTTGTCGAGATGCATACGCGATAACTTTGTCTCATTGCATAAGAACACAACCAAGACCAAGATTTGAGGCATCGCAATAAACAACGAAATCGTCGTTTCCGTCGGGTAGAGCGAGTACAGGAGCGTTGCATAGCATACGCTTGAGAGTTTGAAAGGCTTCCTCTTGTTTGGAATCCCAAACGAAAGGCTTGTCCTTATGAGTTAAAGCGGTAAGCGGTACGACGATTTTAGAAAAGTCGGCGATGAATCGACGGTAGTAACCTTCCAATCCAAGAAAAGAACGGATCTCAGATGCATTCTTCGGCGTAATCCAACTCTTTACAGCTTCTATCTTTGTAGGGTCGAATCCCTTGACTGTTAATGATCTGACCAAGGAGTTGGACTTCTTCGAGCCAGAATTCACACTTAGAGAACTTGGCATAAAGGCGATTTCCTTGAAGAAGTTCGAGAACTAAACGGAGATGATGCGCGTGTTCGTTTATCGACTTCGAGTAGATAAGGATGTCATCAATAAACACAATGACGAAACGGTTCAAGAAGGCTTTACACACACGGTTCATCAAATCCATGAAGACCGCGGGTGCATTTGTGAGACGAAAGGCATGACCACGAATTCAAAATGGCCATAACGAGTATGAAAGGCGGTTTTGGGAACGTCTTCTTCTAACACGCGCAACTGATGATAACCGGAATGTAGATCGATTTTAGAAAAACAAGTAGCACCTTGAAGTTGATCAAACAAATCGTCGATTCGAGGAAGAGGGTAGCGGTTCTTTATCGTGAGCTTGTTAAGTTCACGATAATCGATGCACATTCGGAACATCCCATCTTTCTTTTTCACAAAAAGAATGGGTGCACCCCACGGCGAAGTGCTCGGGTGTATGAAACCTTTATCAAGTAACTCTTGAAGTTGGCTAGATAGCTCGTGCATTTCGGATGGTGCAAAGCGATAGGGATCTTTAGCGACGGGTGTAGCACCGGGGATTAGATCAATACGAAATTCGACATCACGAGTAGGGGTATACCAGGTAAATCGTCGGGAAAAACTTTAGGAAATTCACAAACAACGGGTACGTCTTTCAAGGTTTTCTTTTCCTTCTCCGGGTTCACGATGTGGGCTAGGAAAGCAACGCATTGCTTGCGCAAATACTTGCTCGCTTGGGTACATGACATAAGCATCAACTTCTTTGAGGGTGTTTCACCGTAAACATGTAGTTGATCACCGTTTGAGAGAGGAAAACGAACCATTTTATCGAAACAAACGACTTCAGCATGATTCTCGTGAAGAAAATCCATGCCTACTATGATATCGAAGCTACCTAGGTGCATAGGTATGAGATTGATCGAGAAGATGTGATTGTTGAGATCGAGAGTACAACCACGTAAGAAGGAGTTAACAGTAATGGTTCTTCCGGTGGCGACTTCAACATCGAAAGTCTTTGGGAGTTTAGCGCGTTTACTTTTTAAAAGTTTTTCGAATTCTAACGACACAAAACAGTTATCGGCACCGGTATAAAATAAACAAGAAGCATAAATACCATTAACAAGGAACGTACCGCTGAAAACATTGTTGTCGTTCTGAGCCTGGCGGTGATTGAGATTGAAGCTCTTCTACTCACAGCCTGTGGTTGCTGCTGCTGTGGCTGAGGCTGCTGTTGCGGCTCTTGCTTCACGGATTTGTTTGGGCAGATATTGCTAAAGTGGTTCGGATCACCGCAGGTGTAGCAAGCACGTGCTTTTGGAACTGGCGCTTGTTGTTGGGGTTGCTGCCGGTTGGTTTGGGGAGCACCATGTGGAGCTGGTAGTGCAGTTTGTGCTTGAGGAGCTTGCTGACGAGGACCAGTACGGCAGCTGACAATGAAGTGGCCGTAGATATTGCAGTTGGTACAGAAACGCCAATAGCCTCCAACTGGGTGATGGTAGGTAAACTTTGAGCATAACGGATGAGGACCAGTGTATGCACGCTTTGTAGGTGGTGCGTTAAGTGTAGAAGCCTGAAGCGGCTAAGAGTTCAACGGTGCAACAACGACATAATTCTTGCTTGGGTTCCCTCTTTTATGAACTCGTCGATTGGACTTTGATTCTTGAGACGGCTCGGTAGTAGCACTTGGTTCAGTAGTAGCCTGATTCACGACTTTACCATGGTTCTTGAAGTATCCAGCCTAGACACATTTGTCATTAATCTCGGCTACAAGCTGAAAAGTCTCTTCGATGGTAGTAGTGCGCGCTGCTTGGACGAAATCAGCAACGCAGTCAGGTAGAGCACGAGATACTTTTTGATCGCTTTTTCTGTGGTGTCCACCTGACCGGGACAAATGATACTTAGCTTCTTGAAGCGGGCAGTGAGACCTGCGTTGTCGGGTCCATCTTGCTTGATATCCCAAAATTCATTCTCTACTTTCTGAATTTCATTGGAGGACAGAATTCTTTCACCATGACTGCCTTGAGTTCCTCCCATGTAAGCCCGTAAGCTTCATCATTTCCGCGCCTGTTGCGCTCTGCGGTCCACCAATCAATTGCCCTTGATTGGAACACACCGGTAGCGTTGATGGTGCGGAGAGATTCGGGGTATCCGCTTTGGCGAAAGGTGACCTCAATGGAATCGAACCAATGGAACATCGCGCTAGGTCCGTCCGTGCCAGTGAAAGTAAGAGGACCACACGCCTTGAATTGTTTGAAGCTGAACGAAGACTTTGGCGTGTCGGTTTTGGAATCAACTGACGAATTGCTGCTGACAGCCTGAATTTCGCTAACAATCTGGGAATGACCTTAGCAATCTGCTTGGCTACTAGCGAGGCGATACGCTTGTCATCATTGTTGAGCTGGATGTTCCTCCTTGTGTGGGATCCCGTAGAAGACATCTACATGAGGGATTAGATTAGATTAGATTCGATTACAATAGGTTTATGTTTAAAAGTTTACGTTTTATTACTTATTATTATTATTATTCAAACAAGGCACGAAATCACATATTCACGTAGACAAGTAAACACGTAGGCACATAAGCACATAGCACGTAAGCACGTAGTCACATAGGTACGTAAGCATGTAAGCACGTAAGCACATATTTTGCACGTATTCACTTTCAATAAGTATCATGCGTAGCGCGTATGAGGTTATAAGCGTAATAAGCGAGATAAGCGAGTACTACTGCGTATGAGGACATTCGCGTAAGTGGATTGAGCGTTTTAGTTTGGTTGGTGATTGTTTAGCGTTTTAGATTACGATAGCTGTGCGAGTTGTGCATATATCGCGTAAAAGCGATAAATCGAGAAATCGATAAAGCGTAAAATTCACAAATTTAAACATGTAACAAATAATAAATAATAAAACTCGATGATGCGTAAAATCAGCGATTGCAGGCTTAAATAAATTTGGAGTGTCTTGGGTTTTGAGACAGCGACTACCCAAAGTGGTTCGAAAATTCTCTGAGTTCGGGCACACGATTTGGCCTAATAGACAAATGCTCTCGCCATACAACAGTTAACAACATTTATCCTTCCAGTTACGTCGTGTTCCAAGTCATTGAATTAGTCGAGACTTTGCTGAGATTGAAAATCGAATAGTGGAACTAGTTATTAAGATGCTAGTTTCACCCCTAACTTAACAACTTCATTCCTAGTTGTGGTTATGCTCACCGATCAAATTGGGAGTTCCACTAGATAGAAATGGAGATGTTCGTCGAGGTTTGGATATCACTCCTAACTCAATGAAGGTATCTCGTGCGATAGAGGATGCGTGGAGTGAATGATCTTATCGAGAGTTCTTGGTTTTCACAACTAATCTCTAAATGATCACTCGTTTTGTGTGATACGAGCGTTTTCCAGCGTGTATTGTGGTAGCTTTAGGAAAAGCGTAGTTAAAAGTCTATTTCTAAGGTTTAGGGTCAAGTTCGGGCGAAGTTGACCAACTTCGAGCGAGCTTGATCTTCCTTATCTAGACTTGTTGTGTTTTGAGGGGGACTGAGTCACTTCGGGCGAACTTGGTCAAGTTCGAGCAAACTTGGCCAATTTCAAGCGAACTTGCCCAACTTCCAGCTAAGTTGGCAGTTTGTACCTGTTTCGGGCGTTTAATCGATGCGTAACAGTCTGATTTGGTATCCTAACTATAGACTAGGTCAAACATGGCAGTTCTACCTAATTTTCCCTATAGTTATGGCTCTGATACCAATCTGTCACACCCCAACCGATGGCGGAAACATCGGGGCGCGGCACTAGGCGAATCGGATTGCTCAAGAGAAATCCATAACGACTATTTAAGCGATAATATTTAAGCGTTCAATATCCCATTCTATCAAAAATAAAATCCTCAAATTTTATTACAAATACCAAACAATCTCTTAAGAACATATCCAATCCAATCTTCCATAGATTTCTATTACATGAGTTTCTAAAGATAAGATCCTAAATCCATTGCAGCCAAAAGTCATCAACATGTCACATATGTTAAAATAAACGTCAATACAATTAAGTAAATGTGAGCATACAGGTTTGCATACATAATAGATATAGAAAGCGTTTAGCATACACCGCATGAACATACGTAAGTGATGTGAATTATACTACCGCATTGATACATGTAAACCAACAAACCGAGAGTGCGAGGCACACGAACAAGTGTCCACGTCCTAATGAGAAAATAAATGAGAAATAAAAGTGCGAGCCTTAACAACTCTGGGTGGCGGGTCAACGTCTAGCAAGCTATCATGCTAAGGGTGGCATACAAACCAAGCAATACATACAATTCATCGATTCACGTATAATCATGTAAGGGCGGGTTACGAATAAGCGTTTTGAGTTGTGTGATGTGTTTTGATATAGGAACATATGTGACGACCAAAACTGCGTTTAAAAGTAAAAGGGGTTCAAGTATACTCACCGTTAAGGGAGAGAGATGGGATCTGATAGGGATTGAAGGAAGCGTTGATTCAGCCTGTAAGTGAACAGAAGTGCATCAGTCTTTTGAATTGCTGAAACGGTCAAAACGTGAAGGAGTAGTGGACAAGTTCGGGCGAAGTTGTACCAATTCCTTGGAATTGGTACAAGTTCGGGCAAACTTGACTGTTATCTTACAGAATGATACAAGTTCGGGCGAACTTGTCTGGTTTCCTAGGAAACGGGACAAGTTCGGGCGAACTTGCCCTGTTTTATTGAGGTTTGGAACAAGTTCGGGCGAACTTGGCTGATTCTCTTGAGAATTGGACAAGTTCGGGCGAACTTAACTGAATTGTTGAAGTTTTAGGCAAGTTCGGGCGAAGTTGGTCACAATTCTGTAACAACTTCGAGCGAACTTGATCTAATTGGAGCGAACTTGGCTGTTTTTCGTCACCAAATCGTGCGTTTTCGCGTCGTTTGCTGAGGAAATCGAGTGTCCATCCCTCCAACCTTAAGCTACTGAGCAAAACGTAGGCTGGAAAGGTCTTTTGGAGCGAGTTTTAGCCATTTTACAGAAACTCGGGCTAATCTGGGCGAACTTGACGGTTCGTACGGGTTAGTCCAATTTGTGCAAGTGACTGTATCATCCTTGTGCTTCGGATATGAGTTTTCTTGCTTGACAACGCCTCGTTCCACTTCAAAGTGAACGAAACATACGTCACTTAGTCCGTATTTTGTGTAAAAATCAATGTTCTAAAAGGTTTTTCTCAGATCTGACACTTGGTGAGTCGAAATCCTCAAGATTTCTAGTTTGGGAAGCCAAAGCTAAGCCTAAACACACTCGTTTAGTGTAGATCTAAGTGAAAACAAGAAGTTTTATAGAAAAAGATGAAGATTTTCATAAATAGAAGAGATTTGATGAAAATGAAGGTAATCCTTGTGCAAAATCGTAGTAAAACGTCGTTGTGTTGTATAAAACGGGTTGATTCTTACTTGGAAATCAAAGGTTTTCGGTTTTGGAAGCTTTCGGGCGAACTTGCAGCAAGGAGAGCATGAATGGAGGTGTTGGGTATTTATAGGTGAGGAGAAATGAGAGTGACAGAGAATCAAGTTCTGCCGAACTTGACACAAGTTCGGGCGAACTTGGCCAGTTCTGCTGGAATTTGTGCAAGTTCGATCGAACTTTCTGAGTCCGGAGAGTGTTTGAGGCCTGGTCAAGTTCGGGCGAACTTGGTGTGACCAACTTCGGCCGAACTTGGCCTGGTGGTTAAGTTTTGTTCGTTATTTTCGCGTTAGGTGCTCGTTCGGCGATTAGGTTCGTATTAGATAGTTACGTTAAGCATTTTAGCGAAGCGTTAAGCGTTGTTATTAAATAAATGCGATTTAGCGATTCGAATAAGTGAATGCGAGTATAATCATAAACCATAAAGTACACATAACACATAACGTAATGTAACATAAATAACTGCGTTTGCGATGCGATGTGATAAACGATGTCGAAGGCACAAGTGGTTATTATATAATAACACACTCGGCTCTTAAAGTAACATAGTTCCTTGTGATTGTGTTGAGTTAGCGTTGCGTTTAATAGGCTTTTAGATGTAGTATAGTTGTGACAAAATATAATTAGTTAACATAAATCCTTCCTTTAATCAAATCTCGGATTACAATGACAGTTACAAACGAAATAAACGGAAATAAGATAACAACGAAAATACGATTTGTTACACAAAGTGGGAGAAAAAAAGGAAAAAGCCAACCTTACATGATATGAGGACAATGGACCAGCTCTAATGTGATGAAAAGTGTTTGACAAGATTAGGGATGATTGTTGGGACTAATCTTGTCATAACTCAAAAGTTGGAGGATGCTATATGGTTTATTTATTTTAGGTGGAATATTTAGTATTTATGGTAGATTTTTTTAATATTATTTGGTTTCTTAATTCTGGTCTAGGTATGTTTCTTGAGCATCAAGATTTGTTTAGTATATAAGAGTTATAGTTTAAGGTTTATGTACCTTCAATTTTAAATAAAGAATTTTTCTTATTAAATAAAGAATTTTCTTATTAAATTCATTGGTTAATTATGTTGAAGAAGGCTTTATTGCCACCAATTGCTTTTACGATTTGGTTTTCTGTTTAGGGTTCAAACCATGACATATGTGGGAGATGTATCAGCACAACTTACAACTGAAAGAACCCTCGAAGATTTTCATCAGGAACTTTGCATGTTATATTCTCTGTAATTTAACTAGTGTGATAATGCTTTGATTCATTAACTTTATAAATTTGACATACAACTTCTTTACTTCGTTTAGACATGTCAAGGATACGACCTAGAAATATTAAGAAATTGAGTGTCTCTTTGCTGAATCTTTCCGCGTGTCTAAAATCAAAGAACATTTGTTAGGTCCTATCCAACCTTATCTTCCCATGTGCCGCAAATCAAAGAACATTCGTCAGGTCATCCAACCTTAAAAGGTTCGTACTTTATACGTGATCTCATAACATATTGGTAGATATAGACCATTTTTTTCTTCAAATTAGAGTCCCAATATATGTATGTTTTATGTATATGATAGTAAACTTCAGTGTTATATTATTCAAGGGGTGAGTTTAGCACACACGATAATAAAGATTTAAGTGGAGATTGCTTTTGATTTATTAGCAACATATGGTATCTTGAACTATTACTAATATTCATTTTTAAGGTCTTCGGTCCAGACGTAAAGCTCACATTAATAGTCATATAACATGACTTTATTATTTGTGTTTTCCCTTGTGATTGTTATACGGAGTATTAGTACTATACCAATAGCAAAAAGAATCAAACCGCTATCGACTGAATTCACATAAAAACTGATTCGATTTAGCGGGTCACAACGCGTGTATAAAACTAGTATAGAATTAAAATCACATGTGATGTTTATTCAAATGCATTGGAAACAACATTATTCAAAATACATGTGAAAAGTATGTGCATGTTCTTGCTATAGTTTCAACCTATATTGTGAAAAAAAAAATATATATATATAATATATATATATATATATATATATATATATATATAATATATATATATATATATATATATATATATACCAAAAGGATGTGTGCATTTAGTTTATACGTTGTAGTGTATTCATTATATTTGTAATTTTTTATAACTGATTAATCCAATATCACATCAAAATAAACCAATATATGAACCAAGAAAAATATGAATTCCACATACATTATTCAACCTTTTTATGTAAAAGAAAACTTACAAAAAAAATGTTCATAAACAATAAGCAAGGAATGAAGTAAAAATTATTACAAGTAAAAAAAAACAAACAATTATTACAATAATTACCATCAACTAGTTAAACACAAACGGTTTAAATGTACCCACCACCTTCCTCACTGTTTTCCCGACCTTCTGGACCCGGTCCATCAACGTCGTGTACGACACCGTTCCATCATTTCCAGCCAACACTCTATACTTGTCTTTCCTTGTAAAATTTGTGCACTCAAACCCTAGTGTGGCCGCCAAGATTCTTTGAACGTAATTCGCGACATCATGCGGGCTTTTTCCCGACGAACATGTCGCCTCCGCGGGCAACTGGTTCAAGAATGTGACCTCATAAACGGGTCTAGGGTTCATGAAGAAGAATATCGGGTCCAGCCCTTTCCAACCCTTCGCGGTAGTCGCGTGAAAGAATCCGACCCGATAGTTCATTGCCACTGGCACGATCCGGTCTGTTAGTTCGGCGAAAAGTGCACTAAATCGGAGCAAAAAGGGTTCTCTACAAGTCGTACCTATTAATAATATCATTAATATAAGTATAGTAGTGAGGGCAAAATAATTGAATTGTTGCCTAATTTAATAAAACACCAACGAATTGGTTTTATATTTTTTTAAAAACTCCGAAAAAAGTTGAACCCCGAAGGCCGAAGCCATTGAATGTTAAGTAATTTATTAAAAAAAATTAATAAATCGTGTAGCAAAAGAGTTTTATGCCCATTTTTAATAATTAATTAATTATTAAATAACATATGTATTTAAACCAAACGTTCTGAAACCCTGAAACTAAAACCGAATGATCTTCAAAATCCACAAAAGCCAAAATTTCGGTTTTTGGTTTGGTTTGGTTTGAATTGGTCCAAAATTGACCTATGCACGCCCCTAAACTGGGCAATTGTGAGCGAAATTTGCAACGAAAAAACAGTCGTAAATTAGCGACTGAATATCATAACGGTCGCAAAATTAGTGAAGGGCCTAATCGAAAAATGATGTATGGGCTGGTTCCAAACTAAACACCACCGTTCCAGGGGCGAACCTACCTTATGGTAAGGGGTGGCGCTCCGACGGTAGTGTAAATTTTGAAAGAAATTGACCTTTTTTTCGATTTCGTTACCTTTTTTTTCAAAACGTTACCCCTATGAATATTTTCTAGATCTGCCACTCCACTGTTCGTAATTCAGGTAGCAAAATAGGTTTCCCGTGGAGATTGCGACCGAAAATATGGTTTCAGTTGCCGAGTTTTCTAGTATCACATGCAACCCAAAAATTATGAAAAAAAATATAAACACTACCTTCTGGGCAAACGACCAAATCGCCTTTGGATAGCTCCTTCGTAATTTTCTCGGCATCCACATGTCGGATCCTGGTCAGACGAACGGTGGGGATGGGAGATAAGATCTCGGATAATCTTGATACAGAGTAAGTAACCGCAGGGATACTTCGTTGGAGAACAGTGGATAACACAACAGGGTCCATTAAAGTCCGGTGGGTGCATACAAACAGGACGCCGCCGTTGGACCCCGACGGTGGTGGTGGCGGCACTCCTTTCACGATCACCTTGGAGCCAAATATGCAGGCCATGTAAGGAATAGCCCACATTGGCAACATAGCGCCAACGAGTATACGGAAGATTGCTAGGACTACACCGATGGGGATCCATAGAAGGATGAGAAGAGCGGTGGAAGGTGTCGGCCGCTTCACGAGGCGCCCGTCGTGAAAGATCACCGGCACGGGCCGGGTTTTCTGGTGTGGTCTGTGCTTGTGGTCTTTGATCATGTATGGTGCATTTACTTGTTCCTGTAGTCACATAAAATATCATAAGTTGTATGTTAGTTTTTGTAACCTCTTTCATGCACATGCATGATCATTTTTTACTATCAATATTATTTCTTTATTGTTAGGAGATATTTAAAATCGATTAATCTTAAGGGTCAGCTATACACACGCTACTCACAATCTAGTTATACATATTTTCAAATGACCATTTGAGGTTGACTAAACCGCCCTTTAAAGGTTAGGGCTTCCACCCACAAACCTTTAGACGCTCGTTTGAGTTTTCGTCAAATGGTCGTTTGAGTTTGGACCGTGGTGGTGTAGGGTTAGCAAGGCCCTTTTTTAATTATCTTGTAGTTTCGTATTAATAAGACATAATATTTGGGGCGCAGCTTGTTACATGTTTACCTGTCTACGTGTAATTCTTATGTAATTTTTCTGACGTTAATGAAAACTGACCGTTGATATTTACTTACCTTGCATAGAGACAAGACCGGAGAATCAGAAACACATCCAGCGAGCCCTACGGTTGGTTGTTGACCATTAAACATGGCTGCAACACAGTCACAAGCCGAAGATCCAAACTCACCGTCTCTCACCAAGCCAGTGGCGAACCCAAAGCGGCTAACCACAAGCTCACTCCCAATAACTTCATCAGCTAGTAAATGCTCTTTCACAAACCGCTCAACCATAACCGTAGGCATTTTCGTCACAACCACCCGTTTATCACCCAAGTTAAACACCTTCCAAGCTTCCATATCAATATCATCAAAGTAAAACTTCGGCAAAACCGCTCTTGCAACCGACTCAATCTCCGAAATGGGAACTCCAACGGTGGCAAGAAAGATGGCCAGTTTTAGGCCAATATCCGGCTTCCCGCATGCATCAAGTAGCTGGATAACCGGCCAGAATAACAACAAGAATGCGAATCGGATTAAACCCGACGCTTCGAAAGCGACTAGCATGAAGTAGGAGAAAGGATCTTTGGTCTTTAAAAGGGTTCCTTCTAGCTCGGAAACCACAGACTCCATGATCATTTAATATGTTTGTGTTAGATTTTCTGAGTTAAAGTTTTGATTGAATTTAGTGTTTGAATGAAGATGAGGATGAAGATGAAGATTAAGAAAGAAGCTTGTGTTGGATTTGTTGATGGAGGTTGAAGTTGGATTGACTATATGTAATGCAAGAATGAGGTCGTTTATCGGTTTATACCTACCATGCATCCATAGGGTAAATATATTGCACCAATTTATATTTGAATTTTCGTCTCTTAATTTTTTATTAATTTTATTTCGAATGTATGTTTGAAATTGATCTCTTGGTATATATACTTAATAAACAATAAATTAAAGAATATTTATATATTTGGATGATGGGTTACTTAACCCCAACAACTTATTTAGGTTGATAAAAATCGATCATATTTGTTCATTCTCATAAGAAAGTATTTAAAAAGTGATTTTGAAATAAAAATAAATAAATAGTTATTGTAATAATTTCTTGTTCTATAGATCTAACGGTAATCGAGTGAACAATATGTTGCTTTTATTTGAAAAATATACATATTATAGATATTATAATAACATTTATATAATCAAAACGAAAGTGTGATTCAAAATTACATAATAAAGAACAACTTTGTTTTGTTGATATTATTAAATAAATGGTAAATATATATCAAATAAGTAAACATGGGGAGGGTTTAAATGAGAACGCTAAATATCGCGAAAACCGTGAGAACGAATAAAAAAACCATGAAAACTTGGTCAAAAACAATTCAAATTTAAAATTTCTTTTACACTTATCATTATTATTCGAATACAATGTTAGAAATTTAATTTACAAGTTTAAATTTACGTGAAGTCGTAAATATTTTTTTTTACACATGTGTAAGTTTGTTATATTTACACATGTGTAAAAAATCTAATAAGAGTGATTTTGAGGGGAGAAATAAATTATTTGATGTTGTAAATTCTTATTTTGATGTTGTATTTTAATTACAATGAGATTTGTATTAAAAAATTTGGTTTTGATTGGTTTTTTCATTCGTTCTCACGGTTCTCGCAATATTTAGCGTTCTCAAGATAACCCTCTCCAAGTAAACATTTTACTTACTTTTTATGTAAGTAAGTTTAAATTAGAAAACGGTCTTGATTATGATAGGTGGAGGTCGACGTAAATATTTGAATAACTCGGGTCGGATCCAGTGATGTTTCAAAAATATAGGTTACTTACCAAGAATATAAGAACCACAAAGCTTTGTATAAAACTTATATATAATTTTATGTATTTTGTGGTGACCTCCACGTTTGTACATTGAAATTTTCTTTGCAATAAATTTCTGGTCTTCTATGGCCGGGAGTATGACAGTATGGCAAGATAGGTATACCATACTAGCCATTTTTGTTATATTTTATTTGTATGTATACATCTACGTTTGAAAAATATTTTATTTGTATGTATACATCTACGTTTGAAAAATATTATAAGTTACAAAAACACGTATGCCAAAAAATACAAGTGGCATTGTCTTAACTAATACACATAAGTGCAGATTCTTAAAAATTGATAAAACGAGAAAAAGAACATAAAAAATGAAAAAATTATAATTTCAAGGATTTTTTTAACCGTTTGAATTCATTATTAGTTTACAGATTATACAAATTCTTTAAATTTATATGTCCTTAAGTTTAATAATATATTAAATTATGTTTTATGAAAGTTAATTAATTAAAAATATATAAATATTTATATATATCTATAACCTAAGCAAGTAAAAAGTTAAGAGAGCCACAAACCCTTGTCCATAAGACAACGTCCTCAAAATAGTGAGCTAATTACTCCCTACGAATATGGTCACGCAATGCAACGTCTATAAGCTATGCTTTCGTCATGTGGCACGTCATTTATTTGTGAGCTCCACAAGCACACATTGCCGATAGAATAAAAATGTGAAAAATAATATATTATAACAATGTATCATATGTAAACGAGTTTACATTACAATTTATATATTATATATCTATCTTTATATAATATACACTAGAGGGTTGTAGTATATAACATACTCGTGTTATGTTTTGAAACACAAGCTAAGAAATTTATGTGCGCACATTTAAAAATTATTATCCCCAATGTTTTATGTCGAAAACAATCTTTATCCATGATAATTTCCTTAAAAATAGCACTAATAAACGTAAATTCTATAATTAGAACTGAAATTGGATAATGAACTTTATTTTACAATGTTACGTTATTATTTTTTTTGTAATAAACTATTAAGTAAGCCCATTTTCCTTGCACTAATTTGATTTAAAGGGATATATGTGTATACATGTAATTCAAGACTCAAGAGGCTTATTTCTTAATATTCTTCACTTGGATGGCAATAAAGGAGTTACACTTTTTCAATTTGCATACCTAATTACATTTATTGTCACTTTAAATAATATATATATTTTGTTATAGTAAACTTGTCTTTATGTTGAAAGCAGGTAGGAAATTCTAAGCTTTTGCAAATGTAGGTGAGAAAAGAAAAATAGCAGCATATATGTTGAATTGTACGTTTAACTTGTTATATATACTAACGATCTTGGATTCAATATACATCATCATCAGTTGGATAATCTATCATAATTGTTAGGCAGCATACATAATAAAGAAAAAAGCATAATCGCATTAACATAAAGATATTTTGTGGTGATCTAATTGATCGGGTAATTTAACAAGTCTACTAATAAGATCAAAGTAAATCGTTTTTTTTTTCTTTTTCATAATTGATTAACAAAGAACTCAAACTCAAACTATTTAATTATATTTATAGTTTTAATTAATTAAACTTTAAATTACAACTAGCATGGACCTTGTATAAAATAAAATTTAAAATTTTAGAACGATTAGAGACATTCTACTTTTTTATGCTCCCACGTGTCATGTTGTGTCAAAATCTATCCACTAATTTTTAGTACACTTTTACATGGATGATATTGCAATATTATTGGTGATAGTGATATAAGGAGTAATTTAAAGCAGGCTCTTGATGGAGAACATGTTTGTGGATGCTACATTCCTACTTATCGTATTACTTAAGTTTTGATTTCTCAAGTTAACATTAGTGGCTGATCTAGAAAATCTTTATAGCGGTAACGTTTTATAAAAAACGGTAACGAAATCGAAAAAACGTTAAAAAGTCAAATTTTTCAAAAATTTATACTACCGCCGAAGCGCCAAGCGGTAGTGGAGACTACCCCTTCCCTTAAGGTATGTCCGCCCCTGGTTAATATCAAACCTCACTGAGAAACCCTCTGGCAGTTTGACATTTTTACTATTTTCGATTTATTGCAACCCAAACTTATGCGAATATCATCCTTGTTATGATAAAAGTATACAAAGAACAACTTTCGAACATCATAGTTTATTGAGTCAATCAAGTTTTAGAAAATAAATATAAGTTTATGAAACATTGATTTTATCAATAAATCTTGAAATTGTTTGGGTACTTTGAATGGTCAAACACATCTTTCTTACATTCAACAAACAACTATTATCCGAACCAAGCAAATTATGGGTTTTTTCTAAAACAATTGGTAAAAATATATATATTTTTCAAACTTTGCGTTGTTTAAGTTTTTTTCAAAGTTAAAAGAACATATTTGGAAGAAACACAACACCCAAAAAAGATTGTTGGATGTAACACTTTAGTCAAATTTCACATCGCTTATAGACCCAAAAGATGTTGGGTACATAAAAAAAATCCCTCCTTAAAACTATCAACATGTTTTGGACGCTTTAGCTGTGGATGAGATGAGAAGTACAAAGTTAAGTTTGATTATGTGAGAGTAAATTCATGATAAGTGACCTTGTTGGATCTCTAAATGGATAAAACGGACAAATATTATTTGACATGAGAAGACAAATGTTAAATTTGGTATGAGAACTAAGTTTCTTTTTTTTTCTAGTAAAAACTAAACTAACTAAATCAGGAGCGGACCTATAGGTAACGTTTCAAAAAAAAGGTAAAGAAATTGAAAAAATGTTAAATTTTTTACACTAACGCCACAACATAAGGGGCAACGAATGTTACTCCTTGTAACGTCCTATGCGGATTTTCTAGATCTGTCACTGAACTAAATAACATATGTGAGGAAATCAACAGACGTTAGTTAAGAATTTTTTTCATTGTTTTTTTTTATTTCCTTTATTCTTAAAAATACGGATCTATCTCTATGTGTTACATATCTTATGCGAATATCATCCTTGTTGTCATAAAGTACACAAAGAACAACTTCCGAACATCAAAGTCCAACTTTTATTTCCGTTATTCTTAAAAATACGGATCTATCTCTATGTGTTACATGTCTTATGTGAATATCATCCTTATTATCATATCATAAAGTATACAAAGAACAACTTTCGAACATCATAGTCCAAATGCTTTAAAGAATATGACAACAAGCGAACTTCATTGTGCTTATAGTTGTGAATCCCAACTCCTTATATATAAAATGGAATGATTTTTGAACTTAGGTTTATAAAATTGTTGGTGAACTTGGATTTTGGGTAAAATATGTAAATAAAAAATTTGGTTAACACAGTATCAATGGCCTAGTTAGAGAATCGTTCATCGTTAATTAGAAGTCACTTTATGAAGAGGGGGGGTAAACATAGAGAAAGAAAACCCACATTTGAGTCTCTAACAAACTTGCATGTGAGTTTAAACTTTTTTTTTTCTGAAAAAAGGTAAATACAAATTAATACTATGTTGACATCTACGAGGTTAACGCTTTAGTCATATATTGTACTCGTAACTTTGTTGGACACATTCTTCAAACAAAATTCGTACAATCAAGACTATCCAACATTCCAGGAAGGTGATGTTTTTTCTCATGAGCTTGGTACAAAAGTGCAACGTGATGGCTTTTTGGTCTTCGTAAGAACTCGGAAGCGTATAAATTACATACCGCTTAGCAAAAATATTCTAGACGCTCACGGGAAGTCCTTTCAGCCATATTTAAATACTCGTCATTATCGTCTGGAGGGTCACCGGTTGCAAATTGTTTAATTGCTTATGTAACTTTTTGCAACAGTGTAAAACTCTTCTTCATTCTCTCATCCACGGCCTTTTGTAACCACGAATTATTCGCTTGCACGTCACTCACAATTTTTAAAACAACATTTTTGACATATGAAACCTATGACGAAAAACTTCTATTGAATTTGGGCTTCTCGACAAAATAATCCGACATAAGGGTTTCGTGGCCATTTCTCTCGATCATGACAGACAACCTTTTTTTACTAGATGTGTCAGTGTCTTCTAGTTCGGCTTACTCTATGAGATTTTTGAGAAAAATTAAGCTACTATCGCTTGAGGAAGAATCACCGATTTCACTAATGTCAAATGGAATGAATAGGGGTATGTCCTCCCCATTTAAAAAAAATATGATGAGATTTTTGGATTGTGTAATAAAGGATATGATTGATAGAAGCTTGGATTGTGACAAGAAAAGTGAGTTAATGGTGTTGTTTAAATAAGAAAATTGTATTTTTTTATAATTTAAAACTAAACCTAACGGCTAGTACATCAAGGGATACATCAACGTCAATGGCTATTTTTTGAACTTCACCCCTCGGTGACTACACAGGGATGAAACCTAGTCCTCGCAACCTCTTGGGTGTCGGCGATGGTAGGCCGGCCTGCGCGGCAACCCAACACCCCGCAAGCCTTTGTCGTGCACGCCCCTTCCACCCTAACAAAGATAAATACTCAACCGTCATTGCGAATATACAAAGTATATAAAGACGTAACTTTAACCTCATTGGTACGATATGCAAATGTAAGACGTGCTTTCATGTACGATTGGTGATTTGAGAATATTTAATTTCCTATTTACATGAATGCAACTGTGGAGTAAACAATTAGTTAAGGCTACGAGCCCTAGAGGTGTAACACACTGAAAGTCTATGTCCACTTAGTTTCTTTATTATGTAAATCCTATCCAAAACACATCAATCAAAGCCTAAATATATAATATAAAAATAAAACTTCAAGAAAAGAGGCTCTTTAGAAAATGGTGGCTGCCTGTATAATATAGAAAATGTAACTTCAAGATAAGAGGCCCTTTAGAAAATAGTGGCCTAAGGAGTAGAATGTTACCAAACTAAGGCTACAAGTCTAAGAGGTGAAATAGGTGTCACTCTGTGTAGTGATGGTGCTTGAACAAAAGTTAAATGGGAGCCGAAACTCATGGAACCTATTGCTATGTTTCGGGTTATATGTCCGGGTCGGCGATTCAGTTCGCGTCGGACCAAACAATAATAACTCCAAATATCTAAGTATTAAAAGGACCGTTCTTGTCTAGCGTTGTCCAAAAAGGCCGTGACTTGGAACGCTCGGATTTAGTTCTGAAAAAGCTCGCTCGATATGGCTCAGTTTGAAACTGAGTCGAACCAGCCCAACTCAGCTCGAAAGCGAGCCTAGCTCAGCTCGGTTCGGTTCGTAACAAGCCGGGTTGGCTCAGTTTGGCTTGGATTATTTTACTTTTCATATATACTATTTTTATATAAATATGATATACTGTCAAAAGTTTATGATTTTATGTCGGTAATTGCGTGGAGTTGTATATCTATAACATATTTTGAGGTTGATTAAGATGCTAATGAAGTTATATTGTATTTCTTTGAATTTTGAAGCTTATTTTGCATTTGTTGAACTTGATATTCACTTGTAATGTATTACGTTGGAATTTATTTTGGATATAGCCATTTGTACTATTGAATGATATTTTAGATTATTAAATTTTAAAAATTACGTATTAATTTTTTCTTTTAAATCTGAGCCTAACAAAGCCGAGCTCGAGCTTAGATTTCTAGCTCGGCTTCAAATCCGTGTCGAGCCTAAGCTTACCCTAGCTCGGCTCCGCTCATTAACAACCTTGCTTCTTACACATAAAAAAACTATAAGTTATTTAACAAACGAATGCCCCTTTCAAGTTTAAAATTTTACTAATAACCACGTTCTTCATGATTTTTTATAACTCAATACGACAATACGTATAAACTTTTTTGACAAGAAAATTGGTGGAGGCCGGAAATTTTTAGGCAAAATAATTGTTGGAGACCGGACTCAATACCAGAAAATTTACACTCCTGGGTGATTATTGGCGGGGGCCAGGTCAACCTCTGGCCCCCACAAAGCTACGCCTATAAATCCGAGGTTACAGGATTTAAAGGAGTTTAAAAGAGGTGAAGGAGGTCTTGAATCTCGAAGAAGAACTAATGGGGCCTAGGTCAATTTGTGTGTGCATAAAAAGCACTTTAGTTGTGAGTATTTATGTTAAATAGTGTGATATACTATAATGAAATGTGTAGATTTAGAATATAAGTCAAATATGTAAGTTGTGTAGGTTGGGGCATATACTATAACACAAGTTAGGCAAATGTGTGCCGAGGATAACGTATGGCTTGGTGGTAGGCTAATGACTTCAAACTTTTATGATTTTGAAAGTTTTGTGTAACAAAGTAGAGTGTACTAAGTTGAAGACCAAGTCTCGAGTTGGCGACATAAATATCTTTTGTAAATGGGTTACCTTATATAATTAACAAATACTTTAAAACAAAATTGCTTTGTATATGGTTTCTTATAAAATGTGGTTATTAAAAATGTGTGCAAGTAGAGTTGTCTCTTATCTTTTTCTGTTTTATATAAATAAACTAAAATAGACACCCTCGTAGGGGTGTAGAAAACAACCGAACCTGATTAAACCGACCGACCCAATTATGATCTACTTTGGTTCGGGTTTAGGGTTGGAAAAAAGGTTTTGGGTAAACCAGAAAAACCCGATTAAGTTTGATAAAAGAGAAATGAGTTATGCTTTATATTAAGAACACAAACTGAGTTTTACAATTGCAACAATCCCCAGAAATCTAAACCAACGATTCTCAAATCTTAATGAAAAACAATGAATGAAATAAACACAAATCAAAACATATTACAAACCTTAAAAATCTAATTATCAAGCAGGTCTATAAAAATTTGAATAGAAAACGAAGAAGCAAGGAGAGGTATATGGTTCTTTTAACAAACTTTCTTGGAGATAGTAAGAACTTTGAGGAAAAAATAGAGTAAAATATCATTTTCGTTTTTGAGCTATGTGGTTAATATCCCGATATATCAACCGACATATCAGTGATATATCGGTTATCGGTCCCTCTGCCGAGATATCGGTACAAAATATCGGTCAGAATATCGGTACCGATAATATCAGCGACATTGACTGATATTTGACCAATTTATCACCGATTATCCCGATATCAATACATTTCTTCTTAGTTCTACCATCTGTCTTTTTTCTTATTGCTGCTATTAGTGTTTTAAGTCTTAATTGTTAGTTGTTATTGTTAAAGGCTAGTTTTTTAAGTCTTATAAGTTCCTATTTACTACAATATATAAATTTAGCATGATATTAAAATTTATTAATGGTAGGAGAGTATATTGAATTGTTAGTGTTACATTGCTAAATATATAAATTTAGCATGATATTAAAATTACCGATATCCCACTGATATCCAATCGCGATAACCGATATCTCAAATATCGGTCCTTGACTGATATCCGATATTTGACCGCATTAACTACTTAGTTTTTGAGGTTTGGCCAGTTTTGCGACTTTCGTCCAAATATTTATTTTTTCGCATATGGATCTAAAAGGCTTGAAATCTTATCGTTTTCATCCGGCTTAGTAACTACATCCATTTTTCTCGGTTTGGTCAGGGGCATTTTCGTCTGTTGACCTACTTGTTTTTGTGTTTTTGTGTAGTAAGGGTATTTTGAATACTTGTACATTATGCTAAATATTTGTACATAAAGTGAAAAGACCGAATTGCCCTTTAAATTAACAACAAAACAGAAATACCCCAACTCAGCTAGAAAGCGAGCCTAGCTCAGCTCGGTTCGGTTCGTAACAAGCCGGATTGACTCGGTTTGCCTTGATTATTTTACTTTTCTATATACTATTTTTATATAAATATGATATATTGTAAAAAGTTTATTATTATATGTGGGTAATTGGGTGTGCAGTTGTATATCTATAACATATTTTGAGGTTGATTAAGATGCTAATGAAGTTCTATTGTATTTCGTTGAATTTTGAAGCTTAGTTTGCATTTGTTTGAACTTGATATTCGCTTGTAATGTATTACGTTGTAACTTATTTTGGATATGTCATTTGTACTACTGAATGATACTTTAGATTATTAAATTTTATAAGCCAAGCCGAGCTCGAGCTTAGATTTTCAGCTCAGTTTCAAATTCGTGTGGAGCCTGAGCTTACCCTAGCTCCTCGGCTCATTAACAACCTTGCTTCTTACACATAAAAAAAACTATATGTTATTTAACAAACAAAAGCCCCCTTCAAGTTTAAAAATTTACTAATAACTACATTCTTCACGATTTTTATAACTCAATATGACAATACGTATAAATTTTTGACAAGAAAATTGGTGGAGGACGGGAACTTTTTGGAAAAATAATTATTGGGGGCCGGACTCAATACTTATAAAGTTTTCGAACAAAATACCAGCAAAATATTGGCGGGGGCCAGGGCACCCTCTGGCCCCACAAAGCTACGCCTATGAATTCGAGGTTACAAGCTTTAAAGGAGTTTAAAAGGGGTGAACGAGGTCTTGAATCTCGAAGGAGAACTAATGGCGCCTAGGTCAATGTGTGTGTTCATAAAAGGCACTTTTAGTTATGAGTATTTATGTTATATAGTGTGATATACTATAATGAAATGTATAGATTTAAAGTAGAGTTAATTACTGTTTTCGTCCCTTGGTTTGTCAAAAATCACTATTTCAGTCCATTAGTTTAAAAATTGCGATTTCAGTCCCTGTGGTTTCACTTTCGTAACCATTACAGTCCACCAACTTAACTCCATCCATGTATTCTGTTAACTTTGGGTGAAATTACCAAATTGCCCCTATGGTTTAATTAAAAAAAAACACTGGTCACAGGTTTTGAACCTGTGACCTTTGCTTTGAAATGTGATTGTTAAACCAATAGGCCATATATCAAGATTGTGAATGAATTCAAATTGTTTTTCTTATAACATAGCCTATTCATCATCTTCCCCACACCTTTCATCTTTATTAATGGCAGAAGCCACCATTAACAACCCAACATCTTCAATTGAATCGCCGGAGAAGATGACTGGGCCGCCGGAGATGAGGTGTGGTGGTGTGTGGCGGAGGCGGAGGTGTGGTGGTGTGTGGCGGAGGTGTGGCATGTGGCGTGTGGCGTGTGGCGGAGGTGTAGTGGTGTGAGACGAGGATGGTGGTGGTGTTAGGCAGAGGTGGTTGTGCGGTGGTGTGTGACGAGGATGGTGGTGGTGTATGGCGGAGGTGGTTGTGGTGTGGCGGAGGTGGTTTAGGGTTAATGGTGACTTCTCCATTGATAAAGATGAAAGGTTTGGGGAAGATGATGATGAATAGGCTATGTTATAAGGAAATCAATTTGAATTCATTCACAACCTTGATACATGGCCTCTTGGTTTAACAATCACATTTCAAAGCAAAGGTCACAGGTTCAAAACCTGTGACCAACGTTTTTTTTTAATTAAACCTTAGGGGTAATTTAGTAATTTCACCCCAAAGTTAACAGAATAAATGGATGGAGTTAAGTTGGTGGACTGAAATGGTTACGAAAGTGAAACCACAGGGACTGAAATCGCAATTTTTAAACTAATGGACTTAAATAGTGATTTTTGACAAACCATAGGGACGAAAACAGTAATTAACTCTTTAAAATATAATGCAAATTGTGTAGGTTGGGACATATGTTATAACACGTTAGGCAAATGTGTGCCGAGGATAACGTTATGGCTAGGTGGTAGGCTAATCAAGTTCAAACTTTTATGATTTTGAACATTTTGTGTAACAAAGTAGAGTGTACTAAGTTGATGACCAAGTCTCGAGTTGGCGACATAAATTCCTTTTGTAAATGGGTTACCTTACATGATTAACAAAAACTATAAAACAAAATTGTTTTGTATACGGTTTTGTATAACATGTGGTGGGTCAGGATACAATAGAAAGTTTCTTTGGCTAGGAAGGCTAGGAAGTAATCTTGACCATCAATTAATTTAATCAAGGGCTAAGATTAAATGAATAAAATTGAAGAGAAAAAAAGAGGCGCGTGGTTTGTGTAAGGGCATTCTAGTCAATCCAGGACAATAGTTTCTCTCTCCTCCAATCCCTCCTCATTTTTTAAACGTTGATAACTTTTTCATACGACATTATTTTTTATAAAAATTGCACCAAAAAACGAGCGTTTTTATCTTTAAAACGAGTATACTATTGCTATATTTTCGAAAAAAATTTCGAAAGCCCAGTTGCGTAAAACGCAATGAAAAAAAGCCAAACTTTTTTTTGTAAAACGCCATTAACTACATTCTACAGCGCAAAGCAATGAACCTGAACCAAACCATCGCAAAGCAATGAACCTGAACCAAACCATCGCAAAGTAATGAACCTGAACCAAACTGCAGTTAAAAAACGCAACAACAGCAGCTGATTGTAAAACGCACCGCAGTTAAAAACGAACCAACTGCAGTTAAAAAACTGACAGCAGCAACTGATTGTAAAACGCACCGCAGTTAAAAAAGACCTGCAGACGTAACGTAAAACGCAACAGCAGGTAAAAAACTATAACGTAAAACGCAACAGAACTGTAAAAACCAGCAACACTCGAGCCCGGTTTTCAGAACTGCATTCGTGTCCGCGGGACGTGCGGGTGCACACGAGTTCGACTAAATTCCGGTTCCAATTTGCACCCCCCTGCGCACCCGCGCGTAGGACTTATGCTAAACATGTCATAAAGTCATGTTGGTTAGGCAAAGCTTTCACCTTATAAATAACCTTATACTTTATCTCCACACCAATGTGGGACAAGTGATTTCCATTTTAGGACATTCATTCAAACACACTTAATTTCCAAACATTAGTATCATATAATTTCATTTCACGGTCAACAAACCATCATAAAAACACAATGGACTAAAAAACATAAAGTAAAGTGTTTTTTCTAAAGGCAATGGACAAAAAACACAAAAGATAATGTTTTTTTTATCTAAAAAAACAATGAATTAAAACACAAAACAAAGTTTATTTCTAAAACGCAATTGACTAAAAATATAAAAGAAAGTGTACTTTCTAAAACGCAATTGACTAAAATCACAAAAAAGTGTCTTTTGTAAAACGCAATGGACAAAAAACTGTATTTTTCATTATTTTGTAAAACGCAATGGACAAAAACACCAAAAAAATGTGTTTATTTATTCTTTTGTAAAACGCAATTGATGAAAAACAGTTTTTTTTCATTAATGGATAAAAAAACACCAAAAAAGTGTGTTTTATCATTCTTTTGTAAAACGCAATGGACAAAAAACTGTGCTTTTTCATTATTTTGTAAAACGCAATGGATAAAAAACACTGTTTTTTCATTATTTGGTAAAACACAATGGACAAAAAACACCAAAAAAATGTGTTTTTTCGTTCTTTTGTAAAACACAATTATAAAAGAAAGTCTAAACTGAAAGGTGTTTTGCAATTTTTCTTTGAGACATTTTGTCAAACACCTGGTGTGAAACTTTTTATTAATGATTTGTCAATGAAATTCGAACTAATGATGTTGCCCAAACACATGAATACATCAAGAGAAAGAGTAGAATCAGAGATATATTCACTTTGAATTAAAAAATGCTTGAGAAATTTGAGAAGAGAAGTAATGTTTTAACAGAAATCCAATGTTCCATCGCATCATGTTAAATGGAAAAAACAAGAAATTATAGAAACATAAACTGGGTTTTCTTCAAAGAAATCGAAGAACACGTTGATTGAGTGTTCGAACTATTCATTGATGAAGAAAAATTGCACCGTGATGTAGTAATTCTAGATAGAGAAAAGGAATGAAATGTTGAAGATGATACGTTTTGAACATCTGGGTTTTGAAGATTTAGAGAAGAGAGATAGAAAGAATAGATAAAAGAAGATTGACTAAAATATCATTCCCACTTGTATTTCTACTTTTCCAGATGGACGGCTAAGATTACTTCATATCCTTCCTACCCAAAACATACTTCCTATTTGATCCTTTCCCAACATGTGGTTGTTAAAAATATGTGCAAGTTGAGATGTTTCTTTATCTTTTTCTTTTTATATAATATGATGTACATCCTATAAAATGTTGTGATTAAAATGAGTTTTAAACTAAGGTGAAGAGTTAATCCTAATGGTTCGGGGGAAAATTGTGGAATGAGATAAATCGAGGGAAAGATAAAGATGAATGAGCAGATAAAAAGAAGAAGATAATCAAATTGGTTAGTTGTTTAGAGATAATTGTAAGTTTAAAATAATAGGTTTATCTTGTTATATTATTTAGAGTAAAGTTCTTGTACAAATAACTTTAACGTGCTAAACATACGAAACGCATGAAAAGGCCAAAAAAACGTGGTAGCATTTTATTAATTATTTGGTCGTAGAGTAATTATCGTTATCAAAATTACTCTACAAATGATCTTGTAGAGTATATTTGATCTTGTAAGATAATTTGTAGAGTATCATAATTACTCTACAAATGATTTTGTAGAATAATTTTGAATTGTATGTTATTTGATAAACTTGCAGAGTAATTTTGATACACTTGTAGCGTAATTTTGATAATTACCCTACAAGCGTAATTTTGTACGTTAAAGTTATTTGTATTTGATCTTTTGTAATATTATTTATTGGTTAATTAAGTATTAGGGGCCGTTTTGCAACTTCTGAATGGTTAAGTGCTGAACAATAAGATGTCTGAACCATTAAGTGTTGAACCAGTAAGATGTTTGAACTATTAAGAGCCAGTATAATGCTTAACCGTTCACAGACAAATGTCTGACCAATTCAGATTAGAGGTCTTAACCATTCAGAGGAAAATGTCTGAACCATTTAGACATTTGCTTGCGAAACAAACAGTCTGAATCATTAAGTGATGAACAGGTAAGAGGTCTGAACCATTAAGAGCCTCATTAAGAAGTAAACAAACACCCCCTTAGAGTTGGTATTGGTTTAGGATAGCTTGTTTGGTAAGTAATTATTTTAGTATAAATAGATATGTTAGGGTATGTAATTCTTTGGTTGTTTTGTTTTGGTTCGATATTAATACATTTGAAAGAGTTATAATCTTGTTGATCATAAAATTCTTGTGTGTTTTGCGGTTTTGATCCAATTATTACAGATGCTTCAAAAACTATTAAAAATAGCTAATTGTGTAAAAACCTATCATCTTTATGAAACTATAATAGACACCATCATAGGGGTGTAGAAAACAACCGAACCTGATCAAATCGACCGACCCGACTATGATTCAAGTAGATCAGGTATCGTGTCAGTCATTGTGGGTTATTCAATTTATCCGATCTAGTTTCCGGTAAACTGGAAAAACCCGATTAGGTTTGATAAAAGTAAAGTAAGTTTTGCATAAGAAACTGATGGATTTTACAATTGCAACAATCCCTGTAAATCTAAACCAATGATTCTCAAATCTTAATGAAAATCAATATGATGAAAATCAATATGAATGAAATAAACACAAATCAAAACATATTACAAACCTTAATAATCTAATTATCAAGCAAATCCATTAAAATGATTTGAATAGAAAACGAAGAACCAAGTAAATGTCGTTTTCGTCTTTGAGGTTTGGCCAGTTTAGCGACTTTCGTCCAAAGGTTTTTTTTTCGCATATGGATCCAAAATGTTTGAAATTTTGCCATTTTCATCCGGCTCGTTAACTCCATTCATTTTTCTCCGTTTAGTCAAGGGCATTTTCGTCTTTTTACCTACTTGTTTTTGCTTTTTGTTTAGTAAGGGTATTTTTACTACTTGTACATTATGCTAAATGCTTGTACATAAAGTAAAAAAAGACCGAATGACCCTTTAAGTTAACAAAAAAACAAAATACATCTGACTTAGCGAAGAAAAATGAATAATGTTAACGAGATGGATGAAAATGACAAAATTTTCAAACATTTTGGCTTCATACGCGAAAAAACAGATATTTATATGAAAGTCGCAAAACTGACCGAGAGGCGAAGATGACGTTTTACTCAAAAATATATTTTGATCCTGTTTACAGACTCAGGAGCGCACCCTTTATCTTTCCTGCAAATTCAGTCTCTTAGGCCCAGCCTTCTCACAAAGTCCCAAGTCCATCTTCTAAGCCCAACACCACTATATTCAACTCAACTTACATGCAAAAAAAACCCAAGATTCTTAAACCCAAAACCCAACCCAATTACACCCAAACCTGATTTGCCCTAATGTTATTCGAGTTGGTTATTGTATGAATTTATATACGAAAAAAATGGTTAACCTGAACCAACTAACCTGAAACCGATTAATAACTTAAACGCCAATGAGGTGGTGGTGGACTAGTTGAGGAAATAATTAAGGTTCTTTGTGACTTAGGTTTGATTCTCACTCCCCTCATTATTTTCTGTGGCATCCAGGTAAAGAGCGAATACGGGTGGTACCGGTTCGACTTGAATGAGAGGCGAGGTTTTACCGATTATTCCACTGTCGTGCCTTTGGACGGGTGGAAGTCGAGTTTCCACACATTTGGGGAGAGCCAAGGGGCTGGCGACGGTCGAGTAGTCGACCTTGGCCACAGCGCCCGGTGTCACGGTGGTAGGCACGTCATCCTTTGCCGTTAAAAAAAAAAAAAGACTTAAACAATACCCCTACACCACCACCGTTTGATTAATATGACCATTATCAATACAATAAAAATTGAACGTTTTGAACAGTGTTTTTAATATAAAAAAATAAATAGTGTCAGGCATCTGGCCTGGCACTCCCCCATTGGACCAGCCGTTTATTATTTGTCTACGCTGTAAAATCACGGGTTTGCCTCCGGAATAGTGTCAGGCAGCTGAAATGGCACTCCCCCATTGGACCAAACGTTTATTATTTGTTTACGCTGTAAAATTACGGGTTTGCCCCACTCTAAAATTACGATTTTGCCCCTGCTCAAAATAAAATTACGCTTTTGGCCCCAGCCAAAAATTACGATTTTGCCCACTACTCGAAAAAAGGAATAGTGCCAGGCAGCTGGCCTGGCACTCCCCCGTTGGTCCAGCCGTTTATTATTTGTTTACGCTGTAAAATTACGGGTTTGCCCCCGGAATAGTGCCAGGCAGCTGGCATGGCACTCCCCCATTGGACCAACCGTTTATTATTTGTTTACGCTGTAAAAATATGGGTTTGCCCCCACTTTAAAATTACGATTTTGCCCCCTGCTCAAAATAAAATTACGCTTTTGGCCCCAGCCAAAAATTACGATTTTGCCCACGACTTGAAATTACAATTTCGCCCTCAGCTCAAAATTACGTTTTCACCCCTGTTCAAATGAAAATAAATATGTTCTCGCCCCCACCTTAAATTACGATTTTTCCCCGTTAAAAAAATTATGATTTCGGCCTCAGTTAAAAATTACGTTTTTGGCCCTGTTCAAAATAAAATTACGCTTTTGGCTCAAACTTAAAATTACGATTATGCCCTCGGTTCAAAATAAAAATATGCTTTTGCCTCCCGTCTAAAATTACGGTTATGCCTTTAGTTTAAATTTATATTACTATGTTGCCCTAAGTTCAAAAGTACGAATTCGCCCTTGCGCAGATTTACAATTTTGCCCCTGGTTTTAATTTCCAGTATTGGCATCACTTTAGCTTTTGGCAAATTACGATTTTGCAGCAGTGAAAAAATATAACTTTCCATTAGTTAAAAATAACAGTATTGCCATTGTTTTAGTTTTTTTAGCAAAACTATAAAAGTGTTATGTTTTTATTGATTTACTCGATTTAATTGTTTTTCGTGTCAATGAGCTGCCTAACACTCGCTCATTATTCAGCCACCGCCCCACAACGCGGGCGGGGCATCTAACTAGTTTACAAAATTAATGTTGTTGTAATAAGATCACCTTAGTTATTTTCCTAGGATTGAAGTCACGATCCTATGCAATTATACTCATGGTTGTAAAACAAGGTTTTTAAGGCCGAGTAGTCACTACAAGGTAGGCTGCCGAGGCGACTTTCTTCGACTCCGCCTCGGAGTCGGTCAAACACGGTCAACCTCGGCCAAAATTGGATCTAATAGGTCAACTCGGGCCTAGTTTGACTTAAATAATAATAAAACATAATTTCTATATTTACCATATTAAAGAATGAATATCATTTTCACGTATTTTGTTATGAATATTTGTAAATTTATGTTATTTGACATATATTTAATTTCTAAAAGGTAATTTCTTAATGATTTAACATGTCCGAGTACTCCCCGAGTACTCTCCGCCTAAACCGAGTACTCTCAACTCCCCGAAAGACCGACTAGGGAGCGACTAGCGACTTTTGCAACCATGATTATACTAACAATAAGGCAGGCCCAACTGGGCAGCCAAAACGAATTGATGATGGAGCGACAAGTATAAGACGTGCGAAAAGAAGAACGTAGGTACAAACAAATTTGTATGTGAAAGGTCTAGCCTCCCATCTCCTTCTCTTAGTTCTGTTTCCATGTCCTTATTGTAACTGATTTGTTATGAATCCAATGAAATATGAGTCGAATACTTTATAGGTTTTGTGTCTAATTGCCAAGCCCGCATCACATTTTCTGGCTTAATTAATACATAATAATCAAATAAAATCATAGTGTTTCAAATCAAAATCTAGAATCTAATATTTAAGTAGCATATATTAAAAGTAAAACATCGTTAGTTATTAATAAACATTTTAATATTTAACTAAAATTCTTATATTTACCTGAAGTCTAAACTATGTTGTTATTACTTATTATTATGTTAGATAAGGATGGAAGGGCACCCTTGGGTACTTTTATTCGGGTATCGTGGGTATTGCGGCTACACCGCTGACGGTTATTTTAAACGGGTAAGGGAATTGGTAATGAGCACCTATTGAAAGATGATGATAGAGAGCTACCTGTTAAGGTTGGAGGACAGTGCCGGAGACCACAGGTACACCGACGCCGGTGAATGCGAGTTCCGACGGGCTCAAATAGGGTTGGTGAGTTGTCGACTTGTGGTTTGGTGATTATGAAGTTCCGACAGGTTACGCCTAGCCTACCCTAACTATTTTGAGTCGACGGACCTCATCTATACTATTATAATGTATAGGAGGGGGTATTTTAAGATACAAAAAAAATAAGAATTTTTTCTCTCTTAAATTATAAACATACCTCTAATATGAAGGTAAATTGGTCTTTTAAACAATAATTATATTTTAACACCTCATCTTATTACACTTAAATTCTTAAGTTTTAACATAACTAGGGTCGTAGTTACCCACGCGTTGCGCAGGGACGCGCTTGGAATTCAGAACGTATAGCACACCATGACAACCGATAAATAAATTTGTAAAATTAATTTAAATGATAATAGTTATGTTATTTGCGTCGTAACTCAGCTCTGAACATCAAAATAATAATAAAAGGTAAAACGATATAGTAAATAACATAGATAAAAATAAGGTAAACGAAGAAGAAACATAGAAACTTAGTCGGTTTCGGCGCACTCGTTATAGCAAAGAAAAAAATAAAAAATATGTTCAAAAGAGTATCGGCGTGTTCGCTAAAAATATTAAATAAAAAAAAACTTTTATCACACTCGTTATACAAAGAAAAAGAAAAATTAAAAATATGTCTAAAACGGTATTAACGTGTATATTAAAAAAAAACTATTTAAGGGTAGAAAATTAATTTGATTAAAGTAAAAGAAAAAAAATACAAAGTTAAAACTCTATGGATTGTAAATTAAAAAGTTTATACTAAATGACGAAATAGAATAAACGACAAAAGTTGATGAACTTGTAAAACATGCATTAGAAATTGTACAACACTATTCATCTTCTCTTCTTTTATAATATATATACTTATATATAATTATGATTAATTATTACACTTTTCTCCCTATACAACAAATTATATTTTTTTTACGTATTCTTGTCATATCTTATAAACTATTAGGTTTTTTTAAAAATCCAAAAGTAACGTGACGACCTACTCATTTTTGTCAACGTTTCGATATTGTTATGGTCAGTATTGACGTGTGGATTAGAAGGTACAATAGATGATGCCTTAGTGTACAAGTGATTAAAGCCCTATGTACTTATTTATTATCCCAGAATGTTTAATAGCTACAGAATGTCAAGAGATTAAACCTCAACTTTAAGAAAATTATAAATAATTAGTTAGAGGGTGTTTGTTTTTTGTCAAAAGTACTTCATAACCTCTTATGTCTGCTTCACTAGACCATACACATAGACATTAGTGTGTTACATAGACCACACACATAGACATTTGAGTGTGTGTTGTTTTTTGAAAGACATTTTATTAGAAAAAGTCTTCAGGAGCTCTTTCTCGAGCAGATGTCGGATCTTCAACCTCTTCAAGACCCTTCAAAACACAAATCTTAAACCCTAGGTTCATTCTCTAGCTGAACTTCAACCTCTCCAGCCACACATCCACCTCCTCCTCCACCTTCGCCGCCCCCACGTTCTCAGTCGACCTTGCTCCGCCTCCTCCGCTTCCCCCGACGTTCACCCTCGACCTCCCTCTCCACCGCCACCGGCTCCTCCTCCCTCCTCCGCCGCCGCCTGCACTCTCACTATGGCCGAAACAACGACTCGAAACGACGCCGAGTCGTCCACATTGTCGGAGGCGGTGGGGATTCCGACCGGTTTGAACCGGATTAAGACTTGTATACCCGTTAATAATAACCATAATATTCGTATATTAGCTCGAATAGTGGAATTCGTGAAGCTTCATTTGTCACGAGAAAGTATAATTGCTTGTTGAGTTTTTTGTGTGTTTGTTGATTTAATTAATTATTAATTATTTAGTTAATTAGTTAGCTGTTGTTGTGGTTAGGTGAAGCTTGTTGTAGTTTATTAGTTGATTTGTTTAATTTGTTGTCAAGTTAAAGAGAATATTGTATAGTTTGTCTGTGTAATCTCGATTAATTTAACGATAAGCTGGTTGTTTAGGTTTAAAGGGTTGGGGACTATTGATTGATTTAGTTGATAATGTTAGTTTATAAGTTTAATAAATCAGTTTATTTATATTTCAGTAGCTTACAGAAGTTATAAAAAACAAACAGTCATCTTCTTGCAGACTGCAGAGTTTGGTCCACCTCTTCTGGTACAGATGTCTGCAGATGTGGTCCGCAGACTGCAGACATTTTACCTCTGAAAAAACAAACAATACCTTAGTAGTTACACTTTAGGGGGTAAAGATAAAATGAAAACCTTATTGAGTTAGAAAACCAAGAAAACCCCATCTCCACCATTCATACATTTAATCTATGGTGTTGATTAAATCAAGTACTAAAAGGTTACTTTTTCATAAAAATGTAAAGTCTGCAAAAAATGTTTTTTAGAATTGTTACAGTCTGACACAAAAGTGTGCATGTCTGTAAGTGTTACACTAAAAGCTTACTAAAAAATGTTGCATACTGTACGTGCACTGCATAACCAAAAACCTTTGTAAATACTAAAAATTCTAACACTTAAAGTTCAAAATTTTAAAAAACTACTATCAAAACACATAAAATGTGTAACAAGTGAAGTTCAAAAAAATGTAACTGTTAAAAAAATGTTACATATTCACACATTCTCTCTCTTCTGACAAAAAAAATACACAAATTCAGAAAAAAGATTACTGCCAAAAAGTGTAACACGTGACATTTTTGTGTCCACACAAATGAGTTTCTTAAGTTTCTTTAACTAGAGTGAGATTTCTCTATATAATTCACCTTACACTTTATCCCTTTTAAAAAAAAACAATTCCTCACGATTTTTAAACAATCATAACTTTTTGGTACGTTAATGTTTTTTTTAATTACACCATCTAAACAAGTATTTTATTCTCTTTAATTTGAGTATAGCATTGCTATAGTTTTTTTAATTAAAAAAACTGATATGTTACATGATTAACAATGTCTAAGAGCGAGTAATAACTAATCGTTAACCAAAATCAAACCGAAATCAACCAAAAACTGAGTTAACGGAAACTGATTAACCGAAACCCGAATTAACCAAAAATGGTTATCGGTTTTTTTTGTACCCTCGTTTAACCAAAATTAACTGGACCGAATCATACATATTTTATATATTTCTAGCTTTTATACCTTCAATTCATACATTTCATATTTATACCCCCATTTTATTTATTTACACCTCAGTTTCATGTACCTATACATTCATTTCATGTATTTATACACAAATTTCATGTATTTCTAATCAAAAGTTTTAGCCCAAGTTTGGTTTTGGCTATTAACCAAAATTAAATAAGTAAAAAAACCCGTCAATCTAAGTGAATAAACCAAACCAGTTAAGTGAAAACGGATTGGTTAATAAAATAGACTAATCATTGACCTCGATTCCGGTTGAGGATTATAATCTAACGAACAGAACAACGCACATCGGGGAAATGTCTGTGTCTCCCCCACCATCGCGCGCACCTATTGGTTATTAACCAAAACCGGTTATCGGTGAGCAATAACAAAATCGTTAACTTAAACCAAACCGAAACAAATGAAACCGAACCAAAATCAACCAAAAACTGAAAACCGAATTAACCAAAACTGGTTATCAATTTTTTTTAATCTCGTTTAACCAAAATTAGCTGAACTGAACTGAATTATTCATATTTTTATATATTTCTAACTTTTATACCTCGATTTCATACATCTCATATTTTATATATCTATATTTTATATTTTCATTTCATATATTTGTACCACAATTTCATATATTTCTAATCAAAAGTTTTAGATGAAGTTTGGTTTTTGCTATTAACTGAAATTAAATAAATAAAACCGAAAACTATCAAGCTAACCGAATAAACCAAAGTGATTAACCAAAAACTGATTGGTTAATAAAATTCACTAACTAATGACTTTGGTTTCGACTTTGGTTGAGGATAATAATCGAACCATGCACAACAAAATGAAATGAATCAACCGATTACTTTGCTTTTGATGTATATCTATCACAATAATACTATAATAAATATCATATTGATAAAAAACTATCAAAAAATAAGTATCGCAATGCGATTTATCGATCCCGCCGTACCGCACGGCATCTTGGTGTACCAAAATTAGCAAGAAAAATAAAAAGGAAAAATAATAAAACAAACGGATAACTTACTTTATTTTTACTAATAAAATACAACAAAACAAAACCCTAGGTTCCCCACTGTAGGAACAAAGAAGATCTCATCTAAGCCGTCAATTTCACACCATCTCCTTAATCCAACGGCCCATATCACTCTACCCCCGTGCTTATCACTCCCTTGCTCTTCTCTTACAAACCATCACTCAATCCATCTTTCCACACTGAAAATGCCCACAATTACACCATTTTTTTCATCTTAAACACCCCAATCCCCAAATAATCCCACTAATTTACTGACATAGTCAAATTAGAGACAAAAAGGTGCAATTTTTTTGTTAAATTCGACAAACCAACATGTTCATTCTACTAGATTATTACAAGATGAAGTAAAATTAACCATCAAAATCCGTAAAGCTTCAAGCTTGCATTGTTTAAGGTGAAAAAGTTTTGATTTTTTATTTTAATTTGGTACGAAAGTGTACGATGATGACTGATAGTTATTCAAAGATGATGTCGGATATCGGAATGCGATCAAGCAACGAGGAGTTAGGGATGCTGAAGCGGATGAGTAGCAGTGATCGTGAGATGGAGATTAACATGTACCGAAGTGGGTCTGCACCGCCCACCGTTGAAGGATCGTCGAATGCAGTTGCAGGGTTGTTTGACGGTGGCATTTCGGAACAAGAGTTGAGGTCTGATCCAGCTTATGTTGACTATTATCATGCTAATGTTAATCTCAACCCTAGGTTGCCCCCACCGCTTTTAAATAAGGATGATTGGCGGCGGTTGCAGGGTGGGGGTGGGGGGTCTGCTATTGGGGATATGAGGAAGGTGAAGAAAGATAGTGAGAGTAGTGGAAAGGCGCAGGGTATGGCGGAGTGGGGCGGTAACGGGCTTATCGGGTTACCGGGTTTGGGTTTAGGGAGTAGGCAAAAGAGCATTGCTGAGATCATTCAGGTTATAATTTTTGTTTATAATTAATAAGTTTGTTTATATTGTTATAAAAGTTGATATGATTTGTCGTGTTAATTTTTTGTATATGGTATTGGTTATTGGATATAGGATGATATGAGCCAGGCTGCTTCTGGTTCTAGGCAACCGTCTCGTCCAGCTAGCCGTAACGCGTTTGACGAAAATGTTGACTTTTCTGATTCCCATTTTGGGCATCTTCAGGGGATGGGATCTGCATCGGCTCTCGGATCATCTTTGTCACGAAGCAACACCCCTGATCCGCAGCTTATGGGTCGATCGGCTAGCCCACTGGTGCCTTCAGATCTAGCATCTGATTTCTCCAATTTGACTCTTTTGAATAATGGTATGGTGGATGAAGAGATACAGTTACGGGCTCGACCTCAAAGTGCGGCTCACTTGGCTAAAGGTTCGAATCAGTATATGGGAAAAAGTGGCGGGCCTAGAATCGGTCAGGTGTCACCTGTGAATTCATACATGAATGGGCCCATGGGCACAAATGGTTCAGGAAACTCTCCTTCGAGATATCAGAATCTTGATAGTCCAAGTTCGTCTTTTTACGGTCTAGGTGGTGGCGGCGGCGGTTATATGATGAATCCCGCATCACCAACCATGATGGCAAACCAAATTTTACCGCCTTTATTTGACAACGGCGCTGTGGCAGCGGCAATGGGTGTTTCCGCCATGGATTCTAGAGGAATGAGAGGTGGGTTTGGTTTAGAACCTAGTAGACTCATGGACCCATTGTATCTTCAAAACTTAAGATCCAGTGAATATATGTCAGCGTTGAATGACGCATCAATCGATCGGGAACTACTAGCGATTCAGAAAGCTTATCTAGCGGGTCTGCTATCTCCTCAAAAGTCTCAGTATGGGATTAACCATGGTTACTATGGAAGCCCTGGTTATGGGCTTGGGATGTCGTATCCCGGAAGCCCATTGGGCAGTCCGCTTCTGCCTAACTCTGATTTTGGGCCTGGTAGTCCCGCCCGACATGGTGACCCGAGCTTGCGGTTTCCTTCCAGGATATGTAATATAGTTGGTGAGAATTTTGCATCTTCTTTGCTAGATGAGTTTAAGAGCAATAAAACCAAGTGTTTTGAGCTCTCGGAAATTGCGGGGCATGTTGTTGAATTCAGGTACTTAATTTCTTTCATAATCTGATTTTAATTATCGTTCAAGCATTTGATTATAATATTATATGATTATTACACTCAAAATGTTGTTTGAGCAGCGCGGATCAATTTGGAAGTCGTTTTATTCAACAAAAGCTTGAAACCGCTACAACAGAAGAGAAAGACATGGTGTTTAATGAAATTATGCCGCAAGCTTACTCGCTAATGACCGATGTATTCGGCAATTACGTCGTTCAGAAGGTACAGTATGCATATCTGTTTAGAAGTTACTTTGTGTTGTGGGATAAATTAATCATTAAGATTTTTTTTATATATTAGTTTTTTGAGCACGGAAGTGCTACTCAAATAAGAGAACTGGCTGACCAGCTCACCGGGCATGTTCTAACACTTAGTCTTCAGATGTATGGTTGTCGGGTTATCCAAAAGGTAAATTGAACACTTTGGTTGTTTTTTATATGATCAAACGTCTTTAAATTCGTTTCATGTAGGCTATCGAGGTTGTTGATCTTGCCCAACAAACAAGGATGGTTACAGAGCTTGATGGTCATGTGATGCGTTGTGTGCGTGATCAAAACGGCAATCATGTTATTCAGAAATGTATTGAATGTGTACCAGAAAATGCTATTCATTTTATAATCTCTACTTTTTATGATCAAGTTGTCACATTGTCAACCCATCCATATGGTTGTCGTGTCATACAGGTAAAAAAAATATTTTTTAATATAATCTGATCAATAGCGATTTTTAAAATTTATTGAATATTTTATGTAACAGAGAGTCTTGGAGCATTGTCATGACCCTAAAACACAAAGCCTAGTGATGGATGAAATCTTGAAATCTATTAACATGCTGGCGCAAGATCAATATGGAAATTATGTCGTTCAGGTATATATTTGAGATTGCATGCATCATAAGTATTTTGTGTAAGTATTAACATTTTTCATTTACTTTTGATATTCTGACAGCATGTACTGGAACATGGAAAGCCGCATGAACGCAAGTGTATTATAGACCAACTAACCGGGCAGATTGTTCAGATGAGTCAACAGAAATTTGCGTCAAATGTTGTTGAGAAATGTTTGACTTTTGGTACACCTGAACAACGCCAGACCCTTGTCACCGAAATGCTAGGTACCACTGATGAAAATGAACCGCTTCAGGTTAGTATGTTAACTGGCTCATGCTTCATAAACTTAAATTAAAGAGTTAAATGCCATTTTAGTCCTTGTGGTTTGGGCCATTTTGCGAGTTTAGTCCAAAGGTTTCATTTTTCGCCTTTGGGTCCAAAAAGGTTTCACCGTTGCCATTTTAATCCACTGGGTTAACTTCATCCATTTTTTCTGTTAGCGAGAAGGACAATTCGGTCATTTATGTGTAATTCTATTAACTAGAAAGGCAATTTGGCCATATAAAATGACCGATTTGCCCTTCTCGTTAACAAAAAAAATATATGAAGTTAACCCAGTGGACTAAAATGGCAACGTTGAAACCTTTTTGGACCCACAGACGAAAAATGAAACCTTTGGACTAAACTGACAAAATGGCTCAAACCACAGGGACTAAAATGGTGGACCCACAGATGAAAAATGAAACATTTGGATTAAACTGGCAAAATGGCTCAAACCACAGGGACTAAAATGGCATTTAACTCAAAATTAAAAAAAAAACCTTATTTATTTATAGTGGTTCATTTTGTGATGTCAGGTGATGATGAAGGATCAGTTTGCTAACTATGTTGTGCAGAAAGTTCTAGAAACATGCGACGACCAGCAACTTGAGATGATTCTGAATCGTATTAAGGTTCATTTAAACGCCCTCAAGAAATATACTTATGGAAAACATATAGTTTGCCCGTGTTGAGAAACTTGTTGCTGCTGGAGGTACAGTTTCCTTTGATTTTCATCTTTTGTGTTTCCCCGTTCGGTTTTTTTAACAAGCTTATCTGATCATTTTCCAGAAAGGAGGATTGGGGCTATGGCGGCCAGCGCGACTAGTGCTTAATGTAACGTGATGGGAGAGTTGTACAGCTAACTGAGAGTGTGGAGTATGGATGGGTTGTGTTTCTTCGTTCGTTTTTAACATCCAAGTGAGAGAGAGAGAAAAATGATGTTTTGCAAATAAAAAGGGGTTGTAGCTATGAAACATGTACATGGTTAGTTTTTAAGGAAGGATATATAATATATGTATACCTAGGACTCGGTCTTTAGCCAAGGCTCGGAGGGTGAAACACACCCAGGCCGCCCCGTTGCAGAGGTTACAACATAAGTTTGTGTTTGTGTATGTGCTGATTGTTGAGGCTGTACAAACTGTATGGGTTTTTATGATCAATGTTTATGTTTTTCTTGCATGCCATGTTTTGCTATCATTGTATTTGTTTTGAGTGGTGCTTAAAAGCTGGTAGGGGTGTAAACAAGACGGCCCGAGCCTGAACCTTCCACTACTCGAGCTCGGCTCGGTTTGAGTTTACTTATTTGAGCTTGAGCTCAGCTAGTGAGTAAAACCCAAGGTTCGAGTTCGACTTGGTTGTTGAGTCTACTTATTTGAGCTCAAGTTTGGCTCGCGAGTAAAACCCAAAACTTGAGTTCGGCTCGAGCTATTTTCAAGAAGCACTTGCTCATATGGTAAATCATATTGTTGATCGTTTTTATTATCAGCTTTGTACAAGGGAAAATGAATTTGTGATTTGTTTCAATTTGTAGGCTTCAAGCATGTCTATATTAGCCTTAAGTTTTCTTTTTATTATATATTGGAGTAAATTATTAATATTAGATACATATGGTTAACCTACAAGTAGGTCTTAATGTACATGTCAAAAGCCAAGTATGAATATTCTATAAGAAAATCGTTCAAGGTACCTCAATCGTATTTAGGCATGTAAATGGATCGAAAGTTCATTGAACGACCAGGAGGTCACCTATCATAGTACTACTCCCATCTGAGCACGCTCAACTGTTGAGTTCTCCTCTCATCCACTAGCATTAAGCCAAAACGCGTTGGTGATTTAAAAGGACATTGGATTACTTATGAACCATGGATCTCTCCTGGCCACGGGCGATGTGGTATTTGCCTAGAGTGTCCAATGGTCCATGTTAATCTTTCGGTAGTCGGTGTTGTTATTACAATCACCCCCCCCCCCTCCCAGGAATCATCGTCCTCGATGAGGTTTGCCCCACCATCCCGAACGGTTGAGAGGAGAACGGAGCCTTCCTTATAAGGGGGTGGAAACCTTCTCTACCAAGACGTGTTTTGCCTGTGCGAGCAACTCGTCGGATGAAAACAAAACCGTGAGTTCCTGGATGGGCAACCCATCAGGGGCAAAACGGAAAATATTTTGGCACGGTTTACCTGAGTTGTTACATATATTGTTTTTTTATAATGTTAACAAACGACCATGAGCATGTTCATTTTCTTAGTGAACGAACATGAATGAGAAGATCCATTCATTTAATTATATGTGTACATGTTCAGTAAAGTTAAATGAACAAACAACGATGTTGATTTGTTTACAAGCCTAATTGAGCTCTTAAAACACTGTTTTATATACCATACCGGACTGGTTATGAAAACATCTTAAAAGGCATTTTTGCAAAAGAACGATAGAACATCATTTCTCTTTTAGAGTAAGTTCACTATTCATAAACTTTTGTTCTTTTCTATTTGAAGTAATCACACAGTTACTACACGTTCCTTAAATGTGCATGTACACTAGGAGAAAATAACATGAGGCCCACCCAAAATCACTAAAAGAAATTAAATTCTATTGTAGAAACACTAGAATTAGATGGTGATGCTCATCGGCCACCGGTGCATCCAGAAGAGAATTGCCGACTGCATTAAATAAACGTTTAGAGTTCGTCATGCTTCAGCGTTGTTCCTCCTGTTGTGTTATACAATTAGCACCATAAACATTAGAAAGAAAAACGGTATAAGAGAACCCGGGGCGCCCCCGTGATCGTCGATGACAACGCGTTGATTCGCGTTATACACCACCGCCACTCCAAAGTTCAACGGTGGTGATTTAAACGCGTTATCCACACAACGCGTTTTGAATTCAAACTTTCGAACGATGCTTGCTTCTTGACCGTTGATGATGATGTTTTTTATAAAAAATAACCCATCACTAGTGATGGGCACCAATAGGAAAATCCATCACTAGTGATGGAATTTGGCTTGATGACGTGGCGTATGGTGATTGGATGTTGTGAGTGATGGGTGGATGGTGAGTGATGGGCGTCCCTACCACCCTAACTCATCCAGCTATCCAGAGAGTACTTTTTTTGTTCTTATTAAACAAGTAACATATTAGATATGTTCACCAGTTGAAATGAAATCAAAGGTTCGGCTTCATCATCATACTCGGTAAATCCCACCAATAGCAAAGCTAAGGTAGGGTCTGAGGAGGGTAAGATGTAGACAGGGGCGCTCGGGGGCAAAAGTGAAATTGCACAATTTTAACGTTATTTTACTAATTTCGTGAAAATAACATTAAAAGCGACGGACGGTTAATCATGCATCTTGTGGTGGCGTTGATAGCCGAAAGACATGGGGATACATGCACTAATCGGCCTTTGTCCCAGTTGCTGAGTGTCATGTGCCTTATGTCCAAGGCTTGATACAAAACTACTATCGAGCGGGGTCTCACTGGAAGCAACCTCTCTATTCCTACGGGGTAGAGGTAAGCCTGTCTACATCTTACCCTCCTCAGACCCTACCTTAGCTTTGCTATTGGTGGGATTTACTGAGTATGATGATGATGATGACTAAAAGAAAACTGATAGCCGAACCTTTGAATTCATTTCGACTGGTGAACATATATAATATGTTACTTGTTTAATAAGAACAAAAAGAGTATTATCATGCTAAATAAAAAATGTAACAAAGATCGGATAAAGAAATTTCATCTGAAAGTAAATGAGGGAAGAAAAATGAAATTTCCCTTGCAGCCGACTCAGGTGAGTCTGAACCATGAACGTAGTTTCTTTCTAAACCCTCCCCACACATAGCTCTTATACTGCATAATAATACATATTTCTATAAAATAACAAAACCGCGATAACGTAAAGTCATAAGAAAAGAACAAGCAACCTGTCAGGATGAGTGATTTTAGCCTTGCGAGCATCAGTTGGGCCAATAAGAGTATGCCAATCAGCGATGGCATTAACTTTCTCCAGAACCATTATCAAAACCGGACCACTACCAAGACAAAGATAAGGTATGTTAATATCAATGGCCAATAAACTAAATTGGAAAGTGTTTCCTTGTGCTTTTAAGATACAGTAGACTTCGTCTTGAATCTAAAATAACGAATAAACGGTATTGTTGAAAGTACAAGCTAAACATGTCAAAATTCATACAGAACACAAGTATGGTTTGCAAAATTAAGCACACAAGAAGAACCTACGGATCAGAATTGGTATATGATAGTGACGGGTAAGAAACAACAGCCTGGATGAAGTGTTCATAAAGGGAGTATGCACAGCTGCTTCCAAATGACCCATTTAATCGACTGATCATGGGTACCCGCAAAACAATATTCTCGTGTTAAGCAAGGTATACAACACTTTGAGACTGTCAAGACTTTGGTGGAAAATTAAATTGAACACAAGATCAAGGGGACAGTACACTACTAAATATTTTCAAAAAATACAAACGAACATGGGATACATCATCAATTGACTTAGGGCTGGCAATTCTGATACGAACACGATAACACAACACGAACCTAAACGACGTTATCATGTTTCGTGTTTGACCTTAACAAGGTTTCGTGCCTAAAACAGACCGATAAGACCTTAAAAGGTTTCGTGTCTAAACAGGTCGACACGATAAGACCTTAAAAGGTTTTGTGTCTAAACAGGTCGACATGGGGTCATCTGTCGTGGGACCTGGATGAATTATACACAAACACACGCAGTTCTTTTTCCATAATCCAAACCCTAATTTTTAAATCTCTCTCACAAAGACCACCATTCCCCAATTCTCATCTTAGGATCTTTGGAAATTTAGCATACTCACACATTCCAAATCAAAGAAGAAACAAGCCAAGATTATTATTATTGGGAAGAGAAAAAAAAAACCTTGTCATGTATTTGATAAGGCTTGGAAAGAAGGTCTTTGTTGAATGCTCGGCGTAAAATGCAGTGGCAGTATGTTCATCGAGGTGAAGGGTAGCTTGTGTTCGAATGGTGAAGCCAATTGAAGAATAATGTGCCTTATTAAGCTACTGTAATTACCAGAGATCCCATCTGGTTTGACTATTGCTAGGGTGCAACTCAGTTTCAATTGCCAATGATCTGCTGCTGCATAAACCATCATCAAATTCTAGTAATATTATCATTATGTTTAAGTAGGAGTTTAATTTGAAACCCTAATTAGCAAGAATCAATGACCTGCCTGCAGGATAGCCAAGCTAGAAGGATCAAGTTCCAAAGCAGAAGCGGAGATTATTATTATTCATACGCATCTAAAAAACAGTAAGTAGATTCATGGAGTAGTAATTGGAAATACAAATGCAAAATAATAATAAATGGAACCGACCTTCACTTGATCACCGTAAGAAAGGGTATTGGTGTTAGTTATCGTACTAACCGCCCGGTTGAAGAAGAAGGAGAAGAAATGGTTTAATTTTCACTTTAAACTCGAGTGGGGGCGCTCCGTGGTGCATTTTGTGATAGGGTGATCACGCGTTGAATATCGTCGTCACCCAAGGTGATCACGTGTGGTGGCTTAAAACGTGTCGTCGGCATCACATGTGAAGAAGAGGTGGTTACCGTTGGGAGGGACCGTTTGGCATTTTAAAATTAAAAAAAAAAACTTAAACACTATACATAAATCATACAATTTAACCTTTTAAACCCACAAAGAAATACCATCTTTACACTCTACATAAATGGAATTTCCAACCGATTCGTTTCCCTAGACACCGATAGTTCTTCGTCTTCCGACGATGACACACTTGAATTTTTCGAGATGGCGTATAACGAGCTTGAAGGTCTGAGCTGATCAAAGAAGAAAATGGTGGATCGTGATCGTATACATGCCAGGAAGTGTTAAGAATGATTATTTTATGGAGAATCTGGTCTACAATGCCGAAACGTTTAGGAATCGGTTTCGTTTACCGAAAGATTTATTTTTAAAGATTGTAGCAGACGTCGAAGCTAGCGAAGAATAGTTTCAAGAAGGTTACGATGGGAGGGGCAAACGAAGTTTCATGCCGATACAAAAATGCACATCCGCCATTCGCCAACTAGCGACAGGTAACCCTCCCGACCAATTTGATGAATACTTAGCTATGTCGGCAATAACTTCACATGAATGTCTGCAATTCTTTTGTAACGTGATCATTAAATTGTATGGCAAAAGTTTCTACGTAAACCGACGAGACACGACATCACGCGTATTACGCTACGCATGAGGCTAGATGGCATTTTCCAGGGATGCTCGGTAGCATCGATTGTACACATTTTGAATAGAGAAATGTCCAAGAGAGTTGCGAGGGGCGTATGTTAGGAGTGACGTCAAAAGACTGACCATAATACTGGAAGCGGTGACGTCGAATGATTTATGGTTTTGGCATTCATATTTTTGTGTTCCTGGTTCAAACAATGATATCACTGTTTTGTACACATCGCCGCTGTTTCAAAGCGTAACAGATGGTACCGCACCCTTCTGTCCACTTATGGTTAACGGAAGATATTTCAGACAGGCTATCTTCTTGTGGATGGTATCTACCCATCATGGTCTGTTTTGTGAAAGCTCTTTCATTTCCTGTCGAGGTTAAAGAAAAGGCGTTCAAGAAGTTGCAAGAATTGGCAAGAAAAGATGTTGAGAGGGCTTTCGATGTTTTAAAGGGTAGAGAGGCATACTAAACCGACCAGTTCGTACGCTGAATAAAAATACAATCCATAGCATAGTATATGCATGTATCATATTGCACAATATGCTAATAAAAGAAGATAGACGTGCAATATCTCTAGATTGAGTGCCGGATCCTCCAACAAGCTCCCATTCCTGAAAATGTCCAACAAGACTGGCGTAATGAAGAACTTCACTTTCGGTTGAGATATGATTTAATTGAACTTTAGGTTCTTTAGATTTGTAATTTCCGGATTCAGATGAGTAGTAGGTTTTCTTTATGTATCTTTTAATTTTTATATGTTTTTTTTAAGTTGTAACCTAAAATATGTCTAGAAATATTGTTTTTTATTTAAATGAAATTATTATTGTTAATTTATTATTTAAAAATAAATCCATCACTATGATTGGCACCCCTACTAAAATCCATCACTAGTGATGGAACCAGCTTTATGATGTGGTGTTTGATGATTGAGTGTGGTGAGTGATGGAAAGTGGAGCACCCCCACCCCACCCTAACCTAATGTATGGGGCTTTTCAATTTCCATTGTGCAATTGAAGTTATGTGTTCCAACTTGTCGTGCAATTTAACTCGCCAATGAGCTAGTGGTGAAGTGGTAAGAAAGAGATCTGATGTTCTAAGTGACCCATGTTCAATTCCTGCCACCAGCATTTAGTTTCTGTGGCATCTAGTGATGATACGAGACTAGGCGAGTAAGCGGCGATCGCTAGTTCGATTCTTGAACTGAGCGAGTTTTACCTCAACGCACTGTCGTGCTTCGGGCGAGGTTCACAGGATTCGGCCCTATGTTTCTTAAACACAAGGTTACTTGTTACCCATCTTTACGTAATTTTATTATATTATGATTAGAGAAAATTACGCTTTTCGTTCTTTATGTTTCAATGTTTCGTTAGACAGCACCCTTTAACTATAAAAATTACCCTTTACTTTTGCACATGTGGTGTCCTTCTGACCTAACCCAGTTAAATTTTAGAGTTAGGTTTCATCAAGTGCAAGCATTCCACATGAGATGAGAAAGAGTTAGTCTTTTTAGCATTTAACCTAATATTAAAATTTAAAAACCCTTTATCTCTCTCTCTCTCTCTCTTTATCTCATCTATATTTCATTATGGGTGTGCATGGGTTAGTTTTGGTCTAAAACCATAACCGAGATGTCGTTATTGAATAATCGGTTTGAAGGTTATAGCGGGTCGGTTATGCATTATGGGTGGTTAACCATAAATTTCACCTAGCTAAAAATAGTTCACTTTTTTTTAAAATAAAACATGGAATAAATTGTTATTACATATTTCTATATATTAGTAGGATGAGGTTTCGGCTATAAAATCCACTTTTTCACAAAGTGTACAAAGTCATAAAACACCACAATTTCAGCTAAAAAACACGCTCAAAACCCACAAATAACATAGTGAAGATCATTAAAACACAATATCCAAACCCAACAGTCCATAAAAACGTCAAACACAGCCATCGTAAAACTATGAATATAAAACACAACATGATAATCAACATAAAACACACTAATGTTAGTCATTCATTTATCAAACCTTATAATCCAAAACACAACATAAAAACCCACAAATATGCGTTTCAGTAATTTTCACTTTTTATTTGTGGGTTTTAAGTGTGTTTTATAGTTGAAATTATGATTTTTATGATTTTTGCATTTTGTAGGAAAAATAGATTTTGTAGCCAACTCCCACCCTATAATAGTTATACATAGTACTAAAAATATATATAATCTATAATATTAATACCGAATAGTAAAAAAAAAGTGATATGAGATATTACATAAATTCAAATAAACATTAACATGAAATAACTCGTAAAACTAAAAATGTTTAACAAAAAATATCAAATTTAAAAAAAAAACCGGTGAAAATCCTAAATCAGACAAAGAGTTTACTTATGTCGGTTCGGTTCGCTTATGGTGGGTACGGAAACATTGATAACCGTAACCGACCCGCTACTTTCGGTTTTCAGAAGAACAACTAACCGACCCACTGGTTTTCGTTTTTTCGATTCAGTTTTTGTGGTTAATTTGGTTATGGATCGGTTAATTCGATTCTTTGAACACCCTTATATTTCACTCTCTCCTTCTATTCTCTCTCTCTCTTCTATCTCCACCTCTGCTAAGAATGACAACAATCTTTTCCATGCTGTCACCACCACCATCCCGGCACATCACCTCTCTCCGGCCACACCTCACCCACATTTCTTACAGACCAGGCGACCATCACAGGTGTCCAGCGTAATGAGAGTTGGAAACGTGTGATTAGGGCCATCCCCAGGTTCAAACCAGCCTAGTGAAAATCAGCACTGTTGGATTAATCTTGACGGGTCAAGTCGGGTCGGTAGAAGTATGTTTTTTAGGGGTCAAGTATTTTTAATTAGTCATGTGTTTTTTATGTTGAAGTGTTTAGCAAGATTGAGTTAGTGGGGTTAATGGGTTAGTGGTCCAAACTTATTAGTTAGTGGGTATTTATTTTATACTATATAATGTAAGTTTTAGCATGAATGAAATTAAGGTTTTGTAAACACATTCTTTGTACAAGTTTTCTTTGGCTGATTAAAGCCTTCAAAATCCAACATTTGGTATCAGAGCCTAGGCTCGTATTGTGGGATTAGCAGTTTGAGAGTCGTATTCCGAGAAGAAGGGAGCAGCCCCTATTGGGTGCGGGGCTTAAGAAGAGAAAGAACAAGACAACACCAAAGATCAATTCGATGGTGTTAGCAAGTAGGTAGATGAAGCAAGTAGAATCAAAAGAAGATGAGACTAATGTGTTTGTGATAAGAATGGAAATTCAAAATTGAAGACGGTGGTTTGGTAATGGGTAAGTGCAAGAAGTAAATTGGAAAAAATATTGGGTCAGTGGATAAGCCTTGATTTTAAATTGGATATCAAATAAAAAGATAAGAGAAGGCTACTGTGTGTTCGTCAAAGAATAATAATAATTGAAAGCAAGCAAGCTTCTGATAATTAATTGCAAGCATCCAGGTGGTTGAATTATTGAAGCAATAATCGTAGCAAAGAGGTAAGCGACATGTTCCTACGATTGGAATTATCGACATAGCAAGTAGCGGGTATTTTTAATCCAAGGAAAACATGTTCGGCTAATTATGGGCTGTTTTCGTAGCTGAATCGGCGATGAAACAGAACCGAGTGGTAGAGGCATGAGATCAAAGCATGCTAACACACACCTGAATTGATTTAGAGCCAGTCAATCATTGAGAAAGATTGAAGCATGCAGGCAGCGGTATATCGGGACAGAACTGATCACAACAAAAGAGTTGCGAAAGTATGATCTTCACCGGTGAACAAGCTAGCAAGAAGGTAGCACGGTTTGGAAAGAGAGTAGCAATGTTGTTTTGGCAATCAAGCATGTTTGAAGCATGTTAACTAACAAATTAGCAAGAAAGAAAGTAGGATTCAAATCATTGAATCCTTAAGAAAGAAAGAAAGAAAGAAAGAAAGAAAGAAAAGAAAGAAGAGGCGCCACAAGAAAGAAGAAAGAAGGAAAGAGGCCGGCGTCGCTTTGCAAGAAAGAAAGAAGGCCTCGCAAGAAAGAAAGAGAGAGATTGCTCTCACAAGAAAGGAAGAGCAAGCACCAGTCAGAATGAAGAAAGAAAGAAAGGGCGTCGACTAGAAAGAAAAAAGAATATCGATAGCCAAAAGAAAGAATCGAACCTTAGCGGTCCGTATGGCAAGAGCAAGACCGGAACCTATGTGGTTCAATCAACGAGCAAGAAAGAAACGGGTCAAAATGTCAAGATTAAGGGGGTGAATGTTGGAGTAATCTTGACGGGTCAAGTCTGGTCGGTAGAAGTATGTTTTTTATGGGTCAAGTATTTTTAATTAGTCATGTATTTTTTATGTTGAAGTGTTTAGCAAGTTTGAGTTAGTGGGGTTAATGGGTTAGTGGCCCAAATTATTAGTTAGTGGGTTAGTGAATATTTATTTTATACTATATAATGTAAGTTTTAGCATGAATGAAATTAGGGTTTTGTAAACACATTCTTTGTACGTAGTTTTCTTTGGCTTATTAAAGCCTTCAAAATCCAACAAGCACAACATAAACAAGGGGTTGATGGTTACTAGCTAGTGCAGTCTTGATGTCCAACCAAACCGCTCAAATATCTGGTGTGTAATTGTGTCAGTTTCAGTCAAATGGTTCAAAAGTCCCTCACAATGCTAATATACGTTAGTGTGTGCGTTCAATTATTCAAGTCATCACCCCGATGAATTATTGTTGTTGGGGGGGGCCTACATGTTATTGGGCAAGTATTTTAGTTCTTATCAGCTGATGATAATTCAGAAATTGATTTTAAAAGAATTTATTATTTGTGAACATGAGTTACCTTCTGCTTTATTAAAGCAGAAGTCGAATACCATCCACTCCACGTACGTCTGATCATGCATGCATATAGGCCTCCCCAACCCAGGGAAGAGCCAATGCATAAGGAGGGGTAGCCCGGGCTACCCCTCAACTCCGTCTTCATAATGTAAAAATACCCTTAAACTTTGTCTAGGTAATGTAAATTTTTTTATCTTTTCATACAAATGATACCCCTAATCCCAAAAAAATATCCTTCAGGTTAGCCAACGTGGGCCACCATGTCTCGTGGCGGACATCCTCGTGGCCCATGTTGATCGACTCTCTGTGTACCATGCTTGGAGCTTTCTATCGTTGCAGACATGTGACTGGTCGGGGTAGTATCGGGTAACATAAGTTTGGACCCATTTTTGTATGGCTTACCAAATCAAAAGCCCATCAGAAGCATACGGGCAGTCATCGATTAGAAGCTTGAGTCCATATTGCTGGCTTGGGTCTGGGACCACCATACCCCTTCTTATGAGATCATCTGGGAGACCTTCTAAATCAAAGCGCCAATTTTGATAAGCAGCAGCGCTTATTTCCATAACATAACGTCCAGGAGTAAAACATTGCTATATGACACCGCCTGCATTTATTTATATAATTGTATGAGAAAGTTATGAAATACTCGATATTGTAATTTAGAGTTAGCAATTTCGACCCATTTATTGGTTGGTCGGTGGTAGTTTAATCTCCAATGGTCATACACGTAAAAAAACTTACATTAATTTTGAAAATGATGTAACTTTTGTAATTACTTTTTCGTGAAAAAATATCTATAAAATATCGATAGTCTTGGACCAAAAGTCTAAAGTATATTACTTTTGGAATAATGTAACTTTTGTATTCATATCTGATGCAACAATTATAAATAAAAAAATTGATAATCTTGGACAAAAAGTGTAAATTAATGCATAAATTCTCCTAAATCCTATTACTGGAAAATTTTAGATTATAAATGAAACAATATAGCTTTTGTAGTTATATTCAGTGACGAAGCTTGAGATTTCTGACCGGGGGTCGGAAGTCACCGTACCTAAAATTATACCTAAAAAATTATAAAACCGGGGGGTCGAAAACGTATATACCTAAAAACGTTATACGAAACGTACATACATAACGCTACTGAGCGAAATGTTCGTGGGATCGGGTGCCCCTCCCCGCCCCTTCAAAGCTACACCCCTGGTTATATTTGACATGATAGGAATTAATAAAAAAAGTAATAATCTTGGGATAAATGGCAACATTTAAATAGTTTCAAACATTACCACTATAGTCCACCGGGTTAACTTCATCCATTTTTCTGGTAACGATAAGGGAATTCAGCCATTTTATATGGACTAAAATGGCAACATTTGAAACTATTTAGACTAAAATGGTAACGTTTCAAACCTTTGGACTAAACTGATTAAATAACCCAAACCATAGGGACTAAAATGGCATTTAAATCCTTAACATATTAATGATTTCTAATGACTATCATTATGTAAATAAAGACTATATTTAAGCAAAGTTACTTTCCAAGTATAAACTATCTTACATAAAAAAGAATAAGAAAATCTTGTATGTTTTAGAGTATGTATGTCTTGGGTTGGTGCTTTGGACAAATATCAAAAGTAACTGCAGCTCTCGGAATGACTAGACTGGAGACCCTGGCCAAAGGAGCGGGTTAGCCAAGTGGCGACGGTGACTAGAACACGAAACTGTGAAAGCCAAATCGCGTCATAATCTCATACGATTCCTTCAAGTAAAACCATGGCTTGAGGGTGTCTTCATCAGCCCCAGAGACAGGGGTTCTACAGAGCGGGCAGTTTGGATGGTCTTTTAACCATGCTTCAACACATTCAACATGAAACCCATGTCTACACCTTTCAAGTATCGCATACCTATCTCCCAATGCGACCTCCGACAAACACACAATACAGTCCGCTTGAGCGCCACCAACTGCGACCTCCTTTTCCGTCATGTGGGTGGTCTTGGGATGGTCGGTGGTAGTGTCGTCTAACCACGACTTGATTGGTGTAGTTATGGAGTCCACGAAGCTTGCTATCATGATCATCATCAACTCAGTATTAGTTTTTTTGTGAAAGGAATAAGAGTTTGCGTAGTGATATGGATTAGTGGGCTTATTTATAGGACCCTAAAATGCCTTTTATTGGAAGCTTGGAAGAAATGCAACATCTGAGTCACGTGATCCACTTGAAGGCCAGAATTTTGTCAATTCAACTAGGTACTATCGTGGGCCATATTACACGTAATGGAGACTCACGACGGCTTTTGGATTTTTGACTTTTCTTTAACGCGTTCATAACGCTCTTTCATACAAGAATAGACCTACCACACCACCCTCCACTTTATGCACGTTATACAAAAGCATGCATGAGCTATATTGTCACTTGTTTTGTGTTGAAAAAACTTGTTTCATTCCCTTTGATATTTTGATAACTTTGGTTTCTTTGTTTTTGAAGCTGTTGGGTTTTTTACAGGGTGTAGAGGGTCGTGCATAATAATTTTTCGATGCCAAAGAACCAAAATTTTTTTTTTCAATAGAATTGGATTTGTTATTCGAAAAAGGTTGGGGCACAGCTTGTTGCCCGTTTACTACCATCCTTATGTAAATTTTCTACTAAATTGGAATATAAAAACTAATGATAAAGCTTTTGAATAAAAAAAGGAAAATAAAGGAAATAAATATAGAGTAAAGTTCTGGTACAAATAACCTTAACGTACTAAACGTACAAAAGGCATGAAAAAGCTAAAAAACACGGTGGCATTTTCGTAATTATTTGGTCGTAGGGTAATTATCAAAATTACTCTACAAGTGATCTTGTAGAGTAATTTTGATCCTGTAGAGTAATTTCGTAAAATGTTCTTGTAGAGTAATTTTGTATAGTATCATAATTACTCTACAAATGATCTTGTATGGTAATTTTGATCTTGTAAGGTAATTTTATAGAGTATCATAATTACTCTACAAATGATTTTGTAGAGTAATTTTGAATTGTATGTTGTTTGATAAACCTACAAAGTAATTTTTATACACTTTTAGAGTAATTTTGATACACTTGTAGATTAGTTTTGATGATTACCCTACAAGATCAAAATTACTCTATAAGAACATTTTACAAAATTACTCTACAAGATCGTTTGTAGAGTAATTTTGATAATTACAAATAATTACGAAAATGCCACCGCGTTTTTTCAGCAAATCCTTCAGTTTGTACGTTTTGTATGTTAAAATTATTTGTATTTGATATTTGTCAATAAATATAAGCCAAGATGTATAATGGTCCAAATGAATCTTAACGAATTATTGTCCGCCCTTTCGATCAAGAGTTTGTCTTCACAATACATCAAAGCGAAAATCACTTTAAGGTCTCAAACCGAATTAATTGATAACTGAGATTAATCGACGGTTATGGTTAACTTTATTCGATTAACCAATAAATAGGTTATTGTTAGACTTACAGGTGTTTAATAACTGAAAGACCGGACCGAACCGATAACTAGGGCTGGGCAAAGTGCTCATCGCTCGCCGCTCGTTCGTCGCTTGCTCGGAAATTGCTCGAAAAATGCTCGCTCGATTTTTCGCTCGATTGTAAACGATCGAGCCGATCAGCTTGGTTCGGTTTGTAAACGAGCCAAGCACGAGCAAAGGTTCGCTCGGCTCGGTTTCGGCTCGAATATTTTTATTTTATTATATATACATAGTTATTTTTATAATTATCACTATATTGAATATTCTAATTGTAAGTGTACTACGCCCAAATTATCTATACCCCAACACCAAATATAAGTCACTAAACCTAAGTTGTTTGGTTTTTGACTTCACACGTTCACTGACTCGAATCAAATTAAGCCGTTTCATTTTGAAGAAACAATTTCATGCATGTTCATATTTCTTAAATTCATATGTATCTTGAGTGAATGATAATTGAGCGAAAACGAGCATCAACAAATAATTTTGAATGAAGCAATGGTGACTTCTAAATTTAAATTATTTATATTAAAATTTAATTTAATATCATAACTGAGCGAAAATGAGCAAAACCGAGCTGCTCGGTTGTAAACCAAGCGAGTTCGAGCAATATTTTTTGCTCGTTTCCTTAAATCCGAACAGAGCTAAGCCGCTCGATTTCAATTCGAGCAGAGTACGAGTAGACGCTTGCTCGGTTCGACTCGGCTTATAAACAACCCAACCGATAACTTGCAATAAAACAAGACAACAATTACTAGTCAAAATAAGGGGTTGTTTGGCTAAGCTTATTTTAGTGACTTATTTACTTATTGACTTTTTGAAAAGTTAAAAGGTGTTTGGGTTAGCTTATTATGTGAGATGAATAAGTCAATAAGTCACTTCATTCTGACTTATTTACTTTCCAAAAAGTCAATAAGTCATAAGTCACTCTAAAATAAGCTTAGCCAAACAGCCCCTAAATACACATGCACCCACATTATCAAAATTAAAAGCGCATAATTGGGGTTTCCATGCAGCTTGTGTCAATGCATAAAAAAAGGATGTCACACAAATCCATTCCGCCGGTATATTTATCGCAAAAAAATCCTTCAAAACACTACAGAAAATGCCAAGTTGATGGCGGAGGCGATAGAGCACAAGACCAAGTAGTTCTTAGTCTATATTATATTGTAAATAGTGATACCATGCAACTCGAATGTCATAACTCATAAGTTTTAGTGAGCGTTGCGATAAGCGGGACGTAAAATCGTGCTATCAGCGTTACAGGGGCGTAAAACCATGCTATGTATCAACGGAACGACCACCAAAATCGGGAAAAATATAAAACCCGAATTTCTAGCATCAAGTGATTCACGTGACGTAAAACGTAAATGAAGTTGAATTTATACCGGCACGTATTAAAAAGTCAAAAGGGAAAACGTACAGAGGTACCAAATGTAACCACCAAATACTGTGCTAAGTAGCAACCCGAACGATGAACAAACCAAGAAAATGTAAAATAAAACTAACAAAAATTAAAAACATTTAGCTTATGTGGTAAAATTATAAAAAATTGAAGTTTTATTACAAAAATAAAAATCTTTAAAATTTACTATAAAGAAAAGGGTCCTAATAATTACACAGCTTATTCTCACATGGTGTATATGGGTCATATAAGGTTATACGGCTCGTATAAAATAAAATAAACTAACAAAACAACCTTTGTCAGTACATTTTATTCTATACGGACCGTATAGCCTTATACTGCCCGTATACACCTTGTGAGATAAGCTTTTAGGGTCGTCGTATATAATGATCGTATAATGTTATACGGCCCGTATACATTTGGTCGTATAACATTATATTGCCCGTATAATGTTATATGGCCCGTATACATTTGGTCGTATAACATTATATTGCTAGTATACAAATGTGTACGGCTCGTATAATGTTATATGGCCGTATACATGTAAAACAAAAAAAAAAACCATTCCATTGTATTGCATCTATTTCTGTGCAACAACATTCTATACGGGTCGTATAATGTTATACGACTCGTATACACCTAAGGTTGTGAAAATAAGAAAACATGGATTCAACTTAAAAGACAAAATAATAAAAGACAAAATCATTATAAGACAAAAAAACATTATTCATTTAAACTAGAAATAAGCACCTCGCGTTACGGCGAGGGTGTAAAAGTATGTCAAATAGCACATCCCACACAACTGTCAGCAATCACAAACGTTGAAGTTGTGGCGTGTTTAAAGCGAAGAAATAGACCGAAATGTAGAACATTTAAAAAAATAACTAAGTTGATCTAGGACTCATGTGTTGCGACGAACCTTTCAGATGAGAAAAAATAGACATAAAAACATTGAACAACACATGGACGTTGCGCTGTGTTAACTCGCAAAATTATAAACGAAACGTAAAAACGTTAAATCACACACGCACGTTGCGCTGTGTTAACTCGCAAAATTTAGTACGCAGTCTAAACGAAAATTTGGGAAGGAAGAAAAGTATAGGGGGTCAAAGTTAAAAGTAAAAAAGTTGTAAGGTTAAATTACAAAAGATAAAAAAGTTTTGGGTTAAAAGTAAAAAAATCATTTTTGCGAGATTATAATTGCAAGAAACCGAAATATAGAACATATAAAAGTAACAAAGTTGATCAATGACTCACGCGTCGCGATGAACCTATGAAAGACGTAAAATCTTGAACTAAATATGGACGTTGCACCGTGTTACCTCGCAAATTATGAACGAAACGTAAAAACGTTGAACCACACATACGTTGCTCCATGGTAACTCGCAAGATTTAGTTCGAAACGTAAAACGAAAATTTGCGAAAGATAAGGCACCAAAATTATATATAAAAAAAGTTGAGGTTAAATTGTAAAAGCAGAAAATTTTTACCTTCAAAGTAAATAGATTCAATTTTGTGAAGTTAAAATTATAACACATTCAAACATTTGGGGTTAAAAGCAAAATTTCAACTTTTTTTTGAAAATCTTCCAAAACACATGGTACAATACCATATATATACAAAAGTTACAAATATATAGTATATAAATGTTATAAATCATAATATTTTTGGCTTCTATTATAATTATAAATGTATCAATCGTGCATGATCACCTGAATTACACGTCAGATGTTACATTGAATCTTAGTTTTCTATAATTAATCATCAACTCTAGAAAGCAGAGGAAATAAATATGGAGTTTTTTATTCAAATTGATGTAGCTGAAAAACTTTTTAATCAATCAAAAGAGCTTAGTTGTAAAGGTATTTATCAAAAACAGTGTTTTGATTGTTCAATCCTAAGAGAAAGAAACTTAAGGGGTGTTTGGGATTCATTCTCAAAAACAACTTATTAAGTTATATAAGTTATAAGTGAGAACTTAGAAAAATTTCTTAACACACAAAAACAATTTAAATAAGTTAACCCAAATATTACAAAAACAACTTATTAACTTTTATAAGTTAATAAGTCATAAGTTGCTCCAAAATAAGCTAACCTAAACACCCACTGATTTTCTTGTTCTCGCTCCCAGTGGATACTATCAATTAATTTTTCATCTGATCTAATAAAAAAAAGTGTTTTGATTGTTCAATCCTAAGAGAGACTCATTTTCTTGTTCTCGCTCCCAATGGATAATATCAATTAATTTTTCATCTAATCTTTTTTAGCATAGATATCATAAGTTTTATATATTTATCCTTTATCTTCTTAGACTATACGGAGTGGGGTTTGAAAATATGATGTTATACAACATGTGGATGACACGTAAACACCAGTCAGAAAAGTGGCGTGGTGTAAAAAAAGGCAGAATGTGACGGGGCGTGAAAGGATGGTGTTGTGTGACACGTGCCATACACTTACTATGTATATTTTATATTTAAAAAAAGAGAAAATCAAATAAAAATCCAATCACCCAATCAAAACAACCCAACACATCACCATCTTCTTCACCAGATGGTGAAGAATCTAGTGCCTAAACGTCCATGCTGCCCTCCACGCCATCGACAGGCTAGTGTGCACGGCGTGGAGAGGCAATCACACCGGATTACCACCCCACACCGTATGATCTTAACAATGAAACGTTCTAAAAACATTTTATAACATATAAATAAACTTCCTTTTTCATTTACCTAGATTGGCTGGTCACATATAATTTTTTTTCATATCTATATTTATATTTATATTATACTTTATAATAAAATAAATTAATATCTGACACGTATTATTCATCAGAGCTTTTACTTTTTTTGTTTTTCCCGTCTTTCCTTCATATTTATCTAATATTAATTAAATAAATAATAAATTAAAAATATTAAAGCTTATCTTATTTTGAATTTCGAATAAATCCTTATATTTTAAAATAAATATTATTCTCAAATTTATATAGTTAATTTAAGATGTTTTAAATAAACTAAATTATTTATCACGAAAACCAAACTTTTTATCAATAGTTATTTATTTTTATTTTCATTATTAAAAATTTTATAATATTGATTTTGTTACATAATTTACAAATCAAATTGTCAAAATTGGTACCAATGTTTTATCATCAAGGGTTGTTGTTTCCTTCTTGAATAACGTGTGTGACCATTGTATCTTCTTTTCCGGAGCCATATCCGTAATCACTCTCTCTATTGTGCATCGAGTATTTTTTTAAGATTCCACTTTAGTATACAAAATTACATTTATTCAATACATGTAATACGTGAGGTTCTAACCTAGTTTCTATATATTATATTATATAATAGTATAATTTGCAACATTTTGTTGCATTAAAGCTTGTACATCAAGCTTTGTAGATGTATTATGCTTTATGGTTGTACCCAAAGTGGGTTTATAACTTTGAGCCACAGGAGAATACAAGGAATTATTGTGTAGGATGTCCCATGATAATACGTGAGTTTGTAGCAAGCATAAGATCATGTTTTAAGCCCCTTCCTTGAGTATTATCTGACATGTGGCATAATATAGATATAATTTGTAACACTGGTATACTTTAAGCTATTGTACATCATGCTTAATTGATTTTTTATGCTTAATGATATTGTAACTGGTGTACAAACACTCCACTCTATATATTATCCATTACCCAATATAATAATTTTTAATATTTTTAGGCATAGAGGTGTGGTACCTTATGCTTTGTGAGTTTTTTTTAAATGATTTTTTTTTACTTTTAACCAAAACTATTTGATTTTTTTACTTTTAACCCAAAACTATTTGATTTTTTTTACTTTTAACCCCAAAACTTTTCATGTTTTACAATTTACCCTCATAACTTTTTTACTTTCAACTTTGTTCCTCTAAACTTTACATTTTTCGCAAAAATTTCGTTTTAAGTTCCGTTCTAAATTTCACGAGTTAACACGGCGCAACGTGCGTGTGTGGTTAAACGTTTTTACGTTGTCTATCTTTTTCCATTCGACAGGTTCATTATAACGCGCAAGTCCTAGATCGACTTAGTTATTCTTTTATATATTTTACATTTCGGTTTAATTTTTTCGTATTAATAAACCGCAACTTCAGTGTTGACAATAGTGTGGCATTGGTGTTCGCTCCCGTGCAACACGGGATGCTTAATCCTAGTTTAAATATAAAATACAACCTAAATAGTAATGGGCCTATGCTTAAATAATTGATATGGAACAGGCCAACTGTTTGCTTAGTTGAGTTGGATTTAAATATATAATATACATGGGCTATTATGTGATTTGAAAAGTTTCAAAGAGAATAGTATGATATGTTTACACTTTATAATATTCTATTTATTTTTATGGTTATGAACACATGTATGTTATATATCATAATTTAATATATTTTATAGATTTTAAAGACACAAAACTATTAAGGAAAATCTATATAATAAAAGAAACATTTTTGGTGACACATGTCACTTCTTTATGCACTTTCCAATTGTGTTTTCCTGCTTAAATCAATTTATTAGTTTATTGAGTTTGTTAGTGACGATAAAGATAAAAGATAGAGAGAAAAATGGTGATAATGATTTATTATTTTATCTCAGGTATATTTAATTTATTTGCCTTCTTTGCCTTTTCTAATTGATAAGGAACAATTTTTTAATAATAAAAATCAAGAAATATATTGAATAAAATATGAATCGGTTAATAAAAATATTATCTACTAATAATATGTTTTATTTGATCTAAATTTGGCTCAAACCCAAAACTAACACGTGGGTGGTTATAGAGAGAAAAATGGTGATGATTTTTTTTATCATAACTAGATTTTATTTTTTATTAGTCCAAATTACTTCATGTTTAATCACTTTTGTTTTATTAGTTATATATTAAACTATTACCCCCAAATTACTTTTCCATGTTTAATCACTTTTGTTTTATTAGTTATATATTAAACTATTACCCGACTTATAATAATTAATATGTATGAGTTGATGAGGACTCTTTTTAATTTTGAAAATTAAAAATTGTGTAATTTATAATTATATATTCATTATATGGTAATCTTAATTTTGTAGACAAATGTATGCAAGTTATTTTCATTATTTACATATAGGAAGATCCTAATTTTATCACCAAAGTTCAAATTGTTCAACCCGTGTAACACACGGGAATTAATCTAGTAAAAATATATATGAAGATATGTATGTTATATATCATAATTTAATATATTTTATAGATTTTAAAGACACAAAACTAATAAGAAAAATAAAATATCACATGAAAATCCAAAAAGGTATTTTTTTTAAACACTGGCGGGTACACTCATGGTTGTAAAAATAGCTAGTCGCTAGTCGGACAGTGGGGTACTGACTAGCGATTAATCGGGATTAGTCGTGATTAATCGGATTGAGAGTTTTATATGTAATTTTTGGTTTTATATATATATACACACATTTTTATATGTGATTTTTTAAGTAGACGGGTTTTAACTCCTCTACCCGTTTTCTTAAGTATACAAGATTAATTGCCAGAATTTATAGTTTTGGCCAGAATCTGGTCGGAATCTCACCGGAATCGCCTATTTCCAGCCGATTAATCCCAATTTCCGGCCGACAAGAGCCGATTTCCGACCGATTAGGGCCGACCAGACCGATTAGGGCCAACTAGCGATTTATTCACCGATTACCTAAAAATAATTAGTGGCCGGCAGACTAGCGACTAATCGCCGATTTTTGCAACACTAGGTATACCTGATACCCGATGGGTAAATACTCGAAAATACCTGACGGGTAATGGGCCGGGTATGGGTGTGAGATTAACTATACCCGACCCATTGCTATTCCTACTAGAAGCCGGTATCTCTGAACCAGTGGTGTTTGCTCAACTCTGGTGGAGAAGTGGTGGTACCCACAGCCTGCTACATTTACATGATTATGAAACAGCTCATAATTTGTGACCTGTTTCATAATATCAATTCGGGAGATATGCTAATTTGGAATAGTATGATACAACGCATGATTATGAACTGTTTCAAGTCTCTCTTGTTTTATTATTATTTATTTATTTAACTAATAGAATAGTTAAAACAGATCACTGACCTTAAGTTTTATCAAATTTCTAGTTGCTGAGGTTTTGATTATGGGTGTCAAAAAACTGTTAAACTAACCAAACCGACTAAACTGAAGTAAGTCGTCTCGATTGAGATCCATGGCTTTTGTTTTAGTGTTTCAAAATTAACGGTTTGATTCGTCTTATAACTTAGTACCTGGTACCGGTTATAAACTGTAAACCAAACGGACCAATCAACATGTATTAGAATACATGGTTATACATATGTATTAACAGCATGAACCGTGCTTCAAGTTTGTTATTTTAAAATTTTCAATACAAGCTAATGTATAAACGTGATTCCGTGATGTTTTACTAACCCATCCAACCCGGCCGTCTTGGTTTGTCATTTCCCAAAACCGTAGTCAATAGTTTGGCCCATATTTTTTTTTTGTCAAAACCGACTGAATAGAACTATAAGCACCCTAGTTTTGATTACGCAAATGTACGCTATGTTTAGACGAAACTATAACATCAACACAAGGATAAATGTGTTAATTATCAATATAGTAGCTAATCTAAGCGTAGGTGCCAGTTGAGTTCCACCGTTTAGAACTTGTTACATGTCTAGTTAACAGTTTAGAACAAGCTACTGGTCTAGTTCAATGGTTTAATCTGCTTAATTCCCAAACCACACACCGGGTCAATATTTTGAACCGATGAATACAATCCTAACGTAATTTTATAACATGAAAAAGAAAGAGGTCACTTCCAAGCAAAATTTTACAACTTATAAACCAAGAACCGGACTGCATATAACAGGTTCCACTCTTCGGTTAGTATTTAAATTCACCTATTATTAATCGCATGTCCACCTTATAAAAGGCGCAAACTAACATTCGAACATTACACAACGAAAACAGATAAACGGTCTTGAAAACATGGAGATGAATAAGGCTTCTTCTGAGAATTGATTTGCTTGAATCCTCCCTCACAAGTCATTGTTGCAAGCTGATTGAGTTCATAAAACCAAACATCAGTTTTGACTTTTTAAGGTACCTTTTCGGATGCAAAAATAATTATGTTTTTTGGTAGAAAAATGAGCAGAAATGGTTATATTGTGAGGGACAATAATTAAATATTATAACAAATATGACACAAATTACACAAAATTCTTTGGAAATAATGTTATTGCATGGCCATTGATCTATCCTAGATACTAATGAAATTGTAACTTTCATATAAAAAAGACATACAATTTTCAATATTTCATAAAAAGTTTAATTGATGTTATTGTGGACCAAACAAAATCCGATTAATCCTTGTTTAGCCTCTTGATTTCTTCAGCTAGTATCATCAACTCCTACAAATGAAGCAAGTACAACTTTATCAACAAAATATTGTAGACCGAGTGGTTGAAGACGGTTCAAATTTGTTAATCCTCGATAGTAATAAAGATGACAATTTTGACCACAATTTACAGACAAATAGGTGAATAGGCGTTCACGTATATTATGTTAAATGAAACATATTAACCGCAAACCACATCTACAAAAACCAACGATTTTTCTCCCCCACTTGTTTTTAGAGCACAGTAAATAGCTACAAAATTAGCTTCAAGGTTTCCTAAAAATCACCCGGTGTAAACCCATGATGGGTTGCATTTGCAGGACAGCAGGGTCAAGCGTTATATTTCACACCAGTAAAAAACACATCCTACACTATTTGATGCAACCTGATGTTCAAAAACTTGAACAAAATTACCATTCTTACTATCATTCATGCTAATTAATGGTATACCTTAAACATAATAATACCTAAGAACCTCTCGTTTAGCCATCTCCTATTTCACCATATTCTGGGTCTATGTTGTCAAGACGTGCTTCTTTAATCTTCTCCCATTTCAACATATTTTGTGTCTATGTTATGAGTTATCAAAGGCGCGCTCGTTTAATCTTCTCCCATATTAACCTATTTTGTGTCTATGTTATCACAGGCGCGCTCGTTTAATCTTCCTCATATTAACCTATTTTGTGTCTATGTTATCACAGGCGCGCTCGTTTAATCTTCTCCCATTTCAACATATTTTGTGTCTATGTTATCAAAGGCGCACTCGTTTAATCGGCTCCCATGTTAACATATTTGTGTCTATGTTATAAAAGGCGTGCTCCTTTAATCTTCTCCCATGTTAACATATTTGTGTCTATGTTATCAAAGGCACGCTCGTTTAATCTTCTCCCATAATTAACATATTTTGTGTCTATGTTATCAAAGACGCGCTCGTTTAATCTTCTCCCATTTCAACATATTTTGTGTCTATGTTATCGAAGGCGCACTCGTTTAATCTTCTCCCATTTCAACATATTTTGTGTCTATGTTATCAAAGGCGCACTCGTTTAATCGGCTCCCATGTTAACATATTTGTGTCTATGTTACAAAAGGCGTGCTCCTTTAATCTTCTCCCATGTTAACATATTTGTGTCTATGTTATCAAAGGCACGCTCATTTAATCTTCTCCCATATTAACATATTCTGTGTCTATGTTATCAAAGGCGTGTGCTTCTTTTACGCCTAAGCTAACATCCGGCTTGCCTCAACCGACAGATGCGCCTTTAACTACCTAGTTGCGTGTGGTAACTATCTACCGCCTTAACAGACAACCATTGCTACATAGACACTCAAAAAAAATCAAAAACACATAACAAGACATCATAATTCAATCACAGAACCTTAAACAAATACTAACATTGCAATTGGGTAGCAAGCAATAACTCTAATTAATAGTGAGAAGACACAAATCATCAAAAGTAAAGAGCCCATCATACCTTGAGGAAGCCAAGCATAACCACCCATGCTCGAAGAAGTGAGCATAGACGTCATCAAAGCGGAAGCAGTAGCCGTATGAAACGGTTGCATAGTCTCCAAACAAACGCTGCTCATTTTAACCGGACACCTTCAATCCACCAACCAAAAACATCATCAATTTACAAGTAGCAAAAAGGGTTAAAGATGTATTACCTGAAAACACCACGATGAGAAAGGGGTTTCGTCGTAGAGAATTGAAAGGGAGAAGGGGCTTTGCATTTGGCCTCTGAGGAGATTCTGGCAGCGGCATTGCGGACGGAGGCTGACCGGAAAAACGATCGGGCAGCGGCGGCCATCTTGAAGGTTTTTGTTATGCGGTGGAGACTGGAGAGTGAAACCCTAGAGTTCAATACAGTAACGAAGGCTGTGGAGGAAAACACAGAAAGACGGTGTTGCCTAACTGGCTTTAAAATTTGGCTTTTTTTTTTTTGTGTTTCTTCAAAAAACCATACCGCCGACTGTCATTTAACAGTCGTTGTGTCAGTATGCCTCAATGTGGCAAGACTATGTTATTTTTAACTAGGCTCACGCTAACTTGGCTTTTTTGGGCGTTTCCTCGGGAAACCATACTGCCGGCTGCCACTTGACAGTTGTTGTGCCACCACAAGAGCAGAACTCTTTGGCGTAACACACGGTCGGGCGAAAACCGGTTAGGCTCGGGAATTGAACTGATAACCTTACACAAGGCATAGTCCAAATCCTTTATTGCCTATGTTTACCCTAATATGACACAAGTAAGAATTGAACTTGAGTCTGCATTGAAAAACCTAAGCTTTCTACCACTAGGCCCCAAGTGGAGATAACTGACTGAGAGGGTGTTTGGAGTAGCTTATTTTCGACCTCTTTTTTAACATATTGACAAGTAAAAGTTAAGAGTAAACTTCTGTTTTGCTCCCTGTGATTTGGTCGTTTTAATGGTTTTGCCCCAAACCTTTAAAATTAGCTATTTTGTTTCAATAGTTTATTATGTTTTTTTCATTTTGCTCCCCGTCTCTTAAATCGGTTAAATCATACACTTAAGGGAAGGGCATTTCGGTAATTTTATATATAAGGTTTATTTATTTGGTATTAATTCTCTCTAGGCTCTACTAACCACCACCACCCATCTGATGTAACAACCCGCTTCCTCGCAAGCTCGTCACTCTCGTTACGCCTAGCACTAGAGATTCGGATCATAATGTAACCTACATCGCTTACTACGCTATATCGTATATTTTTGCACCACATCGCACCTCACAACGCTTACACTCATATCGCACTCGCTAAATACTAAAAACTTTGCGTGAAGTTTCCAAGGCTATCTGCTCGCTTAAACTACAATGCGACTCTCGCAAGACTTGGGAACAAAGCCGCAAACGCTTAATATATCTATCTAATACGAACCAAATCGTCAAACGAACGCCTAAACACGAAAATAAACGAACAAAACTTCGCCAATAGGCCAAGTTTGGCCGAACTTGTGCATCACAAGTTCGCCGAACTTGCCCAGGCTTCAAAATTTTCCCAATTTCCAGCAAGTTCGCTCGAACTTGCACTTTTCCAAGCTGAACTGGCCAAGTTCGCCCGAACTTGTGCCAAGTTCGCTTGGAAAGTGACAAGTTCGCCCGAACTTGATCTCAGCCAGCCACTTCTCCTCTTCACATATAAATACCCAGTTCCTCATTCATGCTCCCCTTGCTGACCAAGTTCGCTCAGAGATCTCCCGATCGAATACTTTCATTTTCTAAGTAAGAATCAACCCGTTTTCAAGCTACAAAAACAATTTACAACGATTTTGCACAAGGTTTTACCTTCGATTTCATCAAAACTCTTCTATTTACGAAAATCTTCATCTTTTTCCACAAAACTTCTGTTTTTCATTTAGATCTATGCTTAGATCTAAGTAAAACCCTTTAAACATCGATTTTCACACAAATTCGGACTAAATGACGTATGTTTCGTTCACTTTGAAGTGGAAAGAGGCGTTGTCAAGCAAAATACTCAGATCCGGAAGCACAAGGATGAAATCATCACTTTGCACAAACTGGACTAACCCGTACGAACCATCAAGTTCGCCCGGATTAGTCCGAGTTTCTGTAAAATGGCTAAACTCGCTCTAAAAGATCTCTCCACCCTAGGTTTGCTCAGTAGCTTTAGGTTGGAGGGATGGACACTCGATTTCCTCAGAAAACGACGTGAAAACGCACGATTTGGATGCCAAAACAGTCAAGTTCGCTCGGAAAACATCAAGTTCGCTCGAACTTGTCACCAGATTGGTGACCAAGTTCGCCCGAACTTGCCTAAAACCTTCAACAAATCAGTCAAGTTTGCCCGAACTTGTCCAATTCTCAATAGAATCAGACAAGTTCGCCCGAACTTGTATCAACCTCCAGCAATCAAGGCAAGTTCGCCCGAACTTGTCTCGTTTCTCAGGAAACCAGACAAGTTCGCCCGAACTTATACCTCCAATAAACCTAGACAGTCAAGTTCGCCTGAACTTGTACCCCAAGGTACAAGTTCGCCCGAACTTGTCCACTGTTCCTTCAACCGTTAACCGTTTCAGCATTTCGGAAGACTGATGCACTTCTGTTCGCTTACAGGCTGATCCGGCACTCCTATCAACCTACAACAGACCTCATATCTCCTTTAATCACACCAACTGTGAGTATACTTGACCCATTTTCGCTTTAACGCACTTTTTTGGGTGTAACATACGTTCATATTAAAGTTCACAACCACGCTAAACTGATTTATCACACACGAATATCTGTTTTACATATTTACACGTGATGCTAGGAAGATGTAAACTAGGACACATTTTCGTTAACTCCACCTTAGCTAGTATGGTACTATAGTTTGGCTAACACCCGACGGGGTCTAGTTAGGAAGGAACACCTCGCGCTTCGCAACCTTTTTCGAGAGCTTAACATGTGAAATTTGTCTTGAGAGTTTATATGTTATGTGTATCATGTTTATGTATGTGGAAATTTGCGACACCTTTTTATCTACTATGCTATTATATTAAAACCTGTATGCTCGCCAATACATTTTTGTATTGACAATTATTTTAACGTATGTTGCAGATTAAAGATTTCTTTTCGCTGCAAATGGACTTAGGGTTTTGCTTAAAACTCATAATAAAAATTGTAATCGACATTATGAATTGTTTGAGAATGTTTGAGTTTGTAATGATTATTGAATGATTTTATGTTGATTGTATGGGAAATTAACGCTTAAATATTGTCATTTAAAAATAGTCGTTATGGATTCTCTCAAACAATCTGAACCGCTTAGTGCCGCGCCCCGATGATTCCGCCATCGGTTGGGGTGTGACATCTGATCTCCAATATCACCTGCCACCCATCACCACTCCTTAAACCACTATTTTCAACCAGCCACCTCTAGTGAAACACCCCATAAAAAGAAAAACCCAACCCCAAAATCGGTACCCAACCCAAATCAGAACCCACCATCTTCATCTTCAACCCTAAACCAACAACCACCATTGCCGGCGACGGTCCTTTGCTGGTGATTCGAGATGCTAAACAGTTCGTTGGACGATATTATTAACAGAGGAGTTATCGGAATCGGAAACGGTGGAGAGGTGAGTACACAAAGCGACGTCGTTTAACGTGGCGGTTACGTGACGGATTCCGATCTTCGATGCGGCTGTTTCAGCAGCTTTGGTTCCTTCTTTAGCGGTTAGAATAGTTTTGATTCGGAATCTTACAAGTAAAACTCGAATTTGTCGGTTGTGTAGGTTTGATTTAGTGGTGCTGCGGTGGCTCGTACTCGAATCACGGCTAGAAACATGATCACATACTGTAAAAATCATAATATTTGCATCAAGGGTTTTCTGGTAGATCTAGGTTTTTCTAGTTCAATAGATGATGAGGGTTTTCGGTGCAAAAAACAGCTGGTGGAGGAGAGAAAAAACATGTAGAGAGAGAGAGAGAGAGAAAGCATGGTGGTAGACGGTAGTTGCAGGTGGGGATGGATTTGGGGGTTATGGTTTCAGACGAAGATGTAATGGTGAGGGTCCTTGACGGTGGTCGGTGGTCGATGCGGGGTGGAGTGGCAGTGGTTGTGGTGCTTATTGGCGGTGTTGCGTTGGTTGGGATGGTGGTTGGTGGTGCCTGGTGATTAAGAAGAAAGAGAAAAGAGATGAGAAATGGTGATTAAGAAGAAAGAAAAGAGAGATAAGAAACTGTATGTATGTATGTGATGTCTTATATATTTTTGTATGCATATATTATTATTTAAAATATCTTTATAGATAAATTACCAAAATATCCTTACTTTCATGTGTCAAGTTACCAAAATACCCTTCTATTTAACAGACATTTCTAATGGAGTTAGAGACGGGGAGAAAATGGAAAAAACACAGTAAACTATTGGAGCAAAATGACTATTTTTAAAGATTTGAGGCAAAACCGTTAAAACGACCAAACCACAGAGAGCAAAACATAAGTTTACTCAAAAGTTAATAAGTTGTTTTATACTTTTTGGTAAATTGCATAAGTCCTTCTAGAATAACTTCTAAATTGTATGAAAGAGATTTTTGAGAAGTTAGAAATTATAACTTCACAAAAATGAAAAAGGACTTTTATGATGAACTTCACATTACACCCAGTTTAAAAGTCATAAGTTAACCAATACACTTTTGAAAAAACTACTTATTGAGTTATTGGTTTAGAAACTCCTTTTTAAAAAGTCCTAAGTTAATAAATCATTTTAACAAAAAAAAATCCTTTTAAACTTAAATAAGCTAACCCAAACACACCCCTTGAAACTCAAATCTTTGAACCAAATGTGCCTAACCAAGAAACTCAAATCAATCCAACAATAAGCAACATTCTAATTTCTTTACTACAAGAACTCACAATCTGGAAAGTAAATTACCTTTTCACTTTTATTTCTTAGTGGTTTTAATTATTTGAGTCTGTAATTAAAAAATTTACATCGATTTTCAATTTGTAACCATCCGAGACTAAGTTTGTAACGTCGTTAGCAAAGTCAGTTAAGTACAAGTACTTTAATCATTTTACATATAGGTACAATCCTTTTTTATCGGTACATATATTTATATATACACAGACATTTATCTTCCCCACAACTCCACCACCATCGCACCTCCACCTATCACCATCGCACCCCTACCTTTGCACAACCACCATTGCACCACCGCTTTCCCCACCGCCGGATATTACTAGGTATGGGTTTTTCCGATACCTTATACCCAGGTAGAAAAATACCCTATTTTTCGAGTATAAAAGAAACCCGATTTCTGGGTATGGGTTTTTAGGTAGAGATTGTTTTTTTGGAATTGGATAGAGCCGTAGAGATGCTTTATTTTGGTTTTAACTTCAGTTCTTTTTTTTTTTTTTTTCATAAAACATAGATTTATAAATCTTTTGTTGCATAAAACAAGATTCAATTAAAGAAAGTGAAAAAAAATATAAAACATAGATAGCTTCGATTAACTTGATCGTCTTTGTCTCGAGGTAGACATTTCTACAAATGTTTTTTTCAAAGTCATTATGGAATCCGAGCTCAAGAATAACCACAATGAACGCACCAAGCCTTGCTTGGACCAAACGACATTTTACATAACTTGAAATGATTCCAATTAAGTGATGATAATCGAGTTGTAGAACCCATGCCGTTGGAAGATGAAGCCATACATATACCGAAGTTTTTTAGGATTTTTTTAAATCTTTTTCAAGTGTATAGAAATACATTTTAAACAAAAAAAAATGTCAAAGATGTTCTCCTAACAGCTATATAACCATTCCAAACGTTCAAATCTCAAAAAAAAAAAAAAAAAAAAAACTAATAAAATAAAAATTGTCATACCTGAAAAAAACCGGTTCGTGTATCATAATACCCTGTTCATGTATTGGAAAACCCGGTGCATGTATAGGAAAACCTAGTTTCGGTGTTGTGTGTTTTTAAATATTACAAAACAAGAATCGGACTACACATGACGGGTTTCAATATTCAGTTAGTATTTTAATTTACCTATTATTACTCGCATTGCTAACTTTGACAAAAGGAGCAAATTATTAGTCGAACGTTACATAACCCAAACAGATAAACAATTTATCTTGAAAACATGGAAATGAATAAAGCTTATTCTTGAATTGATTTGCTTGAGTCCTCCCTTACAAGTCATTGTTGCAATCTGATTGAGTTCATAAAACCAAACATCAATTTGACTTTTAAGATCAAGGAAGCTACCTTTTCTAATGCAAAATCAATAATTTTGTTTTCTTGGTAGATAGATGAGCAAAAATGGTTCTATTGTAAGGCACAATAATTAAATACTTGCTAATTATAACAAAACTGGTACTAATCACCCCCGTGTTGCGGCGGACGCATAAAACTGTGTCAAATAGCATCAATGTCATACCACCGGGAGCAACTACCAACACTGGATTTGTGGCGAAAAAATTTAGACCGAAACAAAACGTAAAACATAGAAAATAATAACTAAGTCGATTTAGGACCCGCACGTTATGACGAACTTGTCAAACAGGAAAAAAATAGACGACGTAAAAACGTTGAACTACACATGTACATTGCATCGTATTAACTCGCAAAATTAGAATGAAGTGTAAAACGGAACGTAAAAACGTTGAACCACACGCACACGTTGCGCCTGTTAACTCGCAAAATTTAGAATGAAGCGTAAAACGAAAAATTTGCGGAATATGGAAAGTATAGGGGACCAAAGTTGAAAGTAAAAAGTTATTAGGTTAAACTGGAAAGATGAAAAGTTTTGGGTTAAAAGTTATAACCCATATAGTTTTGGGGTAAAAATAATACATCAAATACTTTTGGACTAAAAGTATAAAATCAAAATTTTTTTGGAGAACTCCCAAACACAATGTGCACAAAAAAGTTGATAATTTATAGTGTATAAATATATCATAAATTTCACAAAACCCTTTGGAAATAATGTTATTGTAAGTAGAAGATAACAATGAGAACATGATGGCCATTAATTTATCCTAGATATTAATAAGATTGTAACTTTCATATAAAAAACAAACAATATCCTGGATTTTGAAAATAACAAATTACATTGAGATAGAAGGTAAACGGGCAATAAGCTACGTCAATACCCCTTTTTGAATAGCAAAAACTAGATCTTTTAAAAACTACATCCATAGACCTCGGGGTAATAACATTGATGTGAATGACCCTTTGAATTCGGCTAAGTAGATCCACAGTCTCTAGCGCAAGAAAACCAAAAGTATCAAAAGCAAATGGGATAAACATGTGCTAGTTATCAAGGCATGCTTTCCTGTGTTTGGTCACTTTGCTCAAAACAACTTTTAAAGCAGTCTGACCCCACCGTGAAAACGCTACTCCCTAAGCCCACAAGAGGGGAAACCCCTGCTAGATCTACACATGTGTGTATTCCTCCTATCCATCTGAACATCGAAATGTCGGTTGGTCTAAGGGTAGATCTTGTTTCCAATGGGCCAGTTAAGAAATTCACGGGTGCCTCTTTCTTAGCGAAAATCTCAAGGCACCTAAATATATCAAAAAGGACATCATAACCAAATCATGTCGCTACTTGAACCCTGAGAGTTTTCTACAATGAAGTGCATACTCCCCAAAAGAGTCCAAACACGTCTTATAACAAACAAGCCATATCTTATCAACTAGAAATAAAGGAATCATGAGGCGATACTTAAGGATAGTACGGTACTCCACCGACGACATATGTTGGCATCACCCGTCTATAGGTATATCAAGAAGAAAATCTTCGGCATGTGGTGCTTGTAAACACTAAAAAACGACTTTTTGTCTAATGGTCAAGTCAAACTGTACTTCATCATGGACAATTTTATTAAAAAGAGCACTAGCCAATGCATGTTAGGCTTTAAGGGGGCGGTGTTCGTTTTAGTGAAACCGCTGAAGTCGAAGCTTGAAATCGTATCACGAAGACAGCCCAAAGCATAAACATAATCAAAATCCATACCACATATGCCACTGTCTCGTAAGATGTGGTCTTGTAGCACCCAAGATTGGGCCCTCGAGGCCACAAAGACATAGGATAAAGCCTTTACAGCCGAATAAAACCCCAAACCTAACAAGTAAGTGGCCATTGTAAGTCTCCAAATAAAGGACCTCCACAAACCACTAATTCCTCAATCACCTCACGCAAACCCTTGTCAAAGAATAACGTTGCGGTTTCCATGTGTACCGGTTAGCATGTCCTCAGGCCAAAGAAAAGTTTGGCGATGCCCATATAGGATAGAAGCAAGAGTAGTTCACTCTGCAGGTCACCTAGTTTTGGATATTAATAAAATTGATACTTTCATATAAAAAACATACAATTTTCAATATTTCATAAAAAGTTTAATTGATGTTATTGTGGACCTAACAAAATCCTATTTATCCTTGTGTTGCTTCTTAATTTCTTCTAGTTAGTATCATCGACTCCTACAAAGGAAGCAAATACATATTTATCAACACATTATTGCAAGGCAAGTGGAGGAATACAGTTAATTTAGTATTAAAAAACCAGCACTAACTCATTTTGACTTGTAACCCGTCCGTCCCGAAAATTTTGGAACAATTGAAAGTGAAGGTAGATCATGTTGATTGTAACATAACAAAAAATATAGGAAAACCAATGATTTTTCTCCCGCATTTCCTTTTAGAGCACAATATATAGCTACATAATTAGGTTCAAGATTTCCTAAAATCACAAGGTGTAAAAACAAGATGGGTTACATTTACGGCACAATAGGGTCAAGTATTCTATTTGACACGAGTAAAAAAGCAAATTCTACACTATTTGCTACAACCTAATGTACAAAAATTGAACAATGTTAGTATTCTTACTATCATACTATGCTAATTTATGGTTTACCTTAAACACAATAATACCAAGAACAAAAAAATAAAATAATATAAGGTTATCATGGTACCTGCACCTCTTATTTAATCCTGTACCATTTCAACATATATCGTGTCTATGTTTCTTCAAAGGCATGCGCTTAGGCATTAAGGCGAGGTAAGATGCACCTTAGGCGCCTCAAACACATGAAAATGTAAAAAGTGTCTGAATAAGCCATAACCTAACATCAACTAGCACAAACCAACAAAGCTAGTTTCAAGCTATCTAAATCAGTGAAAGCCGTCCTAAACCGACCAAGCTATATGCACTAGCCTGAACAGACATGCGCCTTGCTACATGTCGTTAGCCTTTTATATAAAAGAGTTGAAAATAGATGTCTATCTAGGGTAACATGTTTCTAATCACATATGCTACATGTCGTTAGCCTTTTTACCTTTTCTTGGTGAGATCTTGAGCCTGTAGATGAATAGGATGCATTATATGATGAATTCATTTGTTGAGTGCAGACTATGTGTTATTCTGTGTTAGAACTTGTGTGATTTGATGCATGCTGAGATTGTGGGTTTGACATGTGCACATATGTGATAAAGGCACTAGGATATTTGTTATTCGTTTGTGTTTGTTTTTGTTATTGTGTGTCCACTAAATTCCCTTAGTAGCCCTGTTGAGCCTAATTACCTTTCGTTTGTTCACCCGTTGTTTTGTGAAAACCGACCGTGATAGTGTATGAAAAAAAGAGAAAATCAGAAAAATTGCAAAAATATAGAAAATGAAAAAAAAGGAAAAGATCAAAAATAAGTTTGATTGTTATTTTTTGTTTGGGTAGAAACCAACCTAAGTTGAGTTGAATAAGTTGTCATGGTCTGGGTATTGTTGTGTGAGCCAATTAGAAAAGAAAAACCAAATTTTTTTCCTGCCTTAGCCTAAGCCCAAAACCGTAAAAGTCCTTTTGATATGTGTGCAGTGTTAGATGATACAGTGGAGGTGTGATTGTCATACAAGCTTATGATTGCAGGATTTCATGTGTGCTTTATTGGAGTGTTTATATATACTAGCACATTACACGCTAGTTCAGATATTAAACCGAGAGGAGAGAATATTGTGAGAGGTGTGTAGCATGTGTAGTATTTTAAACATGTTAGTTTTAGATAGACAAGTCTTATGTTGTGAAATTGCATGAATTGCTTGTCAGGCTGTAAATCTTGATTGTGTCAATCTATGGGATATGTATGACTTGGGAACTTAACAGGTTGAATTGGTCAAGGGTTTAGTGGTGTTGATTACTGTGGTGACTAGTTCTAGTTGGTTTGCTTGAGGACAATCAAAGGTAAGTGTGGGAATGTGATGGAGAGGGTGAAACCCGAGCATTAAAGTGTCTAAATGGTGAATATTATGTGTGTTTTATGTGTTTACTTGCCTAGAATGAGTTGACTATGAGAAATAGTTGTTTTGCAGGTAAAACACGTAACTTGGCAAAGTTATGGGAGTTAAAGCGGAAGTGGAATGATCAAGGTTGATCTTTGCAGCTTGAAGTGTGATTCGGAAGCTGTTCGGTTGATTACGAGTTGTAAGAGCGTAAGACACATGTAAGGACTGAAGTCTAGGGACTATTCGGTGTTTAATCGAAAGTGGTTTGTACTTCTATAAACAAGGAAGCGAAAGACTAAAAGTTCAAGGGCCTGATTGTCATTCAATGAAAGTTGAATTAAAGAAGAAATAAGGAGCTGAGGCGCGACCGTCGGCGACGGTAACCTCACCGTCACTGACGGTTAGGTGCACCTGGCAAGAGAGTGATCAGGAAGTGAGAACCGTCACTGACGGTTCCTCACCGTCACTGACGGTCAGGTCATATGAATGAGACAGTAAGTTTGGACCTTCAGCGACGGTCCCTGGCCGTCAGTGACGGTTTCGGTTCCGGAAAAACGAGAATTTCTTGTTTGTTTAGGTATATTAGGGTTTGAGGAGTATGAGATTAGGGATCACTTCTAAGAACGACCAAGGCTCCAAAGTTCAAGGCTTTTCATCGAATTCATCACAATTCTTCATCAAATCATCAAGCCAATCATGAATTCATCATTCTTTCAAGCTTTTGTTGATCTTGTTTGCGAGATGAGCAGCTAAAACTCTCATGGTTTCCTCCGGTTGGAGGGTTTTCGTATGTTAATTTAATTTATGTGTTTATAACTTTATTGAATCCGGCAATCTAAGCATTCGATGCTTTTTGCAGGCAACTTGATTCATTGATTGTAACCAGTTACTCTTGTTTAACTTTAATTCTTAATCATTCAGTTACCGAGAGTTCTAGTAATTGGGATTTATTTGACAAGGGATTAGGTTTGGTAATTGTAATTGATATTTGTTTGATAACTTCCTGTTATGTATTAACCAGAGTACCTAGTCTGCAACTATCACAATTGATGAATTAGGGTTTACACTCATGTCTATGTGAGTGTTAAGTTAGACACAAAATTGAATTTAACTGGAAACCTGAATTCCGGAGGTACCATTGTTTCTCCATTTGATAAAAACTTTGTTTTCAATTCGTCCAGTTAGATAATCATAACAATCATTCAAACAGATTTTCCATTTCAATAGTAGTTAATTAATACTTTTCATTATAACGCTTTTCAAAATCCTCCTCTGGTTCGATATCCGACTTACTCTAGCTACTAGTTTATTTCGGTTTTTGCACGACACTGACGACAGTCATCACACCCGCATGAATAGACGTGCGCCTTGCTTGTCCCAGACATGTGGTTTTTAAGTGCTTTACGTATCTAGGGGCTACACTAGCATGAACAAACAAGCACCTTGCTTCATGATAAAAATTTGTCAACCAAATTTTAATATGTGAAATTTCCCCAACTTATATATACGAAAAAAAACCAATAAACAACTTTTATATTCTAAAGAGAACTTATGTAACATGCACTTGATAATTTTATCAAAAGAACGACTTGTTAACCATTAAATTCTATTAAATTGTTCAACTACTAGTAAATGACATTAACATCTTTTACAAGTAGACTTATAACATCTTATTTTGATCAATTTAATAATTAACAAACCATTACTTAAAGTTTTTGTAGACCATCTTTATCATATACAAATTTAAAGATTTTAATACAAAAAAAATATAGTTGAGTATTCTTTTGGTTAGTTTTTCATAAAAAAATAAAACAAAATGAAAAGTACAATGGCTTAACATAATACGTACGGATAAGTTAGTTTATGTTTTATACAAATAAAAAAAAAGAAAATACAAAACAAAACCCTAGGTTCCCACCGTATAATCTGATCTATGCCGTCAGCACCCTTAATCCAACGGTGTATATCACTCCACGCTCGTGCTTATCATCACTCCCCAACTCTCTTGTTTACTCTCCTCTTCCAAACCCTCAATCGATCCTTCCACACTGAAAATGGCGACAATTACACACCTTTTTTCATTTTAAACATCTCGATCTCTAAATCTTTGACTCACAGATTTGAATTTGAGAAAAAAAATAGAGACTTTTCACGATTTTATCCTACAATTTGATAAAACAACTTGTTTATATCATCTTACCAGATTATCATGAAGTGAAATTTAACCTCAAACCCTGTAAAGATCATATATTACTCTACTCGAAGTTCTATTTTTATTTTCTTGATTTTAATTTGGTACGAAAGTGTACGATGATGACTGATAGTTATTCAAAGATGATGTCGGATATCGGAATGCGATCAAGCAACGAGGAGTTAGGGATGCTGAAGCGGATGAGTAGCAGTGATCGTGAGATGGAGATTAACATGTACCGAAGTGGGTCTGCACCCCCACCGTTGAAGGATCGTCGAATGCAGTTGCAGGTTGTTTGACGGTGGCATTTCGGAACAAGAGTTGAGGTCTGATCCAGCTTATGTTGACTATTATCATGCTAATGTTAATCTCAACCCTAGGTGCCCCCACCGCTTTTAAATAAGGATGATTGGCGGGTTTGCAGGGTTGAGGGTGGGGGGTCTGCTATTGGGGATATGAGGAAGGTGAAGAAAGATAGTGAGAGTAGTGGAAAGGCGCAGGGTATGGCGGAGTGGGGCGGTAACGGGCTTATCGGGTTACCGGGTTTGGGTTTAGGGAGTAGGCAAAAGAGCATTGCTGAGATCATTCAGGTTATAATTTTTGTTTATAATTAATAAGTTTGTTTATATTGTTATAAAAGTTGATATGATTTGCGTGTTAATTTTTTGTATATGGTATTGGTTATTGGATATAGGATGATATGAGCCAGGCTGCTTCTGGTTCTAGGCAACCGTCTCGTCCAGCTAGCCGTAACGCGTTTGACGAAAATGTTGACTTTTCTGATTCCCATTTTGGGCATCTTCAGGGGATGGGATCTGCATCGGCTCTCGGATCATCTTTGTCACGAAGCAACACCCTGATCCGCAGCTTATGGGTCGATCGGCTAGCCCACTGGTGCCTTCAGATCTAGCATCTGATTTCTCCAATTTGACTCTTTTGAATAATGGTATGGTGGATGAAGAGACACAGTTACGGGCTCGACCTCAAAGTGCGGCTCACTTGGCTAAAGGTTCGAATCAGTATATGGGAAAAAGTGGCGGGCCTAGAATCGGTCAGGGGTCACCTGTGAATTCATACATGAATGGGCCCATGGGCCCGGATGGTTCAGGAAACTCTCCTTCGAGATATCAGAATCTTGATAGTCCAAGTTCGTCTTTTTACGGTCTAGGTGGTGGCGGCGGCGGTTATATGATGAATCCCGCATCACCAACCATGATGGCAAACCAAATTTTACCGCCTTTATTTGACAACGGCGCTGTGGCAGCGGCAATGGGTGTTTCCGCCATGGATTCTAGAGGAATGAGAGGTGGGTTTGGTTTAGAACCTAGTAGACTCATGGACCCATTGTATCTTCAAAACTTAAGATCCAGTGAATATATGTCAGCGTTGAATGACGCATCAATCGATCGGGAACTACTAGCGATTCAGAAAGCTTATCTAGCGGGTCTGCTATCTCCTCAAAAGTCTCAGTATGGGATTAACCATGGTTACTATGGAAGCCCTGGTTATGGGCTTGGGATGTCGTATCCCGGAAGCCCATTGGGCAGTCCACTTCTGCCTAACTCTGATTTTGGGCCTGGTAGTCCCGCCCGACATGGTGACCCGAGCTTGCGGTTTCCTTCCGGGATACGTAATATAGTTGGTGAGAATTTTGCATCTTCTTTGCTAGATGAGTTCAAGAGCAATAAAACCAAGTGCTTTGAGCTCTCGGAAATTGCGGGGCATGTTGTTGAATTCAGGTACTTAATTTTCTTTCATAATCTGATTTTAATTATCGTTCAAGCATTTGATTATAATATTATATGATTATTACACTCAAAATGTTGTTTGAGCAGCGCGGATCAATTTGGAAGTCGTTTTATTCAACAAAAGCTTGAAACCGCTACAACAGAAGAGAAAGACATGGTGTTTAATGAAATTATGCCGCAAGCTTACTCGCTAATGACCGATGTATTCGGCAATTATGTTGTCCAGAAGGTAAGTGTATGCGTGTTTGTATAACGTTACCTTGTGTTGTGGAATAACTGAATAAATGAATCATTATTAATTTTTCATTTACCTTTCAACGCATGTAGTTTTTTGAACATGGAAGTGCTACTCAGATACGAGAATTGGCTGACCAGCTCACCGGTCATGTTCTAACACTTAGTCTTCAGATGTATGGTTGTCGGGTTATCCAAAAGGTAAATTGAACACTTTGGTTTCGTGAAATCGGCAAACCCTCAGTTGACAGAAACCTTTGCGGTTTAGGTGGCGTGTATGTTATATTGCATACTATAAACTATAAAAGTAGTAACGTGTATTGATATATTCGAGTTTCTCTTTATTTGATCAAATACCTTATGACTTTGTTTCTTTTAGGCTATCGAGGTTGTCGACCTTGACCAACAAACAAAGATGGTTACAGAGCTTGATGGTCATGTGATGCGTTGTGTTCGTGATCAAAACGGCAATCATGTTATTCAGAAATGTATTGAATGTGTACCAGAAAATGCTATTCATTTTATAATCTCTACTTTTTATGATCAAGTTGTCACATTGTCAACCCATCCATATGGTTGTCGTGTCATACAGGTAATAAATCTTGTATATAATATTTGGCGGACTGATTTATTTCATTTGATTGATGGTGATACTGAAATTTCTTGAAATATTTTGTGTTACAGAGAGTTTTGGAGCACTGTCATGACCCTAAAACACAAAGCTTAGTGATGGATGAAATCTTGAAATCTATTAATATGCTGGCCCAAGATCAATATGGAAATTATGTCGTTCAGGTATGTTGGAATTATATGAACGTTTTAGAAAATTTGCATGATTTCAGAACATATATCATTTCTTTAATGAACAGTAGCACCGTATTGTAGGAAATTTTTATATAGATTAAGAATTCTTATTCTTATTCTTATATTTAATATAATAAAAGAGGGTGTCTTAGGAATAGTACCTAAGGGGCTATTTGGCAACTTCTGAATGATTAAGTGTTAAACCATTAAGAGGTCTGAACCATAGTTACCTAATTCGCTCAAAATCTGGCGAATTTCGTATTGGTACGTTTCGTACCATACGGAATTCGTATATGAATTATTCGGTACAATTCGTTGAATTCTAATTTTCAATACGATGTATTCTCATGTGCAATTCAGCGAATTTCGTTTCTTGAAACAGAGTATTACAGAATCCAATTCAGCGAATTCTGATTTCAATGTATGCGAATTTTAAGTTTTATACGTATTCAAGTCAGCGCATCATGTTCATCAATTCAGGGAATGGTTATGAAGATGAAAAAATTAAACTTTACCAGTGATGATGATGATGATGATGATGGACCATAGTGAAAATGGAGGAGAAGATGGAGATGGAGGCAGCTGGCTGCGTTTCTTTCATCTATTTTAACCTAAAACCTCTTTTATTTACATATTTCATCCTTTATGTTTTTGTTATTATAAATTTTAACCTAAATCTTGTTTATTAAGTTACATATTTCATCCTCATACCTTAGTATTTTTACCTTTTTCAACTTTAACCTAAAACGTTTTTTAATTGTTTAATTTTTTTCTTATTTCATTAACAAATGTGCTTCATTGATTTGTGAAATTAGTAATTTTTGTTTTAATTTGTGTATACCGAATCGGACGGAATGGTACACCAAACCGAATCGTACCGGATCGTACCGAAATGAACCTACCCCCCTCCGAACCGAATTCGTCCCAACTAGCGAATCGCGAACCCGAACCGCGTACCCGAACCGGAGCGAACCACGAATTAGGTGACTATGGTCTGAACCATTAAGTGCTGAACCAGTAAGTGGTCTGAACTTTTGAAGAGCTAGTATAATGCTTAACCGTTCAGAGTCAAATATCTGACCAATTCAGATTAAAGGTCTTAACCATTCAGACTTAGTATAATGCTTAATCATTCAGAGGCAAATGTCTTTAACCATTCAGACATCTGTTTGCAAAACAAACAGTCTGAACCAATTAAGTGCTGAACCAGTAAGAGGTCTGAACCATTAAGAGCCTCATTAAGAGGTAAACAAACAGCCGACACAACCTCTACTTTTTATTGTTTTTCTTTTCCAAATTTTACAACAATGCCCTCCAACCCATGGTTTTTCTTTTTCTTATTGTGTAGTCAACCCTTCAACTTTTAGCTACTTTGATGCAATAGATTCAAGCCTTATGTTACTTTTCATGACTATATTTTAAGGTGAGCTTTAGAGGGAGATTTTTCGACCTGTTTGCACTGAGTGGGTCATTTTGGGTTGCATTTATACTGAATGGGTCAAATGTGGAACCGAACAAATGTGTTGGCAGTCGTATTAGAAATGACCACCAATGCCCAATCTTCTGGTCTGGTTCTAATTACTGTTGATATTCTGACAGCATGTACTCGAACGTGGAAAGCCGCATGAACGCAAGTGTATTATAGATCAACTAACCGGGCAGATTGTTCAGATGAGTCAACAGAAATTCGCCTCAAATGTTGTTGAGAAATGTTTGACTTTTGGTTCCCCTGAACAACGCCAGACCCTTGTCACTGAAATGCTAGGCACCACTGATGAAAATGAACCACTTCAGGTTAGTCTGTTAACTGAAGAAAAACATTAGAAATTCTTGTTACATGTATTTAATTATCTATAATAATAGTTTTATATCCTTATTGTGGTACATTTTGTGATGTCAGGTGATGATGAAAGATCAGTTTGCGAACTATGTTGTCCAGAAAGTTCTAGAAACATGCGATGACCAGCAGCTTGAGATGATTCTTAACCGTATCAAGGTTCATTTAAACGCCCTCAAGAAATATACTTATGGTAAACATATAGTTGCCCGTGTTGAGAAACTTGTTGCTGCTGGAGGTACATTCTCCTTAACTTTCACCCTTCGTTTTTAACTGTAGTTTGACTTTTATTTTAAGGGTCAAATAACTATTTTTTTCTTTCAAATTTTTGTTTTAAAAAATGTGATTATTATTTATGTTGTAAGCTGTTCTTAAGTTATACATTTCGGTTTTCTAACAAGCTCGTCTGATGACTTTTCAGAAAGGAGGATCGGGGCTATGGCTGGATATGCCGCTGCCGCCTCTGCTGCCAGCGGCACTACTACTTAATGTAACGTGATGTGGAGAGTTGTACAGCTAACTGAGAGTCCGGCTTATCGATGGTTGTGTTTTTTGGTTCGTTTTAAACATCCAGCTGAGTGAGTGATGTGATCTTTTGCAAATGAAAAACGGGCTGTAGCTATAAGACATGTACATTGTTAATTTTTTTAAGGAGATAATACCTAGGACTCGAGTCTTTAGCCAAGGCTCAGGGGTGAAACACACCTGAGGCCGCCCCCCGATGCAGAGATTATAACCGAAGTTTGTGTATGTGGTGGTTGTCGTGACTGTACAAATATATAGCCGGGTGCAGCAGAGCCTTATGGTGTATTATGTGTTTGCCTGAATTTTCGCTTCCTTTTGTATGGATTTTAATGATATTATGTTCTCATGTTGGCAAACTTTGTTTTGTGCTGTGACTGACTTGTTTTATTTGTGGGATGTTCATACTGAATTGCAAGCCGGCAACCACCCTGAAACGGTGGTGTTTGACGAGGAAGTTGTGATGGCTGCTGGCTATTATATATTCATGATTATGACCATCTGGGTTTAAAAAAGCGCGCCTAGGCGCAAGGCGCACTAAAGCGCAACTTCTGGGGCTTTTCCACTCAGCGCTTTGTGTAATTACAAGAAGCGCCCAAAAAGCACAAATTTTAGGGTTTTTTTGGGGCTTTTTTGCCCGAGGCGCGTTCCTCATGTATTTGAGGCGTTTTACTACATAAAAAATGTTGTACCTTGGGTTTTTGGACTTGTACAAGTAAGTGAAATGATATTTACCTTCTGGGGAGGTCTGTTTGATATCCAAAAACTGCTCAGCAACAGTCGGACAAGTGGGGAAATATAAAAGCCTTATTTATAGCTATATTTTTGGTTAAAGGAAGCTAAAAACCTATGGGATATGTATGGGATGTATAAAAAAATTATATAAACATCTTGGGCCTCGGGTACGAAAAGATTACCGCTTTTACGCTTCGTGCCTCAAATTTAAATATCGTCGTTTTTGTGCGTCTCTCGCTTTTTCAAAACCAAGATGACCAAAGTTTATTCCGGCTTAAAGGCTGGAACAGGAGGTATAAAAGTTTTAAGCAAACTAATGGTTTATCCTTCAATGTTGGAATTTATAGTTACTATTATAATAATGAAACATTTTTATTAATTGTAAGTTTTTCTACATAGATTGGTTATAAAAAACAGCTCAAACAGGATTTCTCATATATAGAATCTTTCTGCGGTGTGTTCCATTTACTATTCTTTCGTAATTTTTTCTCTTTATCACACGATAGGTTGGCTTTCGTACTTTTTTTCTCTTTACCACGCAACAGGTCATCAAAGCGTGAGCGGGCACAGAGAAGGAAATCATCGGTTCGTTAGTAACAAACTGACGAACTCAACTGGTCTGCCGATCCCACTCCCATACTAGGGCCAGTTTGGTTTTCGTTACTTGAAATCATAGTTAGTGGTTCAATCCAAATATTTCTGTCAAAACCGGCTGAACCGAGAGTATCCCTTTTGATTGTGATTGTGCAAGTGCGTTGGATTTGAAACCATTACGAACTGATGAACACTAGACTTTATAAAATCCGGTTTCCCCATCGGATCGGTTCCGAATTATTTTTTGGATCGGTTTCAGATAGAACTTTTTGCTCAGTAGTGCCTGGTATGTAGTTTCGTATAGATTTTTTTAGGTGTATACGTTTTTGACCCCCCGGTTTTATTATTTATTTAGGTATATACGTTTTCGACCCCCGGTCGGAAATCTCAAGCTTCGTTACTGTGCGCAAACTCAGAAGGAAATTATGCTAAAAAATTTGTATCTAACCTTGATTCATGGCTAGATAGTTGGCTTTAGAATGGGATCAACCCACTTATACCATACCACAGAAAGTGCAAGTCTAGTTTTATGTTAAAAAGAAATTGCAACTACATTATAACATCAAAAGCAACTATATAATATCATCATATATCCTTTTCTTTATATAAACATCAACCTTCAACATGATATCCTTGTATATATACACATCAACCAACCGCGGACGACCTTGCCGACACTCACAAAGACTTCAATTTCGTTAATGCAGGTGCGTGCTTATCGATCTCCACCACAACACCACCCCTTCTCACCACCATCACCCGACGAACCTACAATCTCCGGCACGGGCGCCTCCCCCTCCAAGTACCTAATCACCTGCCTCATACTCGGCCTGCACGACGGCTCATCATTAGAACACATTAACCCAACCTTCAAAACCGTCGTAACTTCAGCCTCATTAAACTCACCCTTCAACCGCGAATCCACCACATCAAGTAAACACCCTTCTCGCCACTTATCCCAAACCCAATCAACCAAAATGAGCTCCTCCGGTGACGCCTTGAGCTCAGCGGGTCTCCTACCACACACCACTTCCAACAAAAGAGCCCCGAATGCATACACATCGGAACCCGTGGTGGGCTTACCCGTTCGGGTTAGCTCAGGAGCCAAGTAACCCAATGTGCCCACCACTTTAGTGGTTACCGGGTTCGAACCATGCTCATACAACTTAGCCAACCCGAAATCGCCTAACTTACCGTTTAAATCCGAATCCAACAACACATTTCCTGCTTTAATATCTCTATGCACCACAGTTTCTTCCCACCCTTCATGCAAATAAAGCAACCCATTTGCCACATCTTTTATAACCTTAAACCTTTGATCCCAACTCAAAACCATTTTAGGCTTATTCCCACTATATATACACTTATCCAAACTTCCATTAGCCATAAACTCATAAACCAAAAACAACTCACCTTTATTCCTAGACCAACCCAACAACTGAACCAAATTCCGGTGCCGAAGCCGCCCAATCGTCGACACCTCCGACAAAAACTCCTTCTGCCCTTGTTTCGACTGCCGCGAAATCAGCTTCACCGCGATTTCAACCCCCGAATCCGGCAACACCCCTTTATAAACCTTACCAGACCCACCAAACCCTATTAGCAACTTCTCATTAAACCCCTTTGTACCCTCTTTCAACTCTCTATAACAATATGAATGTGGGCCCAAATCAAGCTCCCAACTTTCAACAACTGCTTCTGTCTTCTTGATTATCTTAAACTTCTTGATAACATAAACACCTCCCATAATGACAAAAATACAAAAAACCAAAAACAAAGTAGTACCAAACCGGAACACGAAACCTTTATTATTGTTTTTGTTCTTTTTCAATGGCGGAACAGGTTCAGGTTCAGGATACTGATCAACATTCAAAGAACTTGCATTTCCACTCATGTTAAAGCTCCAACCAAACACATAATGCGAGCTAGCAAGAACACCGGTCGAGGAAGAAAACCCTACGTACATAAAATCTTGAAAAACCGGTGTTAAATCGACGAAAACCGACATGATCGCCTTTCTTGGTTTGTTTGAAAATAAAGAAAGATAAACATCAAGTTGATGGTTTTCACCATCATAATCAATCCAAGCTTGAATCTTTTTCCCACTATGTAAACAAAGATCCTGTTTCGTAACATTCCCATCGAGAAAAACCCGGCTTTCGTCGAATTAACCGATTTCATACGGTTAATGTTGACACCAACATGGTTGTCGTTGATGTCAGAAAACTCAAGATCTTGAACGGTGTCAAACTCTATAGCGAAAAGATGGTTTGATGAGTTACCGTTTGAAGTGACGTTGACAAGTCCGAGGTATTGACTAGGTTGTGCTCCGATGAAGTGTTTGGTCGGGGAGATGGTGAAAGCTAGGCCGTGACCACCGAGTTTGCGGTAACGTGGGACGATGGAGAAGACGAAGGCGGTGGAGAATGAGAGGGTGGTTTTGGTCGTCGGGTGATTTGAAACGGATAGGGTGTGGGTAGAGAGCGTGACCGATGGTGTGGGGCTTACGTTGGTGAGTTTAAGGATGCCGGTGGGGGTGATGGTGGCGTTGCCGGTGGTGGTTAGGTTGGTGGGGGTGAAGGTGGTGTAGATGAAGGATTGGGAGAGAGTGGGGTGGAGTGGGAGGAGGTGGAGGAGGAAGAGGAGGAGAGATGGTGGCGGTTGGGGAGACATTTGTCGGTCATGAGAGGTTGAGATTGAGAGTGAAGAGAAGAGTGAGAGTTTTGAGGTTGTTTTGGGGTTTTTAAGGTGTGTTGTGTTTGTTTGAGGTCATGTGTTACACGTGTGGTAAGAGGAAGGAGTGTTCGGAGTGGAGGAAAGTGGGGGTGGGGGGGGTGGAGTTTTGTATTGTTACGTGAGAGGGATTTTAGAAGATTGAGGGATGTTTAATCATTGATCCCGGTTTCTTACGGGTTTAAAGATATAAATTAAAAATTATATACTTTAAGTAGAGACGGGTGGCGGCGTGATATGATACGGAGATGGAGTTCATTGTGCGGGCACAATACCGTCAGCCCCATCGATGTATGGTGAAGATCCAATTTCGAGTAGTCATCGAGGTGGGAAAGATGAGAGAGAGGATTAATAATGAACCCCACACTCTTCAGCCATTCACACATTCAAACTTTTTTTTAACAAAAAATTGATTGGGTGGAACCCCCAAGTGTTTAAGTGTAAAATAGAAATGAAAAGAAGAGTTAACATGACATTAAATGATTGGCTAGATGAAAAGTTTACCTCTCCAAATTAGGAAGCACCTTTCCACCCTAATGATGTATGCACGCTTTTTTTTAGCTATCTGCTCATATACACGATCAAGATACATGTTATATATAATTTTTATCAAATAACATAAATATATGGTAATTATACCATATTTATCCGTAATTAAAACTATTTAGATTGATACTTTTTAAATCTGTTTTCTTAATTACGATATTTTATTTGCTATTCTAAATTATTTTACATATTTCAAAAATTTTAGCACACGAAACACTTTTTATAAATACGTCTAATTATTTTTAACAAGTCATCCATTAATAACACTTTGCTCTCATCATCTTTCTTTCTAATCTAATGTGGAGTTGCGAATCCACATTATCTTTATACTACTACTATTTTTTAATGGTGTTTGGCTTTGTTATGGATTATGTTTTATTATATTTATGTTATATAGTAATTATTAAAGTTTTAATGATAACAAGTTTACGGTTTAAGAATATTAACAATTTGATGAGATCACAAAAAGAATCTCATGAATATTTTTTATATTAAAGTGAAAATATTAAATAAAGATGATTAATATATGTAATTTAAATATATAAGCCAAAACAAAAAAAAAATAAAAAAAAGATTGTAGGAGGCATTATCACATGACACTAGTTGTAATCTTTTATTAATAGTTAGATTTTTAATTGTAGTATAAATTAGGATTCTTTTTTTCACAACGCGTTGTGATGAAAAATCTCTAACTAACTAAATAGTAAAGACCAATTTTTAAGTAATACATAAAATATATTACGTCTCGTTTCGATATGATAATATATATATATAATATATATAATATAAATAGTGTGTGTGTGTGGCCCCCATGGGGAAAAGTAAAAGTGCAATAATTTAACGTTATTTTATAAATTTCATGAAAATAAGAAAAAGGGAGGGGGGTGGTTAGTCATGCATCATGTGGTGGCATTGATAGCCGAAGATTAGAGGGTACATGCACTAATCGGCCTTTATTCCAATTGCTGAGTGTTATATGCTTTATGTCCAAGGCTTGATGGAAAGGTACTATCGAGCCGGGGGTCTCACCGGAAGCAGCCTCTCTATTCCTATGGGTAAATATGAGACTGTCTACGTCTTATAATTTTTCCCCATTTACTTAAGCATATGATGTTTAGTTACAAAATAATAAAAAATATTCATGCATTACTCTAGTAGAGTTTTTGTGTGTAATTACCCTAAAGTAATTATAATTACCTGTGCTAGTGTTATTTACATAATTTTGTTTTTAGATTTTGCGATTACATACTTGCTTAGTAAGATGACAAAAAAAGTTGAATTTTTTTTGCTTCCTTCACTTTTTACATTAAGTTGATTTGTATGTTAAGACCATTTTATCAGAACTAACTCTACTTACATATTTCTATATAACTATACATATTTATCTGTCCAATAATAAATAATAATAAATATGAGTCAGATTCGAGTATATACTTTTACAAACACACGTAACTCATGATTTATCTACAATTAAATTATGTCGGTAGAGTTTGAGGTCACAAGTTACACGTGTTTAACACAAACGAGTGTCATATGAGAGAGATAGATTTTAGAAGATTGACCTATTAAATTATGTCGGTAGAGTGTGAGGTCATAACTTACACGTGTTTAACACAAACGAGTGTCATATGAGAGAGATAGATTTTAGAAGATTGACATGCATGTTTAATTACTGGTTTTCTAATTGAAAATCTTAATTAACTTGAAGCCATTTTGTTTAATTAGTGTATTTGTAAGGAGATGTTTTACTTGAATAAGAAAAATCAAATTACGGACTAAGCATACGGGTTCATCCGTGGATGTTTATACCGAATGCGTTTGTGTGAATTAAGAGAGGTTCATGCAAACTGTATTTGAGTTTTTACTTTTAAACTTGTGTATCCATAAAAACACTTTTTGTGTGTCTTGTGGTAAATAATACGTGAATCAAATTCAAGTATTTTCCTTCCATATATGTGTACCCAAAAAACAAATAATACGCTACTATGTTTTAGGTATTTACTTATTATACTTATGTATTCATAAAAAAATATATTTGTCTATCCAATATTAAATTATATGCGAGTCAGATTCGGTATATACTTTTACACACACACATAACTCATGGTGAAGAAACACTAAGTCAATATGCAGGGGATAGGCTAGTAATATCTCGACCGGGGGTTATCTTTTAAATCTCTTCTCTTGATCGGTATAGGTCGGAATCTCTTAAATGTAATAGCAAAACTCAAACAACACTGTGATCTACGAGAAGGAGGGGTGGGGTTCTTCTGTAACCACCCTTTGGCATGAAAATAAGTATTGTTCTTTCTAGAGAGAAAGCAAACAAGTGTTGTTTTAAAGTGAGAGAGTAGGAAATTAGATCCTTAAACCTTTAGTGAATGCAGATATTTATTTCTGAAGGGTTAGAGAATAAAGTGGGCTGATTGGGTCAGACGTCGCTTTCAAGTGTAAGTCCAGGAACTATCAATCATATATCACATACACGATTCTAAGTGTGGAAAACAAAGAATATGTCGAACAAGATGGAAAATATCGATTGTATTAGATCATTGCGCACAAGCTTTAAATTTGTCTAGTACAATATGTCATTCAAAAGCAATAACAATCAACAACCTTGATGTTTCACTAAAAGCTTAACCCTAATAATGAACTAAACATAACATTATATAGGGTCCACCAATAACTCGACCCACATGGCCTAACCCAAGCCCACTAGAGAACTAAGTCCAATAACCTATAATTGTGTTTGATAAAGACAAGTGTAAACCTACTCAATTTCATGGCCTTACAATATCCCCTAGGTTTATGCTGTCTTTATCATGTCTCGGTGGGAAGATACTTCATCTCTTCATCCTCAAGCTCGGGTCTTTTGTTCTTCTTGAACATCATCAGCTTTTGCTTGAACATCTTGTTTAAAAAGAATGCGAGAAGAGGATTCTCGTAAGCTCTTTTCTTCTTCATTTTTTTTCTCTTTTAAGCAGATTCATAGGTACTCCTTCAAAAGTACTATCATTGTCAGACGATGACTCGTATCTGGTTCTTCTGACTCAGGTACACCTTGTTGTTGTGATGCTTCATACTTTGACAGCAGCTAACAACATCTCATTCTTCATCAACCCCTGTTTCTTAATTAAAATCAAATTTTTGCAAAATTCTCGGAAACTTATAAGCAAACGTTTCTATGCAACAGAGGAAAGTACCACATGAACACTTGGTACATCCAATTACTTGTACTTGGATTTCATAATTCAATTTTTTTTAACTTTTGATAATCAATCAAATCTTCAAGAACGGTTAAAAATTTTTAATTTAAAAAAATAAAACACTCTATTTTTTGATTTTTGATTTTATAAAACAAGACACTATTTTTGGATTTTTGAATTTTCTATTTTTTTTATTTTTAAATAAATGAGAAAATAAACGAAAACGCAAATAAACAAAGAAACTAACTCCAGATAATACACAATTACAATTGCAACGAGAGCAAAATTGTTTTCGGGCTGACCAAGGAACATTTTTCAGTGCGAACTTATTTAGCCTGGTCTAAGTGATTGCCAATATGTTTGTCCTCCTAAACATAACGCTTAACTTTCAACTTTCAACCTCGTGATTACTTTCAACCTCGCGATTAAGTGTTTGAGAGGAGTTATAGAGGGAGTGGGGGTAATGATGGGCCCCTGTCTCTTTCAACCAATCATACATTTTTCCTTTTTAATAACAAATGTTTTGGTGAAACCACTCCTTGTGATTAAGTGCTTGACAGAAGTTAGAGAGAGGAATTGGCATGATAATATATGATTGAGTGGTAGAAAATTTACCCATTCCATGAGACGTTCCTTTCACCCTATCAATTTTAACTGTAACAAATAGAATAACTTTTTTACAGCCTAAAAAATTAAAAATTATAATATGCATAAATGACATTTCATTTAATGAGTAGTAAGTGCATAAAATATTTAAGCCTTTAATAGTTATAAATATGTTTATTAAATTATTTTATGAAATAATTTCCAAATGCAAAAATGTATTTTTGGTTCTAATGCCATTTGTGTTTGGTCTTTATGAAAGACTTCACTCTAATTGGGATTTCCCTATTGGTCCAGGTCATTTCGGGGCAAGCGGATCATTTATAATAAAAAGGATGAGCTTCAAGAGAATGATTTGGAGTTCTTGCAGAGTGGAACCGTGCAGTACCAAACACGAGATAGATCTTTCAAAGAACAAGGCCTTTTTCGAATAAGCCAATTTGGGACCTTGCAGATCCACTCTTTTTCCTATTCAAAGCTCAGCCCTTTGTCTCTGTGTTTTCACATCGAGAATTATTTGCAGATGAAGAGATGTCAAAGGGACTTCTCACTCCCCAAACAAATCCTCCTACATCTCTATATAAATGCTGGTTTATCAAGAAGACGCAAGAAAAACACTTCAAAGTGTTAATTACTCGCCAGAGATGGCTTAGAACCAATCGTTCATTATCTAATGGATCTTTCCGTTCTAACACTCTATCTAAGAGTTATCAGTATTTATCAAATCTGTTCCTATCTAACGGAACACTATTGGATCAAATGACAAAGGCATTGTTGAGAAAAAGATGGCTTTTCTCGGATGAAATGCAAATTGGACGCCTTTGATAACTACAAACACACATTTTCTAGATGCTATTAGGTCAACTACAAACCCAACGTGATTTAAGACATAACTGGAAAGGAAACGGTGAAAAGATAAAGCTAATGGTTTGGATAAAATTACGGGATAAGATAAATTGAAAGAAACGATAAACATGGGTACAGTAGCGAATCTTGAACGAAAAATCTAAGGAGTCAGACACTCAAAATTTAAATCAGGGGCGAACTCTCAAATTTCAATATTTTATAACACAAAAAAATCAGAAATTTCAGTAATATTAACATTACAAAGTGAAAAACACAGGGCATGCACCCCTGACCCCAATAAACCTTTGCCCATGGATGGATGAGCTGATAAAGAGAGGAAAAGAATAAATATTAATTAATTGTCTAGGGATAATTATTAGTTTGAAATGAATAGGTGTGTCTAGTTATTTTCTCTATTGGTTAATCAAGTATAGTGTTGATATTGGTTTAAGATAGCTTGTTTCCTAGATCATTAATATCACCGGATCTTGATTTTTCATATATAAACGTAACTAATGTATCTCCTTCGTAAAGGATTTCCCTATAATGTCCATCAACAGTTGCTCCTGGAGTAGCCAAATAAGGCTCACCTAATCGTATTACCACACAGTCAGCTTGAAGAATTAGAACTTGACCTCCTTTTAAATGCAATCCTTTTTAGCTATACATACATTTTCACAAAGAAACTGCCCAAGAATAATGATTCGGAGTTCTTGCAGAGTGGAACCGTGTGTCACACCCCGACCCGCAGCGGATAAGGTGATCGGGGCATGATTGGGTTATCATCAAAGCTCATGACATTTATTAAACGTTTCATATTCATTAATACAATTTAAATGGAAATTTACAATGATTGCTACAACATGATCTAACTACAATTTAAACTTCTTTGTTCTCTTCTAAGGCATATCCTATGTTTTCCTTGCTTCAACCTGTTCACCTGTATCATGTGTAAAAAGGTTTTTGGATCAACATAATGTTGGCGAGTGAATCCTATGGAAAACATTTGAACAATTTATTTAAATTGATTATGAAATATGTGCACAACCAAACATGAGTAAAATTTGATGTAACTTGATCAACAATCATAATATGTTAAATGAAAACACTCATGAATAATAATGGAACAATTAAAGGCACGCGTTGCTCAACTCGTCTCTCACGAGGAACTGAGGGGCCTGATGAATGAATTGCATAAACATGATAATATGAATAACACAACTACAACAATATAAACTCAATGAAAACCCACATGAACAATAATGAATTGAATTGAAGCACGCGATGTTCTACTCGTTTCCCACGAGGAACTGATGGGCTTAATGTATGAGTTTCATGTAATTTGACAAACGGAATATAAGTAAATCACAACAATAAATCAATCTAAGTTTAAGTCATGATGTGGTATGGCACAAGTTTAAATAAATAACTTAATTATTTCATAACACATGACACACCCCAAAACGTGTAATTTAAAAGGGGGAATTGTAAGATTCACTCACAGTGGGTGCGTTCGGTTGATGACGTTGAATGCACGCGAAGTGGTTTTAACCACGAGTGAGATTTAACCTAAATAAATTGCATTATGGTTTGGTAAGTAAACGGATTTTATTAAACTATTTTAGTAGGATGGTTGGGTGCATTTTTGTGAGTTTGAGGCTATTTTCTAATCTTAAAAATGTTATTTTTAAGTATTTATAATTGATTTTTAATTAAAATAATTAAATAAAAATAATAAAAATATTTTATTTTTTTCTGCTACAGTGACATTGACTTGTTGACTTTGACTGGTCGTTGACCGGTTTTGAGGCATATTGTTGTGCGCTCGGTGAGGCTCGAACCCGAGACCTCCCGTACGCGTGCACGCAGCTCTACCAACTGAGCTACGTGTCTAACCCGTTATATATCCGATTTTAATTATATATATACATTAATTAGAATTAACAGAAAATCATTTTTATTTTAAAAATAGTTTAAGCGGTTCGGCGGTGCGCTCCACAGGTCTCGAACCCGGGACCTGTGGGTTAATCTAACACACAGTCCACCGCTGGACTGTGTGTTTAACATGTTATATACTTTGATTTTTATTATACTTAAATACAATTTAGTTACTTCATTTTTCTGCCTTATTTAAAAAGAATAGATAATCGTCCGAGTCGGTGCTGAAGACCGGACTCGAACTCGTGACCAGCGATATAAACAAACACACAGTCCACCGCTGGACTGTGTGTCTAACTTGGTTATTATTCCAGTTATTAATATACTTAACATATATCTAAGGCGATCCGGTTCAGTAAAAAAAATGGATTTTATTAAGGCAGCGTGTGTGAGACGGGATTCGAACTCGAGACCTTTGCATGATTAACGTTTTATGTGCACACAGTCCACCGCTGGACTGTGTGTCTAACCCGAGTAAAATCCTGATTTATAATATACTTATATGATATAGAAAACGTCGTCTTCCTCGTCAAGTTTGAACCAGAAATCGGAAATCGACTAGTTCAAGTTTTTTATCAGTTTGTTAGTGTTTTACAGTTTATTACGGTAAGATAAAAGTGAAAAGGAAAAGAAACTGGGCGGAGAAAGATACCGACTGAACTTTCTGTTTTCCGACAGAAACTCCGGCGATTGAATTCACCTCCGGCGACGTGTTCCGTATAGCAGCTAGTCTCCGGAAAGCTTGGAAAAGGTAAGGGTGACTTCGTTAAAGGTTTAGGGGATTCAGTGAAGCTCAGGGATTAAAGTTCGGTTTTCCGGCGAAAAACAGGAAAGTTCCGGCGAGTGGAATTACGCCGAGAAAAGGTGTAATTTTTGAGCGAAAGTGTTTGTCGTCGGTTGTGGGTCAATTTATAGGACAAATCGTCAATGCACTTGGTCTGAATTCCGACTGTGTTCGTTATTTAAATTTTTCCGGCGGTTATGAATTTGGTCGCGGACTTTAAACATCGGTTATAACCGATATGTGATTAAAGGTTTACGTTATAACGTAAATTGGTGTTAAAACTCGCGAGATTTCCGGGATTCCGACGACTGAATCGTTTGGGCGCCGATTTTGAATTCGAAATGTTATTATATCAATTAAATGATTGGAATATATAACAAACAGAACAAGCGGCGCAGTGGTTTGTGTGTGTGAAGATAAGATGCTTAGCTGATTCGGTACAGACCCGGGTTCGAAACCCGGCAGAAACATTTCATTTTTATTTTGCGATTTTTGACAGTTTTTCAAAAACTAAATATATATTCCCGTATAATAATTGATTACGGATCGTTTAAAAATATTTTGGGTATTTAATTCGCAACGAAAATTTTGACTGACTGTTCGGTTGATAAACGGAGCGGGTTTGGTAAATCCGTTTTTGACGGATGTTACAGTATCCCCTGCTTTTTAGAAATTTCGTCCCGAAATTTAAATAATGATATATTTTGACTATAAGAATGATGACGTTTTGTTTGACAGTTGTATGCTTAGAAAAATAAAGGTTTAAGTTTTTGTTCGAGGCGGTAACGTTCCTTGTAAGGGTTATGTACCCTATTCAGGAATCGCTTTTTGTTGCCTACTGTATGAATATTGGTAAGCAGAAATGATTTGCTAAAATGATATCATGCATATGTGTTAAGATACGTTTGGGAAAAATATGGTTATATCCTAAGGCAAAACTTCTAACACTACAATCTACATGGAACATAAATAAAAACACAACAGCTGATATCCAAACATGAATGAACACATCAGCAAATATTTGAACATGAATAAACATAACAGCAAATATTCGAACATGAATGAACACATCAGCAAATATTTGAACATGAATAAACACAACAGCAAAGATTCGAACATGAATAGACACATCAGCGAATATTTGAACATGAATAAACACAACAGCAAATATTTGAATCCACATTCTGATAACATATATGTTTGAATAATGGAAGTTCCTCTCTCGTTTGTTATGATGGAGAGGTTAATTTATGTAGAAATGGAACACAATCCAATCTCTTTAAATAACATGATGACATAAATGTAACACAAATTCCAACCAAGGCAATACTAAATCCTACATGGAACTTCTCATAACCGCCTGATAATGCCTCTGATCCTTTGGCAAGAATACTTATATATAGGAAGTACCAGCGGCGTATCCACCATATTCTTGCCAAATTTTCATTAGTTTTATCCACAAGTTATGATTGGTTACCAAGAAACTAATAAATCCTACATAGAACTTCCCATAACCATCCGTTAATGCCTCTGATCCTTTGACAAGAATACTTATATATAGGAAGTACCAGCGGCGTATTCACCATATTCTTGTCAAATTTTCATTGGTTTTTAGCAGTGAATTATGATTAGTCCTATAACTCTACAATCAATACAACAAACATAAATTACTGAAATGAAATATATCTGTGCGATCAAGGCTCAATCGAACGGAGCCGATCGTTTTGTATGTACTGAAAATGAAATTGTGTGCTCAAGGCTCAATCAAACGGAGCCGAACATATTGAATGTACTGAAATTGAAATTGTGTGCTCAAGGCTCAATCAAACGGAGCCGAGCGTATTGCATGTACTGAATATGAATAACTTAACCACACAAACAGCCTATGCATGGAACCTCTCATAACCGTCTGATAATGCCTCCGATCATTTGACAAGAATACTTATATATAGGAAGTACCATCGGCGTATCCACCATATCCTTGTCAAATTTTCATTGACTTTATCCGCAAGTTATGGTTAGTTCGATGCGACTCTACTACAAACACCACAACCACATGATACTGATAATGAAATTGTCTGTGCGCTCAAGGCTCAATCAAACGGAGCCGAACGTATTGAATGAAATTGTATGTGCGCTCAAGGCTCAATCGAACGGAGCCGAACGTATTGAATGTACTGAAATTGAACAACTTAATTTAAACAACCATCACACAATCAGCCTATGCATGGAACCTCTCATAACCGCCTGATAATGCCTCCGATCATTTGACAAGAATACTTATATATAGGAAGTACCATCGGCGTATCCACCATACCCTTGTCAAATTTTCGTTGACTTTATCCGAAAGTTATGGTTAGTTCGATGCGACTCTACTACAAACACCACAACCACAAGATACTGATAATGAAATTGTATGTGCGCTCAAGGCTCAATCAAACGGAGCCGAACGTTTTGTATGTACTGGAAATGTGAATAAATCTTTGCACTCAAGGCTCAATCAAACGGAGCCGAGCGTATTGCATGTATTGAAATGTAAAATTACGTAACCGATCAAGGCTCTAACAAACGGAGCCGATCGTGCGGGCACGCCAAGATCAACCACATAATAAAATGGGGATCCAACTCAACCTCGATGGATGGGGAGCCACGGCCTCGGCAAAAGCATATACCGAAAACAATATATAATATATAATATCCAATAATTTCTCTAACAGTCTACACATGTGATAAAGAAAAACATAAGGCTAAACAATAGAAGTTGAATCTGGATCTTCGGCGAAGAGGACTAGCTGAGTATCTTCATCAGGGCCGTCATTATCTTCGACAGGGTTGGCGTTGATATTGAAGACTCTTCCTCTTGCTGGTGGCATAGTGGTTGGGTTTTCTTGGTTTACTTGGTTAACTGGGTTTGATTGGGCTTGAGTGTTGATAACGTTTACCAATTGAGGGCATGTGTTTCTAAAGTGGGTAGGGTCGCCACAATTGAAGCAAGCTAGAGCATATGGGAACATGGGGTGTTGGGGTTGGTGATAAGTTTGGGCCATGTTTTGAGTAGGGGAAAAAGTTTGGTCTTGAAAGGTGCGACAAACATTGCTCAAATGACCATAACGTCCACAAGTTGTACATAGCCGGCAAGGTAAAGTAAGGGGATGGTGATAAAAACAGTTGTTGCATCGAGGGTGAGGTCCGAGATATGGTTTCTTATTTGGGTAAGCTGAGTTGGGTGCCACTTGGGTGATTGGGACAGCTCGGATGGGTATAGCGTGAAAAACGGGTTGATTTCGTTGGGTAGCAGCGAAAAGTCGCCCGACTCTTTTTCTCTTAGGGTTGGGTTGAGAAGGGGATTCGGTTTGGGTGGAGTCGGAGGTTTCAGTCGATTCTTTATCCTTCTTCTTTTCCTCCTTGAAGTCTTTGTTTCGAATTCGGTTCTCGGTGAGCTCTATTGCTAGCTCCATTGCTGCTTCCAAAGTTGCAGGCTTGGTACTTATCACAGGGTCTTGAATCTTTGACGGAAGACCACGAATGTAGTGCTCGATCAAACGGTAGAGGGGAGTAAACATGTTGGGAACCATTTGATGTAATTCGAGGAACCTTTTGTTGTAGGTGGTGTGGTCTCCTTCCACTTGCTTCAATGAGTAAAATTCATCTTCTAGCTTCTTGATTTCGCTCCTTGGGCAAAATCGTCTGGTCATGATTTCCTTCAATTCGTTCCAAGTTAAGGACATAGCATCTTCAACACCTCGCTTGGCCTTCTCTGTGTTCCACCAAGTAAGTGCTATCCCATATAGTCGACCGGTAGCATAACGCACTTTGCGATCATCAGGGCAATCGCAATTTAGAAAAGTATTCTCCATTTCTTCAAACCAATGGAGGAGTGCGGTGACACCTTCAGTCCCTTTATATTTCGGAGGGTCGCATGATTTGAAATGCTTGTAGGTGCATTTAGTGGTGTTTGGGGAAAAGTTGAAAATGTTTTGGTTTGCTTGATTGACAGGATTATTGGTAAGTGCTTGTTGAACTTGGATTACAATGTTGGGTATTACGGCAGCCATTTGTTGAGCGATTAAGGCAGCCATGCGATCGCGGGCTTTTCTTGCTCTCGTCTTCCTACGGGCGAGGTTAGAAGACATCTACAATGAATACATGACAAGAGTATGAGTTGGATGCTTTTGGGATCATGGGTCGCATTCAAGAATGATCATTTATAAAATAATTATACAAAAATACTACATCCATAGGATGTCTTGGGCTTTGCTCGCTGTTAGGCCCGTCATGCCGCCATACTTTACCTTATGTAATCATGTGGGCCCCCATGAATACCGGTTTTTCATATGGTTCGCACGGTTTCTGCCTGGTTGCGTACACAAAAACCCGGGAAAATCGAGAAATATGTATACAACGTGTGATGTTCGGAATGTGTCCAGGTGTAGACACGATGACACCTCAAAGTAGGGTTAGTTCGAACGACGTTTGGTGTGGCATGCTTTGGCCTAATAGGTCCTTCGTACTCTCATCGTTGGTCCCCAGGTAGGCAAACTGGTCCGTTATATTGGATTTATACGAATGCCAGCCTAGACAGGACGTTCCGACTACCGGTACTTGTACCCTTCCAGTTACTACATGCCCGTCGCAGAACTTACTTTGATGAGAATTGAAAATTGCATAAAATCTTTGGATAATGAGAATATGAAAATAAATTGAATACATGAACATCGATATATGTATAATGAATATGTATATATGTATAATGAACATGTATATGAGCATGTATGTTTGACTGAAATGTAAACAAATATGAAACAAATAAATATCACAAGTTTGTATGTAACCACCTAATCAATTTAAAATTTAGGCAGACTATAGTATAGGCTCTAAGGGTCTAATAACCTATCCTATATCCCTATAGTCATGGCTCTGATACCAATCTGTCACACCCCGACCCGCAGCGGATAAGGTGATCGGGGCATGATTGGGTTATCATCAAAGCTCATGACATTTATTAAACGTTTCATATTCATTAATACAATTTAAATGGAAATTTACAATGATTGCTACAACATGATCTAACTACAATTTAAACTTCTTTGTTCTCTTCTAAGGCATATCCTATGTTTTCCTTGCTTCAACCTGTTCACCTGTATCATGTGTAAAAAGGTTTTTGGATCAACATAATGTTGGCGAGTGAATCCTATGGAAAACATTTGAACAATTTATTTAAATTGATTATGAAATATGTGCACAACCAAACATGAGTAAAATTTGATGTAACTTGATCAACAATCATAATATGTTAAATGAAAACACTCATGAATAATAATGGAACAATTAAAGGCACGCGTTGCTCAACTCGTCTCTCACGAGGAACTGAGGGGCCTGATGAATGAATTGCATAAACATGATAATATGAATAACACAACTACAACAATATAAACTCAATGAAAACCCACATGAACAATAATGAATTGAATTGAAGCACGCGATGTTCTACTCGTTTCCCACGAGGAACTGATGGGCTTAATGTATGAGTTTCATGTAATTTGACAAACGGAATATAAGTAAATCACAACAATAAATCAATCTAAGTTTAAGTCATGATGTGGTATGGCACAAGTTTAAATAAATAACTTAATTATTTCATAACACATGACACACCCCAAAACGTGTAATTTAAAAGGGGGAATTGTAAGATTCACTCACAGTGGGTGCGTTCAGTTGATGACGTTGAATGCACGCGAAGTGGTTTTAACCACGAGTGAGATTTAACCTAGATAAATTGCATTATGGTTTGGTAAGTAAACGGATTTTATTAAACTATTTTAGTAGGATGGTTGGGTGCATTTTTGTGAGTTTGAGGCTATTTTATAATCTTAAAAATGTTATTTTTAAGTATTTATAATTGATTTTTAATTAAAATAATTAAATAAAAATAATAAAAATATTTTATTTTTTTCTGCTACAGTGACATTGACTTGTTGACTTTGACTGGTCGTTGACCGGTTTTGAGGCATATTGTTGTGCGCTCGGTGAGGCTCGAACCCGAGACCTCCCGTACGCGTGCACGCAGCTCTACCAACTGAGCTACGTGTCTAACTTGTTATATATCCGATTTTAATTATATATATACATTAATTAGAATTAACAGAAAATCATTTTTATTTTAAAAATAGTTTAAGCGGTTCGGCGGTGCGCTCCACAGGTCTCGAACCCGGGACCTGTGGGTTAATCTAACACACAGTCCACCGCTGGACTGTGTGTTTAACATGTTATATACTTTGATTTTTATTATACTTAAATACAATTTAGTTACTTCATTTTTCTGCCTTATTTAAAAAGAATAGATAATCGTCCGAGTCGGTGCTGAAGACCGGACTCGAACTCGTGACCAGCGATATAAACAAACACACAGTCCACCGCTGGACTGTGTGTCTAACTTGGTTATTATTCCAGTTTTTAATATACTTAACATATATCTAAGGCGATCCGGTTCAGTAAAAAAAAATGGATTTTATTAAGGCAGCGTGTGTGAGACGGGATTCGAACTCGAGACCTTTGCATGATTAACGTTTTATGTGCACACAGTCCACCGCTGGACTGTGTGTCTAACCCGAGTAAAATCCTGATTTATAATATACTTATATGATATAGAAAACGTCGTCTTCCTCGTCAAGTTTGAACCAGAAATCGGAAATCGACTAGTTCAAGTTTTTTATCAGTTTGTTAGTGTTTTACAGTTTATTACGGTAAGATAAAAGTGAAAAGGAAAAGAAACTGGGCGGAGAAAGATACCGACTGAACTTTCTGTTTTCCGGCAGAAACTCCGGCGATTGAATTCACCTCCGGCGACGTGTTCCGTATAGCAGCTAGTCTCCGGAAAGCTTGGAAAAGGTAAGGGTGACTTCGTTAAAGGTTTAGGGGATTCAGTGAAGCTCAGGGATTAAAGTTCGGTTTTTCCGGCGAAAAACAGGAAAGTTCCGGCGAGTGGAATTACGCCGAGAAAAGGTGTAATTTTTGAGCGAAAGTGTTTGTCGTCGGTTGTGGGTCAATTTATAGGACAAATCGTCAATGCACTTGGTCTGAATTCCGACTGTGTTCGTTATTTAAATTTTTCCGGCGGTTATGAATTTGGTCGCGGACTTTAAACATCGGTTATAACCGATATGTGATTAAAGGTTTACGTTATAACGTAAATTGGTGTTAAAACTCGCGAGATTTCCGGGATTCCGACGACTGAATCGTTTGGGCGCCGATTTTGAATTCGAAATGTTATTATATCAATTAAATGATTGGAATATATAACAAACAGAACAAGCGGCGCAGTGGTTTGTGTGTGTGAAGATAAGATGCTTAGCTGATTCGGTACAGACCCGGGTTCGAAACCCGGCAGAAACATTTCATTTTTATTTTGCGATTTTTGACAGTTTTTCAAAAACTAAATATATATTCCCGTATAATAATTGATTACGGATCGTTTAAAAATATTTTGGGCATTTAATTCGCAACGAAAATTTTGACTAACTGTTCGGTTGATAAACGGAGCGGGTTTGGTAAATCCGTTTTTGACGGATGTTACACCGTGCAGTACCAAACACGAGATAGATCTTTCAAAGAACAAGGCCTTTTTCGAATAAGCCAATTTGGGACCCTGCAGATCCACTCTTTTTCCTATTCAAAGCTCAGCCCTTTGTCTCTGTGTTTTCACATCGAGAATTATTTGCAGATGAAGAGATGTCAAAGGGACTTCTCACTCCCCAAAACAAATCCTCCTACATCTCTATATAAATGCTGGTTTATCAAGAAGACGCAAGAAAAACACTTCAAACTGTTGATTACTCGCCAGAGATGGCTTAGAACCAATCGTTCATTATCTAATGGATCTTTCCGTTCTAATACTTTATCCGAGAGTTATCAGTATTTATCAAATCTGTTCCTATCTAACAGAATACTATTGGATCAAATGACAAAGGCATTGTTGAGAAAAAGATGGCTTTTCTCGGATGAAATGAAAATTGGACGCCTTTGATAACTACAAACACACATTTTCTAGATGCTATTAGGTCAACTACAAACCCAACGTGATTTAAGACATAACTGGAAAGGAAACGGTGAAAAGATAAAGCTAATGGTTTGGATGGGATAAGATAAATTGAAAGAAACGATAAACATGGGTACAGTAGCGAATCTTGAACGAAAAATCTGAGGAGTCAGACTCTCAAAATTTAAATCAGGGGCGAACTCTCAAATTTCAATATTTTATAACACAAAAAAATCAGAAATTTCAGTAATATTAACACTACAAAGTGAAAAACACAGGGCATGCACCCCTGACCCCAATAAACCTTTGCCCATGGATGGATGAGCTGATAAAGAGAGGAAAAGAATAAATATTAATTAATTGTTTAGGGATAATTATTAGTTTGAAATGAATAGGTGTGTCTAGTTATTTTCTCTATTGGTTAATCAAGTATAGTGTTGATATTGGTTTAAGATAGCTTGTTTCCTAGATCATTAATATCACCGGATCTTGATTTTTCATATATAAACGTAACTAATGTATCTCCTTCGTAAAGGATTTCCCCATAATGTCCATCAACAGTTGCTCCGGGAGTAGCCAAATAAGGCTTACCTAATCGTATTACCACACAGTCAGCTTGAAGAATTAGAACTTGACCTGCTTTTAAATGCAATCCTTTTTTGGCTATACATATATTTTCACAAAGAAACTGCCCAAGACTAATGATGTAGATGTTAATTGTAATAGAGAAATACCAATTCAATTTTAATGGATTCAAAATGATGTTACTGCATGAATAAGGATTATAAATGTTACCATTTTCAGCCAGTAGATAATATTTAAGTATTTGAAAAATTAGTTTTAAATTGTCAAGTTGCAAGTAGTTCGTTACCAAGATCTGATTATGGGTTATTAATGGGAAAATAAATCGAAATGATAAATTGGAAAGCCTGTTCCTAAGGGCCCAAGGAATTCTTAATTGGAATTAGGGGGTCCTTTTTGATTGATTCTTTTATCACATTGGGATATTTACATCGTTGAATGGGCCTATTCGAGAACAATTGGATGATGACAAAATTATCAACGATTGAGATTCTATATTTCGATTCAACAATGTATGAATAGTTCCTTGATTTTAATTAAGGATTCTTGAATCGTTGCCTTGGAATAGGAATAATGGAAGAAAATGGATTGCCATTAGCGCGATCTGATCCATTCTTAGAGATCATTCCTGAACCCGACAGATTGTTCCTTTTTCCGGTATATGAAATAGGTGTCTTCGCTAAGTCGATTCTTAGAAAATCTCTAATCAAACCATTCGTCCTTATTTCAACAAAGGGAGCACGGGCCTTTTTGATCTTTTTGTCTTGGTCCCAGTTTAAAACTAAACAAGTCCGAACTAATTGAATACTTATGTCCTAAATTTCAAGAATTGGGTCGTAACAAAGGATATAACTGACAACTCGAAGTTGTTGATTATCACTTTCCTGCAAGAGATCCGTGGGGAAAAGTCTTCCTAAATTTATACCATCCATTTATAAATAGACATGTTTTGGTTTGATATAAGTAAAGAAGAAAAAGTCGTGATCAAGTTGATCACAAAACAAGTGTTTAGAGTAGAGGAAGTTGGGTGCGTGGACTTTCATATTGTCATGTGAGAGAGATAGCTTTTAGAAAATTGACATGGATGTTTAATTATTGGCATCCTAATTGTAGTTTAAATCGGTGTGAATCTTAGTTAAGTTTAACACTTTTTATTTAATTTAGTACATATGTGGAGAACGTTTTTTCTTGTATAAAAGATCAGATTACAGCCTTCGTGTTGTACGGGTTCATCCGTGGATGTTTATGGGTAATGCGTCTGTATGAACAAAGATAGTTCACACAATTGTATTTGAGTTTCCATTTCTTAGACTTGTGTATCCATAAAAACAACTTTCCTTGGTAAAGTACATCAATGAGATTTATGTATTTATTTATCATATTTGTGAATCCAAAAAATGTCCTTTTCTATGTCCCATAACAAATGATAACAAATAATAAGCTAACTTGATTTGGTATCTACTTATTATACTTATCTATTCATAAAAAAATTACTTGTCTGTCCAATAATAATCAATACGCATGTCATATTCGAGTATAAACTTTTATACACACACGTAACTCATGGTTTCTCTACTATTAAATTATGTTGGTATAGTTTGAGGTCATCACTTACACGTGTTTAACACAAACTTACACGTGTGTTCACTTTTACGAGTGTTTGGAGTAGAGAAAATTGTGTGTATGTACTTTCATATTATCATGTGAGAGAGATAGATTTTAGAAGATTGACATGGATCTTTAATTATTGGTGTTCTAACTATAGTTTAAATCGTTGTGAATCTTAATTAAGTTTAAGACTTTTTGTTTAATTTCATTATATATGTAATGGGACGTTCTTACTTGAAACAATATCATATTACGACCTTCGTATTGTACGGGCCTATACGTGGATGTTTATAGGGAATGCGTCTGCGTGAGTGAAGACATGTTTACGTAAATTGTATTTGAGTTTCCACCTTTTAGACTTGTGTATCCATAAAAACACCTTTTTTTATGTCCCATGGTAAATAATACGTGAATCAGATTAGGGTATTTACTTTCCATATTAGTGTATCCAATACTTTTCTATGCCCAAGTGCTAGCTCAAGTGGTAGAGACACAAGTCTCTTAGAGGGGAGGTACTTAGGCCTGTAAACGAACCGAACATTCATGAACTCGGGAAGGGAGTAAAAGGGTATTTAGGTTTAGAGTTCCATTTAGCCGTTCAAATAATAATATTAATAATAATAAAACGCTAACGGTATCTACTTACTATACTTATGTGTACATAAAGAAATATTTGTTTGTCCAATAATAATTAATACGCATGTCAGATTCGAGTATAAACTTTTATACACAAACGTAACTCATGGTTTCTCCACTATTAAATTATGTTGGTAGAGTTTGAGGTCATCACTTACACGTGTTTAAACACAAACTTACACGTGTTTGCACTTTTACGACTGTTTGGAGGAGAGAAAATTGGGTGTTCTAACTATAGTTTAAATCGTTGTGAATCTTAATTAAGTTTAAGACTTTTTGTTTAATTTATTATATATGTAATGGGACGTTCTTACTTGAATAACAAGATCATATTACGACCTTTGTATTGTACGAGTCTATCCGTGGATGTTTATAGTGAATGCGTCTGTGTGAGTGAAGACATGTTTACGTAAATTATATTTAAGTTTTCACTTTTTAGACTTCGTATCCATATAAACACCTTTTTGTATGTCCCATGGTAAATAATACGTGAATCGGATTCGGGTATTTGCTTTCCATATTAGTGTATGAAAAAATTGTATTTTTTATGTCCTGTAACAAATAATACACTAACACACTAACTTAATTTGGGTATGTCATAAAAAATATTTGTCTATCCAATAATAATTGATACGCATGTCAGATTCGAGTATAAACTTTTATACACACACGTAACTCATGGCTTTTTTACTATTAATTATGTTGGTAGAGTTTAAGGTCATCACTTACACGTGTTTAACACAAACTTACATGTGTTTACACTTTTACGAGTGTTTGGAGTAGAGAAAATTGGGTGCGTGTACTTTCATATTATCATGTGAGAGAGATAGATTTTAGAAGATTGACATAGATATTTAGTTATTGGTGTTCTAATTATAGTTTAAATCGTTGTGAATCTTAATTAAGTTTAAGACTTTATGTTTAATTTATTATATATGTAGTGCGACCTTCTTACTTGAATAACAGGATCATATTACGACCTTCGTATTGTACGAGTCTAAACGTGGATGTTTATAGCGAATGCGTCTGCGTGAGTGAAGACATGTTTACGTAAATTGTATTTGAGTTTCCACATTTCAGACTTGTGTATCCATAAAAACACCTTTTTGTATGTCCCATGGTAAATAATACGTGGCATTCGGGTATTTACTTTCCATATTAGTGTATCCAAAAAAATATTTTCTATGCCCAGGGGCTAGTCCAAGTGGTAGAGACACAAGTCTCTTAGAGGGAGGTAATGGGTTCTAATCGCGGGAAGGGCGTAAAAGGGTGTATTTAGGTGTAGAGTTCCATTTAGCCGTTCAAAAAAATAAAATAAAATAATACGCTAACTTGATTTGGGTATCTACTTATTATACCTATGTGTTCATAAAAAATATTTTTCTGTGCAATAACAATTGATACGCATGTCGAATTCGAGTATAAACTTTTATACACACACGTAACTCATGGTTTCTCTACTATTAAATTATGTTGGTAGAGTTTGAGGTCATCACTTACAAGTTTTTAACACAAACTTACATGTCTTTGCACTTCTACGAATGTTTGGAGTAGAGAAATTTGGGTGCGTGTACTTTCATATTATTATCAATGTGAGAGAGAGATTTTAGAAGATTGATATGGATGCTTAATTATTGGTGTTCTAACTATTGTTTAAATCGGTGTGAATCTTAATTAAGTTTAAGAAGTTTTGTTTAAATTATTATATATGTAATGGGACGTTCTTACTTGAATAACAAAATCATATTGCGACCTTCATATTACGAGTCTATCCGTGGATGTTTATAGCTAATGTATTTGTGTGAGTGAAGACATGTTTACGTAAATTGTATTTGAGTTTCCACTTTTAGACTTGTGCATCCATAAAAACACCTTTTTGTATGTCTCATGGTAAATAATATGTGAATCGGATTCGGGTATTTACTTCCATATTCTTGTATACAAAAAATGTATTTTTATGCCTCGTAACAAATAATACGCTAACTTGATTTTGGTATCTACTTATTATACTTATGTATTCATAATATACATATGTATATTTGTAAATGGGTCAAACTGGCCAACTTTAGTAGCTACATAGAAAGTTGCTGCACAAATAATAAGTTTTTCTAAACATTAAAAACGGGATATGTCAACAAAAACGACTAAAAATTAATAACGTAAATAAAAATAAATAAGTAAATAAAAAATAGACTATACAAAATATATATAGTTTAAGTAAAATGAAAAAGTAGATGACGAGGTGAAGGTTTGGAATGGTTTATTATTGGAGGAATAAAAACATATTCAACCACATATAAATATATTGTAAAGTGTTTAACTTGGAGCGTAACACTAGAAACTCGCTCTAAAGAATAAAAGCGGTTGTTTCGGGTTTAACTTGGAGCGTAACACATAAATATAAAAATCATATTCAACCACATATAAATATATTATAAAGTGTACTAGTAGTCGGACCCGTGTAAAACATGGGTAGTTTTAGTGACGTTTTATTATATTAATTAGTAAGTAATTATCGGTTCATTTAGATTGTCGGGATTTGATATATATTGACATTCAAAGTCATTGTCCAGTAGGCAGAAAAGTTAATAATAAGTCTAATTAATACATAACAAACAACATTTGGTTCAAGTTGCAGTTAAATATTATACATAACCACATAATATTGGATCTTCTTTCTTTCAATCTTTGTAAGAAGTAATTTTTGTTCATGTATGTGGTTATGTCCCATAAAGTCAGACGCGTATAAACACTGAAAAGTTTTTTCACGCATTGACTGCGAAACATTATTAACCAAATATGTTCAGATCATATAACCGTATTGTTCAAATGCATTAAAGAGAAATATGTTCAGAAAGGGAACATTTTTAAATGGCAAATAAATAACAAACATGTTTAATCGTTTTAAAAAAATAAAGCGAAATCTAAATACAATCAAGCAAACATGTTTTGTTGCAACATGTTAAACCAATAACATGTTCTGGCTTTGAACATGTTTTATTTCAAGTGTATAAATAAAATAAAATAAAATACTGATAAAGTGTCGTATTACATAAATTAGTGACAAAGTAGAAATACAATTTAAAGATGGTCGAGTCCCTTTGGAGATGCGTATTCTTCGAGTTGCCAAAACCTTTCCTTGAGCAAATCAAGTACCTTCTACAGAAAGAACAACCAACCAAAAGGTATGTAGATAGTCTTTTAATATATAATTAAAATCAAACAAATAAATTGATCTATTAACGTGTATATAGATTACTTGCGTTCATCCATCAAAACTCATTTTTTAATCTCCCTATGCATCTTTGGTTGGATTTTGAAAATTGACATTTTTTCTTATTTGAACACCATATTATGCACATAAGATAAGCATACGCAGATTTCATCCAAACAGTCATGATTGCTGATCTACTATTTAAGTATGTATATAAGTTAAGAGGATCATTCAATACATAACCAATTCTAAGTAAAGAATAGCGAGAAGCACATAAACACTTTCTCTCTCACATTATATATCCTTTAAACACTACGTACGGTACAAGTGCTTATGCGTTTCTTGCGTCTCTCTATTTAAAATGGGTCCTGTAATGAACGCTTATGAATAATGTAATCTGAAAAACCAAAATTTCTTAAAATTAACAAAAGCAAATAAACATTACCGAAATGTCTTCAAAATCATCAGTGGCCTCAAGCAAAATTTATCTCTTTCTCTGCTTTGTACCTCACTGAACAAAGCAAGATCATCGTCAATTTGTTTAACGGTATTACACTCTCTAAACTGCACCCTCTTTTGTGATTATCAGCTCTTGGTTCCTTCCCGGAGAACATCTCATCGCAGGCGACGGATGCATTTTGCCACCCCTAAAATTCCGGTAACCACCACCACGATTGTCCAGCCAAACGACTCAATTCAGACGAAACAAGTTCAGATGAAGTACTAAACGCTCAATGATAAACAAAACCCTGGAAACTCCCAGATGAATTAAAAAGATCCGATAATTAAGCAGTCGCATCTTCATGACCTTGTGTTTAAATATGTTTAACGAAATAAAAAAAGCATCCGAATGGTAAACATAAATAATGAAATTTCTTTAGGAACCTTAGATGAGGCTGTTTGTGACCAAACCAAGAACTGTCGCTGGCAATCCTTCAATTTCTTTTTTATTTGTTATTAATTTTCTAAACTTCTTAGTGGCATCGAAAACATTTTCCTCAAATTTTCTGGAAAGTTTTATCAACTCCTGCATGTGAACTCATAACCAATGCCAAAATAGTTACTGACAAAATTAGAAAATATATATAAACAAAAGATAGAATATGTATAAAAGAAAGAAAGAGACAAAATTAAAAGAAATAGACAAAACTTTTACGGTCCTGGATAATAAGGAAATCACACCTGTTGAATTTTGTTAAACTCTTCTCTCTTCGAATCCTCAAGAGAAACTCCACTAAGAACATCCTCCGTTATTGATACAGAACAACGGTCTCAGCAGTTACTTCTGTACCAGTCGAAAATCCAAATCTAGATCACAACGGAACAGTACATAAATATGAAGTCATAAATTCACTAAGCAGATAACAAATCATCAATCCAGAGTACAACAGCTACTGCATACATAAATATGAAGCCGCCAATTTTTAATAACTATTGTTATGTCGTTTTCATCGTGTTATAGATAATGAAACACTATAGTGTTTTTTAAAAATTTTGATTCATAGGTTTGATGTAAGGGGATGTTCATTTATTTGTTAAACATTACGCAAAGTAAAAACAATTAGTTTAGCATTATTTGTTAAACAATACGCAAAGTAAAAACAATCAGTTTAGCATTATTTTAGAATGAAAATCTGTTACCTTTTGAGCAGAAGTCTGGGTTTTTATAAACTTGTGTTCATATTTACCATAGCGCATTGGTATAACTTGTATATTTTTATAAAGAAACTGCAATCCCCATCCTATGCACGCCTACAACTTTGTCATACAGATAAGTACCTGCTTCAACAGGTGATATATACATAAATTTTAAAAAGTGAAAATGTAACATATAACATTTGCTTGTCTTTTGAAAACACGAACAAAATTAAAATGGTAATTATACCTTTGCTACACGTTGTGTCTTGGCTACATATGCTGCTGGACACAATGTCGCAGCTGCTGATCAGCAAAATCTCCACCCGCAACTACTGTTGGAACTGCTCTTAGACCTCCAGCTGCAATTGTTTCTCAATCAGTTTAGTATTATTTGGTAAACATTACGCAAAGTAAATACAATCAGTTTAGCATTATTTTAGAATGAAAACCTGTTACCTTTTGAGATGAAGGTTGGGTTTTTTATAAACTTGCGTTCATATTTACCGTAGCGCATTGGTATAACTTGTATATTTTTTTAAGAAACTGCAATCCCCATTCTATGCACGCCTACAACTTTGTCATACAGATAAGTACTTGCTTCAAAAGGTGATATATACATAAATTTTAAAAAGTGAAAATGTAATATATAACATTCGCTTTTCTTTTGAAAACACGAACGGAATTAAAATGGTAATTTTACCTTTGCTACACGTTGTGTCTTGGCTACATATGCTGCTGGACACGATGTCGCAGCTACTGCTCCAGCAAAATCTGCAACCGCAACTGCTGCTGGAACTGCTCTTAGACCTCCAGCTGCAATTGTTTCTGCTGGTACTACTTTGTTTTGCAAATATTGTACTTGATTAAATATTTAGAAACCATTAAGGCTGATTTACCACCAATGAATACATGCGTTCATTATCGAATGTATACTAAATACGTTAACAATATGATTCTTGATGATTTAAGAAATAATGTATTCCTTTCATTTATCGAACTCGAGTCAGGTAAAAACTTGTACAACACGCTTAACAACTTGTACATCTCCATTTGTTCCTAAAACAACCAACACAATCAAGACATAAAACCCCCATCCCTAACCGATCAAAAATAAGAAAGAAAAAAAAAATACAAAATGTCAGCAAGATCACTTCTTCCAACTCTCTCAACAATCAATCACAGTCACCTGAATAAAGTATATCAAAGCAAATGCTTACAGAAACAAAGTATTTCAAACAATATATCAAAAAATCATTACCTAGCAAAACATATCAGACTCCAATCATTCCAGGTTATTTAGGTTTTAGTCGCCTGATCATCAAACCAAACCAATATACATTCAAATCAAGAAATTACATTCTTCATACCTTAGTTTCATGAGTCACAGTCAGATAGAGAAGTTTGATGTTGCGATGACATTAGTGCACACATATTGATATTTATTTTGACTATTTGACTTTGACAACATTTTGGATTAATATAAATCAGCTGCATATTCTCTTTTCCATTGATTAGTTCCCATAGTTCCGTCGTATAAGAACTTTGATCTACACCACAATAATCAGAATCGTTAAACCTAAATACAAAAAGAAAAGAAGTAATTAGTTAAGAGATCCGAAATCTTTCTTATCTTCTTTCTTCTTCGGATCCGTTGCCGCTGGCGGAGTTGTTGTTGGTTGGTCCTGGATCCATTCTCTAATTTCTCTCTCTGCAGTGGAGAAGATTAAGGGGGTGAGGGTTTGTCAAGTGAGTAATAAGTAGCATTATACAAACCTCAGTAATGTTTTGTTTTGAATCACTGCAACCATCAAGAAAAATCAAAATCAATTTTCTGAACCTGCAAATCATGGGATTTAGTGGGTAATGGCTTCAAAAATCAAACACATGATGGACTTTAATCCAGTAATCAGTTTAAACCAACATTAACTCTACCAAAGCATCAATAACTTCAATCAATAGTGAACATCTTACTGTTGGGGGGTTTTAACATGTTTATCAAAGCCATTTGTTCATATAAAATGAAAAACGCAGCGGAATAACTATTTAAAACATATTACTATATAAAACCAAAACCCGGATCCATATATGAATATGCATGCTATTAAAAACACAAGTTATGATTTGACAAGAATACTTATATATAGGAAGTACCAGCGGCGTATCCACCATATTCTTGTCAAATTCTCATTGACTTTATCCGCAAGTTATGATTAGTTCTATGCGACTCTACAACATAAATAACACAACAACCAGCGCTTGAGTCTTAATTCTGATAGTATCCGTGTTTGACAAAACCTCTCTCGTTTAATATGATGGAGAGGTTAGTCTATGTAAAAGTGAGGCACAACTCAACTTCTTTAAATGATGAAACTGAGATATGTCGTGAAGTATGATGATATGAATATTAAATCAATGAGTATAAAACAAACTGAACTAGTAATTTGCATTAAAATTCTTGGATAAAATTCCAATTGAGATACGTGAAAATTGAGATAACATAAAGAAAAACATAAAAAAAACTAAGTGATTGGAGTTGAATCTGGATTCTTGATGAGAGAAGGCTAGTTAAGTGGTTGGTTTGGACCGTTAACATCTTCAACAGGATTGGCGTTGATGTTATAAACTCTTCCTCTTGCTGGCGGTGGAGCTGGGTTTGCTTGGTTAACTGGGTTTGCTTGAGCTTGGGCGTTTATGATGTTAACCAAACGAGGGCATGTGTTTCTAAAATGGGTAGGGTCGCCACAATTGAAACAAGCTCGAACATATGGGTACATGGGGTATTGAGGTTGTTGATATGTTTGGATCATGGGTTGAGTAGGGGTTGAGGTTTGGTTTTGAGAGGTGCGGCAAACGTTGCTCAAATAGACCGTAGCGTCCACAATTCGCACATAGTCGACAGGGTAAGGTAGATGGATGGTGATAGAAACAGGTGTTGCATTGAGGGTGGGGTCCAATGTAAGGTTTCTTGTTTGGGTAAGTTGAGTTGGGTGCTACTTGAGCGTTTGGGATAGTTTGAGGAGGTACAACTTGTGAAGCTGGTTGGTTGCGTTGGGTGACGGCGAAGATTTGCCCATCACGTTTTCTCTTAGAAGTAGGTGGTGTAAAGGATTCGGTTCGGGTGGGGTTTGAGGTTTCGGTTGATGCTTTATCCTTCTTCTTCTCCTCTTTGAAATCTTTGTTCCGGATTCGGTTCTCGGTGAGCGCGGTTGCTAGCTCCATTGCTGCTTCCAAAGTTGCAGGCGATGTACTTATTACAGAGTCTTGAATCTTTGATGGAAGACCACGAATGTAGTGCTCGATCAAACGGTAGAGGGGAGTAAACAAATTGGGAACCATTTGATTTAATTCAAGGAATCTCTTGTTGTATGTGGTGTGGTCGCCTTCCTTTTGTTTTAAAGCATGAAAACTCATCCTCCAATTTCTTGATTTCACTTCTTGGGCAAAACCGTCTTGTCATGATTCCCTTCAACTCTTCCCAAGTCAAGGTCATAGTTTCTTCAACACCTCGTTTGGTCTTCTCTGTATTCCACCATGTGAGTGCCGTTCCAAGTAAACGACCAGTAGCATAACGCACTTTGCGATCATCGGGGCAATCGCAATTTAGAAAAGTGTTCTCCATTTCTTCGAACCAATGGAGGAGAGCGGTGACACCTTCAGTACCTTCGTATTTTGGAGGATCGCAGGATTTGAAATGTTTGTAGGTGCATTTAGTGACTGAAGGATTGACAGTGTTTTGATCCTCTTGTTGGGTTGGGTTAACGGAATTTGCGGTAAGGGCTTGTTGAACTTGAACTACGATGTTTGGTATTACGGTCGCCATTTGCTGAGCGATTTGGGCAGCCATGCGTTCACGGGCTTTTCCTGCTCTCATCTTCCTACGGGCGAGGTTAGAAGACATCTACAAGGAATACATGTCAAGAGTATGAGTTGGATGCCTTTGGGATCGTGGGTCGTGTTTGGGAATGGACGCTCATAAAATAAATATAGAAAAATAAATCTACTACATCCATAGGATGTCTTGGGTTTTGCTCGTAATTGGGCCTTGCATGCCGCCATACTTCACCTTCGTAATCACGTGGGCCCCCATGATTACCGGGTTTTTCATATGGTTCGCATGTGTTAGCCTGGTTACGTACACTAAAACCCGGAGAAAATCGAGAAATATGTAACGTATGATATTCGGAATGTGCCCCGGCATGGACACGGTGACATCTCAAAGTGAGGTTAATTCGAACGACGTTTGGTGTGGCATGCTTTGGCCTAATAGGTCCGTCGTACTCTCATCGTTAGTCCCCAGGTAGGCAAACTGGTCCGTTATTTTGGATTTATACGAATGCCAACCTAGACAGGACGTCCCGACTACCGGTACTTGTACCCTTCCGATTACTACATGCCCGTCGCAGAACTTACTTTGATGGGATTTGAAAATTGCAACAAAATCCTTGAATAATGAGAGTATGAAAATGAATTGAATATATGAACATTGATATATGTATAACGAATATGTATATAAGCATGTATGTTTGACTGTAATATGAAACAAATAAATATCACAAGTTTGTATGTAACCACCTAATCAATTAAAATTTAGGCAGACTATAGTATAGGCTCTAAGGGTCTAATAACCTATCCTATATCCCTATAGTCATGGCTCTGATACCAATCTGTCACACCCCGACCCGCAGCGGAAAAGGTGATCGGGGCATAATTGGGTTATCATCAAAGCTCATGACATTTATTATATGTTTCATATTCATTAATACAATTTAATGGAAATTTACAATAAATGATACAACATGTCCTACTATCAGTCTAAGCTTCTTGGTTCTCTTCTAAGGCATATCCTATGTTTTTCTTGCTTCAACCTGTCCACCTGTATCATGTGTAAAAAGGTTTTTGGATCAACATAATGTTGGCGAGTGAATCCTATGGAAACACATTTGAACAAGTTTATCCAATTGATTATAAATAATGTGCATACCACATATGAGTAAATGTAGATGTAAATTTATTCACACAACACATAATATTGAATATTGAACACACAAACACCAAATGATTGTTTTGAGGCACGCGTTGTTCGACTCGTCTCCCACGAGGAACTGATGGGCCTAATGAATGAGTTTTGAGGCACGCGTTGTTCTTACGAACTGATGGGCCTAATGTATGAGTTTTGAGGCACGCGTTGTTCTCGTCTCCCACGAGGAACTGATGGGCCTAATGAATGAGTTTTGAGGCACGCGTTGTTCTTACGAACTGATGGGCCTAATGTATGAGTTTTGAGGCACGCGTTGTTCTCGTCTCCCACGAGGAACTGATGGGCCTAATGAATGAGTTTTGAGGCACGCGTTGTTCTCGTCTCCCACGAGGAACTGATGGGCCTAATGAATGAGTTTTGAGGCACGCGTTGTTCTTACGAACTGATGGGCCTAATGTATGAGTTTTAAGGCACGCGTTGTTCTCGTCTCCCACGAGGAACTGATGGGCCTAAATAATTTGCATACAACTTTGACAATATGTAATACATCACAACCAATAATAGTTACATTCTAGTTTAGTTCATATAATGGTATAGCACAAATTTGCATAAGGAAATTAGTTTAAACGACACATGATACACCCCAAAATATGAATAAAAAGGGGAGTTTGTAAGAATTCACTCACATTGGGTGCGTTCGGTTGATGAAGTTGAATGCACGCGAAATGGTGTTAACCACGAGCGAAATTAACCGACTGGTTTTACTCTGTTTTCCGGCAGAACTCCGGCGACAGAAATCTTTTTCCGGCGACAAGTATCTTGCAGCAGAGAGTCTTCCGAAGGCTTGCAAAGGGTGTGGGTGATTTCGGTAAGAGTTTAGGGGGTTCAGTAAAGCTCGAAGGTTAATGATACGGTTTTCCGGCGATGTATCCAATATTTCCGGCGAGTGAGTTTTCGCCAAGAAAGGGTGCGATTTGAGTGTGAAATGTTTCTGGCGAGTTGTAGGTGAATTTATAGGGTAGTATCGAGATGAATGGGGTCTGAATTTGGTCTAAATTCGAAGTCAGCCGTTCTCCGGCGGTTATGGCTGATGTCGCGGGTTCATATGTCGGTTATAACCGTCGTAATAGTTAAGTCATCGGTTAAATTGGGCGAAAACGTAATTAAACGGCGAAGTCGTCGGGATTTCCGACGACTGCTAATTGGGCGGAAAAATTGATTGAATTCAACTTCGGAACTTGAATATTTCAATTAAATGATTCCTTTTATTAACAGAAAAAACAAAGTGGCGGAGCGGTTGTTCGGCTAGGTGATAAGCTGTTGGTTTGAACCGGTACAGACCCGAGTTCGAAACCCGGCATGAGTAAAAACATTTTTATTTTGTTATTTTTGACAGTTTTTCAAAAACTAATTATATATCCCTGCATAATAATTGATTACGTATCGTTTAAAATTATTTTGGGCATTTAATTCGCAACTAAAATTTTAACTGACTGTTCGGTTGATAAACGGAGCGGGTTTGGTAAATCCGTTTTTGACGGATGTTACAATTACAATCCAGTATATATTCAACAATCCGTTCATGCATATTCAAAGAAGGTATAAAGCTTCTCATTAAACATTTGAAAAATGACCTGATAACATTGCTTTCATCTACATGTACAGAATGGATATCAAATTTCATCCGGTATATATCATTTTAAAGACAACAACTTTTTATCGAATGATCATTAAAGAAGTAAAATCCCAATAAAATACCTAATTGCTAAGAACAAAGTAAAGAGGACAATACTTGTTTCAAGAAGTTGATTCTAAGTTTGTAATCGCCTCTCAGACAGTTCCAGCTGAAACCGTGGTTCGCTCAATAAGCGTTGAGTTTCCTTGATCAAGACAACAAAGTCAAAAGGTAAGTTAAATAATAACGTAGATGCAGATGACTAACCTTAATACATTCTAGATGTTCCTGTTGCATCACCTTCTTCAGCTCATCCTATTGTTTTCGTTTTTCTAACTACGTTTTCAATTTCAACACAAAACAACATAAGTCATAAATATATATATATACACAAAAAATAATCATAAATTCGATAAACTAATAAACATTGGTAATTTAACTGACCTTCACTTCTTTCGTTCTTCAGCCAATCGACTTTCTTCCTCGCGAATGACCAGAACTGATCAAATCATTCGAATAATAATAGATCAAATCATTCATATATCACTAACATTTAGCAGAAAATCAGATTAAATTAAGCATATAAACAAAAGAGTAAAACATATCACGTACATAGTATTCAAAGCAAATGTCACCTCCATCAATGTATATGGACTGACGATAACACGGATGATGTGAAACCTTTGAAGAACTATCGCGTTCGGATATTAAAGGCACAAAATTAGGGCATTTAATATGCAAATCTACAAATTACCTTATCATCAATCAAGATCAGATAACGAAACACCGACAGTTAGGTTGTGGATATCTGAAACGAATTGTGGATTTGGATGAAGATAAACTGATACAAGGGATGTTGTTGTTGTTGATATGTTGTTGATGTTGTTGATAGAGTGAGGAAGATGAAGATGATATCATCTGAGAGAAACAGAATTGTTGTGATGAAACTGAAGAAATAGCCACATTAGGGCTTTCTCCACACGCCACAATCTCTAAATGTTGTGAAATTGGAGGTTAATTTAAAGAAATAATGGATTGAATTATGTTCAGTGTTTTTGATCTTAAGAGGGAGAGAGAGACGAAAGGAGATGTAGAAGAAAGTGTGAATTTGAAATAAGTCTGGAGAGGAGGGATAGAGGTTTTGAATATGTAGCCAGAATTTTGAATTTTGAATGAATATGTAAATTGAATTTTGAATTTAAATATGTAAATTGAATTATGATGTAATAAAAACTTAAGATAGGCATTGTTGGATGGGCTCAATGGTTGACACGTAAGCAAAGCTTATGTCATGCTTTTCTCCTTTAATAGAGAAGGGAGATAGGTAAATATTGAAAATAAAAAAAATCCTATTAAAATTAAAGGGTAAAACATGTCATTACCATAGTTAAGGATCCAAAGAAGAAAAAAAGGGTAAATAATGAAAAAAAAAACCTTATTAAAGTTTGTCATTAATAAACTTGAGGGATCAAAAGAGAAGGTCGTTACTTAGCATGTCATTACTAAACTTGAGGGATCAAAAGAGAAAAGTGTGAGAAGTATAAATGATTTAGCATGTGATACAACCAACTATATATACATAACCAATTTTTATATATACACAACAATTAAACTTAAATAGAAATTAACTTACTGAAACATTTATCTCCATCCTCCTCTCCATACAATACACTAATCATATAATCAGATATTAGGAATATTTTAAATATAAGAAGTTACTGCCACTCAATGAAATCTACCAGAATAACATTTGATTACTCCTCTACTGAAGCATTATTACAACAATAACAGAAATAACAAGATTTCAACTGACTCTAAAAGAATTACCATTTGTCAAATAATAATTTCTCTCATTGTGAAATGTTCCAACTGCATCAAACAAACAACAAGAAAAGCAACCCATGATCTTCATTCCAAGACCAAAACCTTGTCGGGCAAGCCGGTTTCCACGCCGAAATCACATATAAAATACGGCCTTTCCACCCCTGCAGCATCCAACAACCATCTTCATCGATAACAAAATCTTTATGGTAATCAGAAGTCCCTCTATCTATAGCCATCTTCAAGATCTTTCGATCAAACGCCACCTGACGAAACCCAGCCCGTTGATTCCTAACCTGCCATTGTTTATAACCCTCGGGTCGTTCAATCCTCTCACCGCCTTCACAAGCGATGACATTCATCGCCTCACGTCCCCACATGGTTTTCTCCACCAACATTCGTTCTTCGGTCAAACAGTCAACAGTTGCATCAAGCATATCAAACAAACAAGAAGAAAAGAAAAACAAAGCCTCTCTAAACCTTGTCAGGAAAAAAGGTACACCATACGACGAGTTCACGATCCGTGTATAAAGATTTTCGGGTTCATTTTCTTAATAAGTTCTAAAACTTTATTCCTTGGAGTATCCACCATGACTGATTTCATCAAGCAAGTTTCTAAACATGTAACCACAATTTACAACAAGTGTTTCATCATCGTCAAGCTCAAGATCCTCGACTGTGATCGTTTCCCAGTTTTGAGCTATCGCTTTGAATTTAAACCGAACGCCGAATGTTTCAGCATAGTTTGTTAGCTGGCGCCCTGTCTCTTCAACCCGTTGGTTGGTCGAAAACCAGGACATGGGAAGTAGATCCCAGTTATTGAAGCTCGGGTGGCCCATTGGGCCTAGTTGAAAGTTGTTGTATAAGGCAGGGCCACTGGAAACCATGAAGAATTCCAAAATCTATAATGTGCAGTTTAGTTTTGTTTTGTGCAACAGACATAATAGTCTTATTGAAACAAAATGGGAGATTTTTGTAAAAGGGAAGCAGCCGAGAAACAAACGGCAAGCTTTCAATACATCAACTGCTTAGAAAGAAGTTTTTTGTAGATGCCGGTTCCAGACCTGGCCATACGGGCTTCAAGCCCAGCAGAAAAGTGATGGGCCAATCTTTGCATACCGTCACCTGTAGGTGAAGCATGCTCTCTTATCTGTTTCAGTAAATTGGTCACACCCCTTTGGTCATTGATGAAACCGATTGTGCACATAGGCTCAAAAGCGTTCTCAAATCCGCCACTTCGCTTTGTTTCTTCGCACAGGCTTTAACCACATTAGACGCCTTCGGTTGATCCGGTTGTCCTTTATTAGCGATCGCTTTGCAAACAAAATCACATTGAAAAGGGTGAGTTTTGGGTCCATCACATAGCAACACATCATCAAACATATTAGAAATCAAATCTAGCTCGTTATAAACTGCGGGTTGCTTTGAGTTCCTTCCATCCTCAACAAGATCTTCGGAGTAAGGATTCTTTTTTCCTATCGACTCATTTGGGATGAAGATACTTTCATGTGTCTTCTCCATTTGGACACCATTCCGAACAAACCTACTTGCTTCATCTATACCGTTTTGAAAATGCAGAGTGTATCGGTTGTCACAACTCATATATAGAGAAGTTAAAATACTAACAGTTGCATCCGAAAATCCATCAACGATATTACTAACGCTGTAAGATGGATGAAATCTAGACAGGGAATCGAAACGGGTCGGTAAAAAATAAGATTCGCTAATATCATAGGTAAGATCTGTACCACTCATAGAGCTATCGATGCCCAAAGAAGCTATGGATTCTGCAGCAAGATCTCGACTTTGAACGGTAAGAACATTATACAAAGATTCCTCTGCATAAGTATCTTGAGCTTGATCATCTTTGACCGTAAGAGCTTTATAAAAAGACTTTTCTGCAGCCTGAAGGGCAGCAGACTCTTGAAACATGCAGTTTTTCTCATCTATATCTTCTTCCATAAGCATCTGGTTTATATACTTAAGAACCAAATTACTAAAATCAGAATCCCCATTAAGATTACACTCTGTAATAGACTCGTTGAAACTCGTCGCCTTTGGAGCATTTTGACCCGCCAGAATCGAATCATATTCTTCGTTGCATTTCATTGTGTTGTGATTCGATTATCGATAAACCACTATCCACCCCCAATCGTCCATCCATGGTCTAAACTATTTCCAAAAAAAACATTTTTATCACTAACTACAAATCATAAACCACAAACTCCTGAACAACAAATTAACAATTCATTTTTTTTGAACTTGAAAAATAAATAATTTGTATGTATACTGAATCAACAAACATTTGGAAACATCAGACTGTAACATTAAAATGCAAATAACCAATGCCAACTGATACTGAAACCTTAAATATATTGTATATCAAACTATCAACAACTACACATATATATACATATGATACATAAAAGTATAAGACAATAAGGTAAGTGTGGATGAATGAATATAAAGAGATTTACCAGAGACAAACCCTAGAAGTAGAGAGACTGAAGAAAACGCGGAACTGATTTTCTGAGTTGACAAATTGTCGACATAAACATAGGAAGCACGAAAAGTATTATATATTAACCACTGTTATCATATTATATTATATTACTAATAATAATCTAGTGGTAACTTTGTTTTATTTATTTTAATTCAAATATGTTCCTTTCTTTTAGTTTAAGCTTATGATTTTGATTATAACCACATCTTAACAACAAATGGTAGAAATATTTGAACTCTCATCATCCGGAAATATAACTATCATTGGAAATTTGACACACGGGTGTAAGGGAGTCAAACTGGCCCGGCTCATTTATTATTGGATCAATTTATTGTGTAATATATATAATGCGGATAGACCCGATCTCTTTATTTGAATTTAAGATTTTATCTTATTTTGTTTCCTGTTTGAATTATGGTTCATATCTTATAAATAGGATGTTTAGGGTTTTGTTTATTCAGTTTTTTGATTGAATTTTAATAGAGAAGAACATTGTTCTTGAACCCTTTGGTTCGTTTTATCGGTCTTTGATTACTAATTGTTCTTGAGCCATTTGAATGCTTCCGTAACTGCATAAATATATATGTTATATTAGATAAAATTATTATATTTATATAATAATAAATTCGTGTATGCCTGTGAAGCATGAGCTTAGCCAAACTTGATATGTAAAGCTTCGACTTGTACTCATTTATTTATCGCGCTCAATCTCATAAGATCGACGCATACAAACTAATCTTTATCAATTATCAGCTTATAAACTGTTTCAACTTGTTTATGCATTTAGAACCATACACGAGACTTAATTATTGTTGTGAATTCCTTAGAACATTCACATATATTTCTAAAATTACATTAAAAATAACTATATTTCTTTTCCTTTTTCAATTAAATAATATTTTCTATATCTTTATCATTATTTTTTTATTTTCTTTCCTCCACGCACTTTAAATTAAATATTAAAATTAAAAAAATATTAAAAATTAATAAAAATGAATAGTAAATATACGGTAAACAATAACATTTTATCTCATCTCCCCTCACCGCAACCACTTATATATGCATAACTCAATAAAAAAAAAATACAAATGAGATGTGAATGCTCTTACAATCTTAATATTTTGGCTCAAGCAACAAAATATAAAACCAAATTTTATTTATTTATTTATTTATAAAATGACATGAATTATCCAGATATCCCTTCTCCCCCACAAACTTAACAATGGCGGTTCTCAACTTCACCTTGTGTTGTCTCCCCCCTTCCAAACCCTCTTCTCTCCCAATTCTTCAAATCCCTAACTCTTCAAATGTAAAATCTAATTCCCATTCTTAATTTCATGTTTAATCTTATAAACATAAATGTACGGCTAAATTATATTTACAGGGACGAACCCAGATCAAAGTCTCTGATAATTCTTCCATCAATCTTGGGGAATCGATCTCCAAAGCATGCATTACAGCTCTAGTATCTGCTTCCCTTTTCTTCGCCACTGATCCTGCTCTTGCATTCAAGGTTTGTTCATATCTTTCATTATAATCTTGATATAATCTGGATTGAAGAATATAATAAAGTTTTAAACTTTTGATTGATAATGATACAGGGTGGAGGACCCTATGGTTCTGAAGTCACCAGAGGACAAGATCTTACTGGCAAAGATTTTAGCGGCAAGACTCTGATCAAGCAAGATTTCAAAACGGTAATCATGTTTCCAAAATTTGAAGAAGATGAGACCCAAATTGTTAATTTAATTTATGATTGCAGTCCATTTTGAGACAAGCTAATTTCAAGGGTGCAAAGTTGGTTGGAGCAAGCTTCTTTGATGCTGATTTAACAGGTTTTTTTAATTGTTTTTATGTTTTTATTTGCAATTTGTTGTTGGTGAGCAGTAGTTTGATCAAAAGTTAGTGTTATATATGTTATTGGAACTGAGAAACCGCATTGGTTTATAGCCCGTTTAGAATTGGGTCGGTCCCAAGCCGGATGGTGAATCATCATCATACTCAGTAAAGCCAACCAATAGCAAAGCTAAGGTAGGGTCTGAGGAGGGTAAGATGCAGACAACCTTACCTTTACCCCGTAGGAATAGAGAGGCTGCTTCCAGTGAGACCCCCGGCTCGATAGTAGTTTTGCATCAAGCCTTAGACATAAGAACATACATCAACAATTGGGACAAAAGCCGATTAGTACATGTACCCCTTGTCTTTCGGCTATCAACGCCACCACATGATGCATGATTAACCGTGTCTCGCTTTTTAATGTTATTTTCACGAAATTAGTAAAATAACGTTAAATTAGTGCACTTTCACTTTTGCCCCCTAGGGCCCACACATATATACATTATACGCGCATACCGCAAGCGGGGCGTGCCAAGCCGGATGGTGAACTAGACTCAAAACTTTGGATGAGTGACTACTGACTAAAGCTTAATGCTTGTCTAAATAACATCTTTTGGTTATAGAAAACGGAAAGAATACCGGATTTTGATTGGATGGGCATTGGCCAGACTGTGAACCATACCCGTTAAGAGCTGGGTCGGTCCCAAACCGGATGGTGAATTGGGCTCAAAACTTTGGACTAGTGACTTGAGCTTAATTCTTTGGCTCAATAACATCTTTTCGGTTAAGTAAATGAAAAGAATACCGGTCTTTTACTAGGTAGGTATCGGGGCGGACTCAAAAAACTGCTTGTTTGTGCTATAATAGTATAATCGAGAACTGAGAAGAACCATACCTACTACCTAGTTACCAGTTCTAGGTTCTACCATATTATATCTCACCTACTTGGTGTTCTAAGAATTAGTAGATGGTCTGATAGTGTGCCTCCCCCCCCCCTCTCTTTTCCTTGATTTTAAAAAGCGAGAGACGCACAAAAGCGACGAGGTCTAAAACCGAGGCGCGAAGCACAAAAGCGGCGGGCTTTTCCTACCCGAGGCGCAAGCTAATTATATATATATTTTTATATATCCCAAAGGTTACTAGTTTTCCCACCCAAAATATAGCTATAAGTAAGGTATTTGTATGATTTTCGCTGCATGTACAAGCCAAAAAACCCAAGGTACAACAGTTAGATGCATTAAAACGCCTCGGGTACGAGAAGCGCACGCCTCAGGCCAAAAAAGCCCAGAAAAATCCCAAAAAAGCGCGCCTTTTTGGCGCTTCTTATAATTACTCTAGGCGCTGAGCAAAAAAGCCCCAGGGTGTGCGCCTTGTTGCACCTCGCGCTTAAGCACGCTTTTTAAAACCAAACATTGTCACCAAGACTTTAAGATGAAGCATACCTAGTTACTGATTCTAGGTTGTACTACATACTATGTAGCCTACTTAGTGTTTTAAGAACCTGTAGTAATTCAGATGCTAGTCTTGGTGAATGCTTGGTGGATGATCTGGTAGCGTGCCAGCCCATCTTCTATCGAGTGTTTATGAGGGCTGCGAATGGGCCGATTTGTTGAAACTTAATTATCGATTAGGATCCTCAGCCCACTTAAGATGGAGGCTTTTGTATCAGGAGCTGATCTTTCTGATGCTGATCTGAGAGGTGCGGATTTCTCCTTAGCAAACGTAACAAAGGTTAATGTTAAAATGATTAAATTTCACAATTACTTTATTACAAGGAGTTCACACAACATTCAATAATATTTTTACAGGTGAATTTGACAAATGCCAACTTGGAAGGGCACTTGTTACAGGGAACACATCTTTCAAAGGATCGATCATAACAGGCCAGGTATGATCAGTGGCAAAGCTTGAACGAAAACTCAATGGGATGCCGACTATCAAAATCCAAATTGTTGGGGGCCAGACTCTTAAAAATCCAATATTTTACACTAAAAAAAACGGAAATTTCGGTAAAATTAACACTACAAGCAATAAAGCTTCGCCAATGGGTATGATTTCTTTCGGTTATATCACCGTATTCAGTTTTATAAAAATATATCTTTTTTATTCTGTACAGATTTCACTGATGTCCCTCTGAGAGAAGATCAAAAGGAATATCTTTGTAAAATTGCTGATGGGTATTCTACTAAACCTTCAGACTTAATTTTTATCTTCATTTTTTTTGCAAACGTATTCGCGTACGGTTAAAGATGATAAAATGTTTCTGCATTTTAGGGTGAATCCGACAACAGCGATACACGAGAAACATTGTTTTGTAAGTAACCCATGTCACAGAGCTCTTGTGGGATGCTGTTTAGGGATCTTGTTATGAGGTGTGTAAAAACTATATCATTCTTTTAAAAAGTATATTCAAAAAGTTCCCACATTTGTGATTGGATTGAAGATCATCAATGTTAATGTTGGTGGTCCAAATAAAGGTGTATTATTCAGGTTTTAAAAACCGGTTTAAACCGGCCGGTTGAACCGGATGCCGGATGTTTGGCCGGCCAGAATCATACCGGTAAATTAAGGAAACGGCAAAGAAGTTATCGCGGGTAAATTGGCTTATGGCTTATGTTGCTGGTACATGAAATCAATATAATTTATCACTGTTTGCCTCTGATTTTGAGGGTTCATCCTAACACCTTAAATGAACCAAAAGACAACTTGTTTGTGAAATGTCGTGATTATGAGTTTACTTATGTTTATTTATTAAGCAGGCGAACATGAACATGGTTTTATTCGTTAATTTAAATAACTGAACCGAGAAAAAGGTCTCGTTTATTCGGTCGCATTTTACGGTTTAGGCAATATGATATTTGCTCATTTTGCAACATGTATAAAGCAATCTGAGGGTTCATTTTCCCAGTGAAACCTTGATGAAGTCTTCATCTGTGAAAGAAAACCTTCATATGAACCTGTAACACCAAAATGACTTGAGCATTGAGCACAAAGATTGTCAAAAGGGTACCTGTGTTTACCTCAATCAAAGGCGAACTGAAGGTTGCCTTGTGACGAAGACATCTATTAAGAGTCATCGTTACTATTAAGACCCAATATGGTCCATTAAGACATGTATGATCTATCATCGTCTATTATAGTCTAGTATGATTCACTACACCTCGATATAACTCTTTTAGACCTAGTTTGACCAATTAAAGCACAACCCGCCCATTAAGAGTTACTATGGCTATTAAACCCAATATGATCCATTAAGACATGTATGATCTATTATTGTCCATCATGATATGTATGATTCATTGTAAATCCAATATAATGAAGGAGAAACCGATATGATCTAATAAAGCCTATCATAGTCTATTAGAAGCGGCCACGTTTAATCTAGTAAGACACGTATGATATTGTATTACTTGTTATGATCTAATATGACTCATACAATTCAGTATAGAAAAAATATACAAACCATATTTTTTAACTTTTAATATTTATAGCTAAACTATACAAATCATATTTTAAAATTATGTTTTACAAATTTTATAACAGGTAGTTCCTTTATATATATTTATCTTTTTTTATATATATTAGCCTTGACCAGAAAAAAAAAAAAAGGCATGGGCAGGGCAGCCGTCCATGTACGGCCTCCGTAAGGAAAGTCAAAGTAACGAGAGTCTCTTTGTCGATATATCATTATTATCCCTAATCATTTATCTTCAATCTTCAATTATTAGCAAAATCTGGGGGAGATGAAGAAGAAGAATTATATTCCACTAGTTTTAATCTTATGTTTAGTACCCTATGGCGGAGCTCAATCTTCACCTCCTCCCCCCTCCTCCCTACGCTGATTTCAACCCCTCGATTATCGCCATCATCGTCATCCTCGTAGCAGCTCTCTTTCTCATGGCATTTTTCTCCATTTACATCCGCCGGAGGGCCGCAAATGAGGGTGGCAGCATCCGTAGAGCTTTCTCCATGCGCCGCGCTGCGGTGGCGTCACGCGGCCTTGATGCGTCGGTGATTGAGACGTTTCCGACTTTCGTCTACTCCAGCGTCAAAGAGCTGAAGATCGGCAAAGGAGCACTGGAATGTGCCGTGTGCCTCAACGAGTACCAAGATGAAGAAACACTCCGCCTCATTCCAAAGTGCGATCACGTGTTTCATCCCGAATGCATCGACGCCTGGTTTCAGAATCACGTCACCTGTCCCGTCTGCCGAGCCAATCTTGTTCCCGGTCATTCCGTTTCGATCTCCATCGTCGAAGATCCGGTGCCGGCCACGCAAACCGAGTCCGTGAGTGTTAACCCGATATTTCCTAGATTGTTTGAGAAATTCAGATCTCATTCAACTGGGCATTCAGTGGTTCAGGCGGGTGAGAATCTGGAGCGGTTCACGTTGCGGCTACCTGAGGACGTGAGGAAGCAGGTGGTGAACCGGGCTCTGTTAGTCGGAGAAGAAAGTGGGAAGAAGGGGTACAGGAGCGGCGGAGGGAGGAGATCTTATAAGCGGCTGGAGGTGAGGTCAGAGCGGTGGGTGTTGCCGAGAGCTTTGAGTCGGGCTTTCTCCAGTAGATCGCCCAAAGTTGTCTCTGGCAACGGCGAAGCATCCACCTCGGCGGATACGATTCCACTCAATAACATTGGACCTAAAAGTTGTTGACTTTGTCGGTCAATTCCCACTCCCACTTTCACTTTTCTACAATTTGACCTTTTTTTATTCTTCTTATTTCCAACATAATTTGTTCCTTAATTCTCGAAATAATATAAATGTATTATTATATAAAATATAAAAAACGTGATATCACAAAAACACCTTGCATTTTTTTTTCTGTATTTCCATTCAATCTTGTTTAGCAAGGCCGACCCTGGAGTGGGCGAGCCGCACCCCTGGTCAAGGGCTACTTTTTTCGAGTGCCCTAAATTTTTTGTGTATAGTATATGTATTGTATAACAAAATAAAACACATCTGTCATAGTGTAGTGGTATTTGTATCACCTTTAAAGTCTTGGTACCTGATTCGGATATTGGGGTTCCCTTTTTTTAGTTCTAGTAGCGTAAATAAGTAAGTATCATTTATTTAAAAAAAACAACTTGATGTTGGTCCATTAGTTTAGCATTTACTTCTGCAATTAATGGGCGCCTAGTTCGAATCAGTTTGAACATTATAATTTACATTAAACATTTTAAACTCATGAAATTATATAAATCTATTTTTTTTTTCTTTTTAAACAAGTTTTTTTATTTAGTAATTTTATACTCCAAGAACGCAAATATTTTTTCTCACCATAAAAATCATCATTATACTACGATTTTTGTTATGTTTATCGCTCTAACGTTAATTGCCGTTTAAAAAAAACACGTTAATTGTCGTTTAAAAATACAACTTAAAGAATTCGCTAGGATCAATGAGCCTTTTTTTTTCTCGTACAGGGTACTTGGATCCTTAGGACCGGCCTGTTGTTTAGGAGCTTGATTAGTGTTCTAATATGTATCATGAGTTGGTTCCTTGTACAAACCAAGTTTTGTATTCAAACTGTAACAATAAATCATGGCCAAACAAACTAACAAGCATTAAGAACCTTGAACAATATCCTTTATGTAAGTATGATGGGAGGCAAGGATAAAGATGACAAGTTAGCAGAAGCATATGATCATCTCTAGCTTAATTTCAAAATTTTATTTCAGTTTATCTGTTTATTTATTTATTTGAATTGTTCACACTTATCTTTTATTGGATTTAACTGCTATTATCGTCCATGTGGTTTGTTTACTTTTGCCATTTCAGTTCAATTTTAAAAAAATGCACCAATTTCAAAATAAACCATCCGGGTTGAAACGTGATTGTCGATTCACTGTTCTTCACTCTTCAGAATCAAGACACCTACAAAGAGATTACTCTCAAAACTTGGAATAGCAACAGGAAAGTGTCAGCTTATGGCTTTCCAGTTGTTGATGCAGATGTCGTTGCGCGGGCCTGATTTCTTTCACACACACTAGCCTTGATTCTGCTATTTTACATGTCGAATACAATTTATATTGTAGTAGAAACAAAAAAATAAATGCCATATACCGTAAAGGTTTTTTAGTCCGTAATTGAAACATAAATGCTGATGTGTTTGTTGAACTCCATGTTTCTCAGTTATATAAGTAAATAATTTTTTTTTTCTGTTAATATTAGAGTAAATGAATAGATATTTCTGATTTGAAGGATTATCTATAAAGTTAACATGGGTTAAAGATAATTCAAGTTAGTTGATGTTGGATGTCGAATCCAACAAATAAATATAAAATAAACCTACTTGACACATTAAAAATAGTATGAATGGAAGTCAGGTTCGTGTCCACAGGATACAGATTAATTAATTATGCCAAAAAGATTTTATCCATTTGTTTTGAAAGTGGGTTTTTTAGTTTAACTAAAATGTAAAAACAATTTAGATTAAAAGGGTCAGGATATGCTAGGAAGTTTCTATGGGTAGGAAGATAGAAAGTAATCTTGACCATCTATTTAGTAATCAAGGGTAAGATTAAATTGGTGGAATTGAAGGAAGAAAAGGAAGCGCGTGAGTTTGTTGAGGGGCATTGTAGTCAATCAAGGTAATAGTTTCTCTCTCCTCCAATTCCCCCAATTTTTTAAACGTTAATAACTCATTCATACGATATTATTTTTTTTAAAAATTGCACCATAAAAACGAGCATTTTTTATCTTTAAAACGAGCACACTATTGCTATACTTTTGAAAAAAAAGTTTTCGATAACCCAGATGCGTAAAACGCAATGAAAAAAACACAATTTTTTTCATTTTTATAAAACACAATGGACTAAAAAACACAAAATAAAGGTTTTTTCTAAAAGGCAATGGATAAAAAACACAAAAGAAAATGTTTTTTTTATCTAAAAAGCAATGAATTAAAACACAAAATAAAGTTTATTTCTAAAACGCAATTGACTAAAAATATAAAAGAAAGTGTACTTTCTAAAACGCAATGGACTAAAATCACAAAAGAAAAGTGTCTTTTGTAAAACGCAATGGATAAAAAACTTGTTTTTTTATTATTTTGTAAAACGCAATAGACAAAAAACACAAAAAGTGTGTTTTTTCATTCTTTTGTAAAACACAATGGGTAAAAAACAGTGTTTTTTCATTTTATTTGTAAAACGCAATTGACAAAAAACACCAAAAAAATGTGTTTTTCCATTCTTTTGTAAAACGCAATGGATAAAAACTGTGTTTTTCATTATTTTGTAAAACGCAATAGACCAAAAAAAAACCAAAAAGTGTGTTTTTCCATTCTTTTGTAAAACGCAATAGACAAAAAACTGTGTTTTTTCATTATTTTGTAAAACAAGCAAAGATCAAAAAAAAACACAAAAAAATGTGTTTTTTCATTCTTTTGTAAAACGCAATGGATAAAAAACAGTGTTTTTTTCATTATTTTGCAAAACGCAATGGACAAAAAACACTAAAAAGGTGTGTTTTTCATTTTTTTTGTAAAACACAATTTTAAATGAAAGTTTAAATTGAAAGGTGTTTTGTAATTTTTCTTTGAGACATTTTGTAAAACACCTGGTGTGCAACTTTTTATTAATGATTTCTCAATGAAATTGGAACTAATGATGTTGCCCATACGCATGAATAAATCAAGAGAAAGTGTAGAATCAGAGATATCTTCACTTTGAATACAAAATGTTTAAGAAATTTGAGAAGAAGAGTACTTTTTTTAACAGAAATCTCGTGTCCCATCGCATTATGTTAAATTTGACAGAGTGGTGAGGTTGGGGAGACGATTCTGGTGGTGGTGGGCGATGGAGTGACGACGGTGGTGGTGGTGGTGGGGTGAGATGTATCGTGAAAGAAAATGACATACTGGGTTTTTGTTATAGAACTGGGTTTTTTTCTTAGGGTTGTTTGACTAAATGTCCTTCCAATGTTTTTTATCTTTGACACGTGTCACTCTATCATTGCTTCCTATCCTTCCTAGCTAAAACAAACTTCCTATTTGATCCTTCCCCTAGATTAAAAATAAAAGCTAATTAAACTGGTTGGAAAATTCAGAGGTTAAAAACTAATTTCAACACTGAAGGGGTATGATCCTAAAAACCTTGCAAAGCAAGGAAACCATACCCACTATAAACTGCCAAGGAGACCTTGCGCAGGCTTCTCTCCTAAAGAAAGACTCACTAGACTTTGCGCCGGGTATCCAAAAAGGGAAAGTATCATTTAACTACCTTGCGCTGGCTCGCGCAAGGTTCAAAGTTAACCTTGATTAATTTCCTTGGATAACTTTTCACTCATAAACCTTGCGCGGACGTTTACCCCAAAGCAAGAGTTCTGTAAACGTTGCGCCAAACAGCAGAGAAAGGAAAGAAAGTTAACTACCTTGCGCCGTTCGCGCAAGGAAACGGTTAATCCTGAGAAACTTTCCCTTAGCAAAAATCCTTGAGTTGGTGCAGAGTTAAAGGGAATCTTTTCTGTTGTAACAGAATGCACACTGGCTAGCAACAGATATGTTACAGCTGTGAGATCTTCTAGAATCCACTAATACCCAATCGTGCAAGCATCTTTCGGTTATAACCAATTGCCACGTGGCAGCATCTGGGATGACCAAGAAAGATCACGGTGATAGCATGCTCACATCAATAAAGTGTAGTGATCTCATGACGACACGTGGTACCTCCCTAACCGTTGATGAGCCCACGATCCATGTGCATTAACGGAGAGTCAAAACTTAACGGAGCAGCGAAAGATTCCGTTAGGTTTCCATCTCTCATTTTGGCGCCCAAACTCTGGCTATAAATAGGTAACTTGGGCTTCAAGTAGAAGGTATTCACTCTCAACTACTCTCTCTCTTACTTCACTTTACTTCCGACTACCTGTACTTATTCTCTCGGTGGAGGGTGGTCATGGAGAGATCCCCCTTCTCCCCGTGGCGAGGCTGACGGCGTTCTTTTTGCAGGATCAGTCGGAGTATAGTTGCAACCGTTATCATCACGAAACCAAACGAAGGATTAACCTCTTTATGAAAGGAACCAAACCCTAGATCTAACTAGATTCCGATCTGTTAGATCTACGTTTCTTCATTGGCGCCCAATGTTTTTCGATTTTCTCCTCATCTTTCGTTTCATTTCAATCAGATCCACGGCTTCATGGCTGACGGATCATCATTTCCAGGTCCTCGATCGGAGATCCGTCGCGTCGGCGTCTCTCCTCAGGTCGACAGACAAATCGTTGAGGACTCGTCGGCAGAAGCTGATACCCCATATGATCCAGATCATGCGAGCATTTCAGTAACTCCGGCAGCTCCTCTTGTTGATGTCGCGTCAATTTTGCCACCTGGTGAGACTCCATTATCATGGCTAATCAAATATCAGACCGCGTTGAATGCTATGTATGCTCAACTATGTGCTCAGACCGGAACTCCAGCTTTTCAAGTTCCGGTTAATGCTCCTCAGGTCCGTGCTTCGCCGGCACCTCGAGTGTTGAGTTATAGTACTCAAACTCATGCTCGTGCACCTTCGCATGTGTTTGAAGATGGAACTGAAACATACTCAAAAACCAGAAATGATTCCGTACATTCTGGTAGCAGAAAACAAGAAGAAAATGTTCAACGTCAGCCATCAGTGCACTCACGTTTGGGCCCATAATCATCACAGAAGCGGGACACCCAACACGATGAGTACGATAAGACCTATGAAAAAGGAGATAGTGCAAGTGTCTTTAATCGTCTGTCTGCAGATCATGCTAGTTATAAGCCTAGGATCCGAGCAGTGTATAATTCTGAAGCAGAGCATGATTATAACTTGATTTACCGACTTGCTGAAGCTGTAGAACAATCAAAATTTGTGAAGGAAATCGCTCTAGCCCCGCTAGAACGAGCAAAATTACCATCAAACGTTGGTAAGTTTAATGGACTGTCAGATCCAGACGATCACATGCGTCTATTCACCGGACGCAGAACTTATTGGAGGATGGACTTTACCTATGTGGTGCCATCTGTTTGTTCAAACGTTAACTGGAGTTGCGCGACTCTGGTTCGATAACTTGCCAACAGGTAAACTCTCTTCATGGAATGATCTTAAGGAAAAATTCCTTACTCATTTCAGTCAGCAGCGTCATTATGTTAGAGATTCGTCGGATGTGATGAACATCTGGCAAAGAGACAACGAGAGTTTGCAAGATTTCATTACACGATATAACAAGGAGGTCTTAGAAATCGATGACGTGCATGAAGATCTTATCCGCGCACAGTTCAAGTACGCGGTAAGATGTGACGAAATGATTAAAGTACTTTCTGGTACTACCGGTTTGCCAAAAAGTTGAGATAAGCTCATGGCAGCAGCCAAGGTTTACGCGCAAACCGAGCGAAACCTCAATGCAAACAGACCTCCTCTACCTCAGCATCATCCTGAGAATCTGAGCAAAGGAGGTCGGAAGTTTAAGAAGGGTTGGAAAGACTCGAACCAGAGTTCTTATTCACCATACCCTCCAATGGATGCTCTCGCAATAATTAACAAGATCGTAACTCAAAAAGCCATCAAAAACGAGAATCGAGAACGACAGTGGACTCCTCTCACCAAATCTCTCGCGGAAGTCTTGAGCACTGAAAATTATCAATTTAAACAACCCCAGCCCATGAAAAACCAGAAGGGTCAAGACCCAAACCTCTTCTGCGATTTTCACAAAGACACAGGGCATACAACTGACAATTGCATTGACCTGCGCACGGAAATTGAAAAGGATTTAAAAAGTGGTAAGTTGACACACTTGGTGCAATCAGTTCGAAAAGAGGTCAGGCAACTCACGCGCAGAGACGAGGGGCCAAGTAATAAGAAAATGAAACAAGTTGCCATGATTCAAGGAGGCTCGACGCGCAAGCGCAGCTTTCAAAGATTCCGAGGAGAGAAATGGCATGAGCACCAAGTGATATTTCCTGTGGTTCCAGGCGGCCCTTAGGAAGAAAGACCAGTGGTAATCACAGGTATCTTTGGCCATTACAGACCGACTATATGTTCATTGATCCAGGAAGTTCTATGGACATCATATACGAGCATTGCTTCAAGCAGTTAGACCCAGAATATAAGGCACGCCTAGAACCAGTTGATTTCCCGTTAACTGGATTCTGCAACGAGGCTGTCTTCCCGATTGGACAAATAGTTTTCCCGTAATTCTTTCAGACGGTAAACACACGCGCACCATTCAAGTAAACTTCATGGTAATGCCAGCAACATCTTGTCACGATGTTTTGTTAGGGCGTCGAGCCAACGAGATTTCAGCATGATCACGTTTGCGCCGCACGCTGCATGTGGTTTCCCAATGCCAACTGGAGTAGCTATCATTTTCGCTCGAAAAGAGATTATGTTTATTGAAGAACCGTTGTTAAGGCTGCTAAACCAACATCGCCAAATGAACCTGAAAAGTGGGTGCTGAACAATAAGTATCCAGAGCAACCAATTATCCTTGGTCCTGCAATTTCTATGGCAATTCAAGCAAAACTCAAAACCTTGTTGTTCCGAAATATGGATATCTTCGCATGGACACCTGCATACATGGTAGGGGTTCCGCGCAAAGTAGCAGAGCATTGCTTAAATGTTTTTCCATCAGCGCAACCAGGAGTACAGAAAAAGCGCAGCCTTGGATCGGAAAAGACAGAAGCAATGAATGAGCAAGTAGTAGAGCTATTGAAAGCTGGTATCCTGCGCGAAGTCAAATATCAAACCTGGGTCGCAAACCCAGTAATGGTGAAAAAGCATAATGGTGGCTGGCGCATGTGTGTGGATTTCAAAGATTTAAAAAAGCTTGTCCCAAAGATTGTTATTCTCTTCCAGAGATTGATAAGAAAGTTGATTCATTAGCTTCTTTCCGTTGGAAATGTTTCCTAGATTGTTACAAAGGGTATCACCAAGTGCTGATGAAGAAAAGGATGAAGATAAGACAGCTTTTCGCACGGAAAAAGGTATTTTTTTGTTACACGAAAATGCCTTTTGGCCTTCGCAATGCGGGAGCTATTTACCAAAGATTAATGGACACCGTTTTCGGTGATGACATTGGCAAGACAGTTGAGGTTTACATCGGTGACCTGGTCATCATGAGTAATTCAGAGGAGATTATGTTAGAAAACATCCAGAAAACCTTCGATTCCTTGCGCAAGGTCAATTTAAAGTTAAACCTAGGGAAATACTCTTTTGGCATGGAAGAGGGAAAGTTCCTTGGTTTTGTGGTTATGAAAGAAGGATTCAAGGTCAACCCAGAAAAGGTGGAGGCCCTCCAAAAGATGTCGTCTCCCACCACCATCAAAGAAATGCAACGATCAGCTGGGAGATTGGCTGCGCTTAACCGTTTTTTGGCTAATCACGCTGCAAAATCATTTCCATTCATCCGAACCTTGCGCAATTGTGTCAAAAGTAAAACGTTTTTATGGACTCCTAAAACAGAGAAAGCTTTTCAAGAGATGAAGGATTGTCTTATGCAGCTACCCACGCTTACCGCTCCGCGCAGTAAAGAACCAATGATCCTTTATCTTTCTGCATTTCCAATGGCAGTTGGAGCAGTGTTAATGGTGGATCGTGAAGGTGTTCAATCTCCAATATATTACATCATCAAAATGCTGAATGATACAGAGACACGATATTCTATTATGGAGAAATTAGTGTTAGCTCTTGTTCACGCCTCGCGTAGGCTGAGACGATATTTTTCAGGACACGTCATTACGGTCCTGACTAATTATCATATTGGCCAAGTCTTATCTAAACCATATGTCTGGGGCGCCTCGCGAAGTGGGCAATCGAATTAGGAGCATACAACATTTGTTACAGGCCAAGACCAGCCATCAAAGGTCAAGTATTAGCCGACTTTGTTGCTGAAATTCCAGCAGATAAGGTTGAAGAGTGCGAACCAATTCGAAATCCAGTACCTATCTTTGATGACAGGGCATGGATCTTATACACTGACGGCGCATCAAACAACGATGGGGCAAGAGCATGTTTACGGTTAATAAGTCCAGATGGTGAAGAATTCACTTATGCAATCTGGCTGGAGTTTAAGAGTACCAATAATGAAGCAGAATATGAAGCTTTCTTGGCAGGCTTACGCCTGGCTATTAAAATGGGTGCATCTAACATAACTGCCCACGTTGACTCTAAGCTGGTTGTTGAGCAAATTACTGGTTTCTTACGATGCAAAGGGCGACGTTATGGCCCTCTATCTAGAGCAAGCGAAAGCACTCATCGCTCAGTTTAAGCAATTCAAAGTTGTTCACGTGAACCGAACTGAAAATAAGCATGCTGATGCCTTGAGCAAATTAGGTGCGACAAGTTTTCAGCATTTGGCAAGAGAGGTTCGCATCGAAGTTCTAAGCAACCCATCCCTACCACTCAAGCAGGTAAGCATGGTTGAAATCGGAGATCCATCTTGGATGTCTCCAATTATTATGTACCTGCTACATGGGACGCTTCCAACAGACAAAGCTCAAGCAAGAAAGATACGATGCAAAGCCATAAATTATGAAATGGCAGATGGTATCTTTATTGAAAGTCGTATTCAGGACCCTTACTTCGTTGCGTAAGAAAACATGATGCACAAAATTTAATACGGGAAATACATGAGGGGTTGTGTGGTATCCATTCCGGACCACGCATGGTGGTTGCTAAGATTATGAGTACAGGCTATTACTGGCCTGGGATGTATGTTGACGCAGTTGAAATTCTGCGCAAATGCATGTCTTTCCAGAGACATGCTCCAAAGACATTACGCCCAAAGAATCCCGTTGTTCCAATAACCATTGCGTGGCCTTTCCAACAATGGGGGATTGATCTTATTGGACCATTTCCTGATGCGTCGGGCGCAGTCAAATTCGTTATTGTCGCGGTCGACTATTTTACCAAATGGGTGGAGGCTAAGCCGTTAGCATCTACCACAGCAATGGTAGTTCGTAAATTTATATGGGAACACATTATCTGCCGTTTCGGCTTACCATTACGAATCGTCACCGACAATGGTCCCAATCTCACAGCTGCAGATCTACAAGCTTGGATGCAGGAAATGAAAATTGAACATGTTTTTGCCTCTGTTGCTCACCCGCAGGCAAACGGTCAGGTAGAAAGCATAAACAAACAACTGGTGGAAGGCATAAAAGCACGCCTAGGTACGATGCGACGCGGCTGGGTTGACGAATTGCCAAGTATATTATGGGCGCACCGTACTATGCCAAAAACAAGCACTGGCAAAACACCATTTAATTTTGTTTACGGTACAGAAGCTGTAATACCTGCAGAAATAGGTCTTCCATCACCCAGAATGATTGCTCTTGAAAAACAGAATAACGAATAGCAGCGCCGGCTTGATCTCGACTTAGTGGAGGAGAGGCGTGAAAATGCAGCGATACGTGAAGCAAAGTATAAATCTCAAATGGAGAAATACTACAACAAAAGGGTACGCGTTTGCACCTTCGTACCCGGTGATTTCGTACTGCGCGACAATGAAGCATCAAACATCGAAAAGCCAGGGAAACTGGCACCTAAATGGGAAGGGCCGTACGTAATTCATGAGGTTCTGGGAAAAGGCGCGTACACACTCAAACGTCTGGACGGAACGACAGTTCCTAGGAGTTGGAACGTGCAACAACTACGACGTTGTTACATGTAATCCCAGAGCTCATTAGCCTTGTGCTTTATATGAGCCTGTTTACATTACTTCTTGATTGTTATCTTAGTGACAGTTGTAGCTCTACGCTTTATCAATGAAATAAAATATCTTCTGTCACTACTTACATTCTTTATATATTTATTACAAATGCATGCAATTCCTTTGGATACACAAAAACACATACTCATGAGCCACAAGAAAGAAATGCTTACGCTCACACATGAGACTGATTATTGGTCATTTGTCTATCCTAAACAAGCAATTGATCACATGCAAATATTGTAAACTAAATATATTATATTCACATAAAAAAGTACTTGCGCATCCGCGCAACGTTACATCAAAAGCAAAATACAAGCATCTGGAAAATTAAAGCAATCTAGCTTTCTTTCCCCACATCTTTTGTGCTTTTCTTTTCCTCTGCCACTACGAAAATCTCTCTTAATCTATCAACAAAATCATCATGTGGTAGCGCAGCATCAACAAGATCCATGATAGGGATTTGCAAGTGGTCATAGTTTTCTTTCGCAGCTGTATAGATGGCAAGAGTATCAACCCCATGTGTAGCAGCCCGACTTGTATCCCATTGAGTTTTCAGCGCCTTTGACACGTGCAGTGTGCACTCCTTATAGTCCTCAGCATGCCCATCATTACGCGCTGCGACCATCAGCTCTGCCACTCTCTCATCAAACTCTGTAGAGTTTAAGATGGAGTTTGCAATCTGTAAACAAGCACATCAGTATAAGATATGATAATTTAGCAAGACATATATTTTTCAAAAATAAGGATAATACCTCCACAATCCCACACTCGCGCATCCAGGTAAGCTGGTTTATCAAAGACTCTGTCAGGCTCTCTACTGTGGCGCGAGTGACCTCCGTATCATTAATTTCTACTCGCCTTCAGTCAAACGGCGGGTCAACTCGGCATTCTCAGTTCGATGAAGGTTAATATACTTTTTCAAGGAATCAACCTCATCCTGCAGTCGGGCCTGATCAAATAACATATAGGTTAGATCATCAATCTCTTTATTCTTAAGGAGGAGAGTCATTTTGGTCGCTACCTCATTCTGCTCACTCCTCTCTCTGTGTGAACGAGCCTTTGCCGCTGCAGCAACCGCATCATCTTTCTCTTTCTTGAGCTTCTCAATTTCGTTGCGCAGAGAAATTTTTTCGTTATTATCCCGATCACAAGCCTCCACAAAGCGCTCGTCAGCATGTTGCGCTGCAGTAGTATCATACTTACGCTTCCATGCAAGCGCAGACCACTCCTCGGTCTTTTTCTCTTCATCAAACATGGCTTTATCAGCATCAAAATCCATGACCATCTTCAGCGTCTTCTCCCTTTCAAATTTGGCCTTCGCCTTATTAATCTCAACCTCATCCCACACCTTGTTCATGCTGCGCCATTCACGCACAATTCTGTTCATCGTGGAAGAGGCAAGGACAGACTCTTGTAAAAATGTTTGATAAGTGATATCATGGTTTTTCTCTTCTTGGCGCTTCACCTCCGCCGGAGAGAAGATGCCCTTGTACCACTCTCTGCATGCGTGCCAATCAGTAAACACATCGCCCTGTTTGACCTTCCACACAGGCTGATGAATCTTAGAGGCCCGCTTCTCAAAATATGAGCGATAATAATAATCCCCAGGTGTTTCCTCAGGGCGAATCGGTGACTCCTCCTCTGGATCATCAAAAGTTGGCATAAAATACTCACCTCTGGTTGAAGGGCCAACACCCTTAGAAATAAACGTTGAAGGCTCAGGAATGGGTATGGCTGGTTTATCTTGCTCCACAACTCCAGACCCTCCTGCAGCAACACCTGTGGCAGTATCTTTAACCTGTTCGTCAGCAGGATTCTTAGTGACATCTGAAGCAGTATCTTTAGCCTGCTTGCCAGCAGGATTCTCAGCAACAAATTATTTGGGCTCTTCTTCTCGAGCCACCCCTTCAGGTTTTTCTAGAATAATGGGGTCCGCATCAGAAAAAGGGGCGTTAGGGTCCACATCTTCCCCTTCGGTATTATCAGGCTTGCGCAGTGATGGTATGGAAGATGATGTAACCGGCGCAACCTTCAAAAGTTTCTCTGCAAACAAACAAAAACAAGTATTAAGCATAAGGCATTGCGCAGCTATTACAACAAAGTGTGCAAAGAAGTAGACATACCAGGAGAAAACTTCTTCACAAGAGCGTCCAGAATGCTCTTCTTGCCGATGCGCGGCCGCGCAACCTTTTTTGGCGGGGAAGGTGGTACAGTCTCAGACTCTTTCCTCTTCTTGGAGGTACGCTTCAACACCTCTTCAGGGCTTGAGGGTATTTCAAAGGGGTCATCTGTCACACCCCGACCCGCAGCGGAATAAGAGTCGGGGCATAACTGGGTTATCACCAAAGCTCATGATGTTTACAAAATGTTTCATATTTATTAAATTCGAATTACAACTTCAATATTCAAAACAAGTTCATACAGTTACAAGGAAAAAGAAACTAAGCAAAACAATCCAAAGCCTAAACTGATTTATTCTTCTAGGCCGTCCTATATGTTTCTTGCTTCAACTGGATCACCTGTATCATGTGTAAAAATGGGGAATTTTGGGTCAACAAAAGTTGGCGAGTGAAGCTTGTTAAAAACATTTGTTATTGATTTCTTGTTGTATTTAATATGGAAAAATTGTGCAATAATCATATGTGAGCAAACGTAAATGAACAAACAATCACAAACCACCTTGCTTGAGTATATGACATGAATGATAATGTATTGTGAGATCAAGGCTCAATCAAACGGAGCCGATCGTATGTTGGTAACGTCACGTTCCGCTCATAGGTAATGGGAACATGCGAGCCTATGATGATGTATGTGAGATCAAGGCTCAATCAAACGGAGCCGATCGTATGTTGGCAACGCCACGTTCCGCTCATAGGTAATGAGGAACAGACGAGCCTATGATGATGTATGTACTGGAAATGATAAAGTTTATCTAAACATTAACCACACAAACAATTGATACATATTGGATACACATTTGATCATGGATATGATGGATGCACAAGTGTTTTAATGTAATAAATAATAAGCGACACATGATACACCCCAAAATGTGATTAAAACGGGGAATTGGTAGAAATTCACTCACATTGGGTGCGTTCTTTTGATGATGATGGATGCGCACGAGTTTTGGAATTTGATCGACGAGGAAAACTATCCTAAAAATAATCACGAAATAGTTTGGTAAATAAATGGATTCTTAGGTTTATTTTGTGAGTTTAAGGACTTTTTCTAACTTTAAAAATATTATTTTAAGTATTTTTAATTGATTTTTAAATTAGATAAATAAATAAAAAGAATAAAATTTTTTGACTTTTTGACCGTTGACCGGTCCGTTGACCGTTGACCGGGCGGACTATGAGTAATGTGTGCGCTGAGTGAGGTTCGAACCCGGGACCTCTCGTACGCGTGCACGCAGCTCTCTACCAACTGAGCTACGTGTCTAACCCGAAATATTCTATGTTTTAATTATATATTATATACTAATTAAATGTTAATTTATTTGGTTTATATTAAAAGGATTTAAAATGGTCGAACCGGTTGCAGGGAGCCGGATCGAACTCGGGTCCTTTGGTTTGTAAGCGCACAGCCCAACCAGTTGGGCTGTGTGTCTTATCTGTTTAACTTACAGTTTATATTAATCTTAAAAACATACTGGGACCTACTCTGATTCAGTTTTAAAAAAATTGGTTTTAATTCGGAAAGTCGGTGCGTTTGTAAGGTTCGAACTTGTGACGTGCGCTGTGTGTTTGCACACAGTCCACCGCTGGACTGTGTGTCTAACCCGGTTTAATATCTTGTTTTAATTAAACTTATACATAATGTTCGACTTCATCTTCTTCGTTCAAAGACACAGACAAACGATATCCGACTGTTTTGGTTTAATTCGATTAACGAAACTTATAGTTGGTTGGAAAGTATTAGATAATGAGATTAAAGAACAGAATTGTACCAAACATGATGTTTTTCTCAGAACTCCGGCAAGGGTCGTCGGCTCTGATTTATGAATTCCGTCTGAGCGGATCAATTAACAGTTTTGATCAATTAGTTGTGAAATTAAGTTACTATACAAGAGATATCAGGGGGTTTAGATGATTGTACCGCTTTACAGTGTGATTTCGGAAATGTCCAGAGATTTTCCGGCGAGTGCAGAATATCCGGTAACGTTGTCTGGGACCGATTCTGGTTGAAGGATTTAAGTTAGTATAAGTCTAACAATGGATTGAAAACGAAAGAGTCGAGAAATTTAGCGATTTGATGTATGTCTCGGTTTTCCGGCGAAAGTCCGGCGATAGCAGATAACGATTCCGACGAACAGAAGTTAGAGTGAAAATGAAATTGAGGGTTCTGTGAGTGTTTCCGAGATGTGAAGCGATGATATTATCAGTGTAAATTGGAAATAATTTCATTTCGGTTTCAATCTTCAACAATCATATGAATCGAGGCATTGAAGATTGAATTGATTAGAACGTGGGTTGGCATTGATTCATCGGTTATATTCAGGAACTCGCGATTACCCAAAAGTCTCTGGATATTTGAAAGCCGATGAGCGGTTTCAGTTCTTGACGCAAACAGATGAATTCACGGGTGGAACTTCAGTTTTATTTGATTCATTGATTACACAAACAAGTCAAGTGGCGGAGTGGTGAATTGCTTGTGTGTTAAATAAACCGGCTGACCAGGGTTCTAAACCCGGCAGCGGCATTTATTTTTTTCTTCAACCGTTTTTATTGTTTATTAACTATAGTTTATAAATTCTAATATATTTATTAATTATGTATTGTTTAAAATTAAAAAGAGCATTAAATAAGCAACGAAAATTTGTAACTGACTATTCGATTAATAAACGAAGCGGGTTTTGAAACCCGTTTTTCGACGGATGTTACAGTATCCCCTACTTTTAGAAATTTCGTCTCGAAATTTAAGTAGTAGTGGTAACAGGAAAAAGATGCAGGTATTTTTCGCGCATTGAGTCTTCACGTTCCCAAGTAAACTCAGGTCCTCGTTTCGACTCCTAGCGTACCCTAACAATTGGAATACGACTCCGTCTTAAACGTTTCTCTCCGAAGTCCATGATCTCTACTGGTCTTTCAATGAAGTGCATAGATTCATCGATCTGAATATCTTCTAGGGGAATATGGAGGTTTTCATCGGCGAGACACTTCTTTAAGTTTGATACGTGGAATGTGGGGTGAATTCTGTTGAGTTCTTCTGGTAAGTCAAGCTTATATGCTACAGGTCCTACTCTTTTGAGTATCTTGAAAGGTCCCACGTATCGTGGTGCTAGCTGTGCCTTCTGGCCAAAACGAACTACTCCCTTCCACGGTGATACTTTTAAAAGTACTTGATCACCAATGTTAAACTCCAAGGGCTTTCGTCGTTTGTCTGCATAACTCTTTTGACGACTTTGTGCCGCTAGAAGATTGTTTCGAATCTGATGGATCTTGTCTGTTGTTTCTTGAATTAATTCTGGACCGGTGATTTGTGCTTCTCCAATTTCGTGCCAACATATTGGTGATCGGCACTTACGACCATATAAAGCTTCGAAAGGTGCCATGCCGATACTTGAATGATAGCTGTTGTTGTACGAAAATTCAACTAATGGTAGATGAGAGTCCCAATTTCCCTTGAAGTCTATGACACATGCTCGAAGCATGTCTTCAAGTGTTTGGATGGTGCGTTCAGATTGTCCATCAGTTTGAGGATGATAAGCGGTACTGAGGTCTAATCGTGTACCCAAGGCGGCTTGTACGGCTTGCCATGTTCGTGAAGTGAAACGACCATCACGATCTGAAATGATGCTTAAAGGTACACCATGACGGCTTATGATCTCGCTGATGTAGATACGAGCTAACTTCTCGTTCTTGAAGTCCTCGCGAATCGGAATGAAGTGAGCTGATTTTGTAAGACGATCAATGATTACCCATATAGTGTCATACCCACTGGAGGTGCGAGGTAACCCGGTAATGAAATCCATAGTTATGTTTTCCCACTTCCATACAGGTATTTCGGTTTGGACTAGAAGTCCTGAGGGTCTTTGATGTTCAGTTTTACTTTGGAAAACATGTAAGGCACTTGGAAACAAAAACAACAATATCCTTTTTCATGCCAGGCCACCAGTAGGTGTATCGAAGGTCTTGATACATCTTGTCGGCTCCTGGGTGTACAGAGTACCTGTTTTGTGCGCCTCATTCATAAGGAAATCACGAAGGTTATCGTGATCGGGAATCCATATGCGATTTAGATAGTATAGAATACCGTCGGATTTAGTTCGATCAGCTCCACAAGACAGCTCCTTGCGTACATCGTTTTCTGTTACTGAAACATGTTGAGCTTCTCGGATTCGATCTTTGATGTCGGTTATGATTTGCGAACATAGAAGACGAATGGAGTTCACATAACCTTTTCGACTGAGCGCATCGGCCACCACGTTTGCCTTGCCAGGATGATACCGAATTTCACAGTCGTAGTCGTTAAGAAGTTCGACCCATCTTCGTTGCCTCATATTCAACTCCTTTTGGTTAAAGAAATGTTGGAGACTCTTGTGGTCTGCGTATATTTCACACTTGGTACCGTAGAGATAATGTCTCCATATCTTGAGCGCGAACACAACGGCTCCAAGTTCTAGGTCGTGGGTGGTGTAGTTCTTCTCATGAACTTTGAGTTTTCTAGAAGCATAGGCTATCACTTTTCCCCTTTGCATTAATACACAGCCTAGTCCTTGCCCTGATGCGTCGCAATATACTACAAAGTCATCGCAACCTTCGGGGAGTGTGAGGATAGGCGCGTCACAAAGCTTTTGCTTAAGGGTTTGGAAGGCTTCTTCTTGTTTTGGTCCCCATATGAAGGGTTTTCCTTTATGAGTCAAAGCCGTGAGTGGTACAGCAATACGGGAGAAATTTGCAATGAAGCGGCGATAGTAACCAGCCAAACCAAGAAATGATCTTACTTCGGTAGGGGTACGTGGCGCTTGCCATTCCTGTACTACCTTGATTTTTGAGGGATCAACATGAATTCCCTTGTCATTGACGACGTGTCCAAGGAATTGTACTTCCCTTAACCAGAATTCACATTTCGAAAACTTAGCGTACAACTTTTCTGTCCTTAAGAGTGTAAGGATGGGTCGAAGGTGTCGTTCATGATCAGACTTAGACTTTGAGTAGATGAGGATGTCGTCGATGAAGACATGACAAAACGGTCGAGATAGGGTTTGCAGACTCTATTCATTAGATCCATGAAAACAGCTGGGGCGTTGGTTAAACCAAATGGCATGACCATGAATTCGTAATGACCATAACGAGTTCGGAAGGCGGTCTTTGGGACGTCTTCTTCATGTACTCTGAGTTGATGATAACCAGAACGAAGGTCGATTTTTGAAAAACAGGTGGCGCCTTGAAGTTGGTCTAGAAGATCATCGATGCGAGGTAATGGGTAGCGGTTCTTGACCGTTAACTTGTTGAGTTCTCTGTAGGTTGATACACATGCGAAACATTCCATCTTTCTTCTTCACAAAAAGGACAGGTGCACCCCAAGGCGATGAGCTAGGACGTATGACTCCTTTGTCAATCAGCTCTTGCAGTTGACTGGCCAGCTCTTGCATTTCGGATGGGGCTAACCTATAAGGAGATTTTGCAACTAGGTGTAGCTCCAGGTATAAGATCAATGCGGAATTCGACTTCTCTCACGGGAGGAAGTCCTGAAATGTCGTCAGGAAAAACTTGCGGAAATTCTTTTACTACTTGGATGTCTTCGAGTTTCTTCTCCTTGGTTCCCTTTTTGACGACGTGAGTTAGGAATGCGACATAATTCTTGCGGAGATATTTTCGGGCTTGAAGACAGGACATTAATTTGAGTCCTTTCGAAGGGGTTTCTCCAAAGATTCGTAGAGTCTGACCGTTTGTAAGAGGAATGCGAATGAACTTTTCGCGGCATACAACTTCAGCATGATGTTGACTGAGCCAGTCCATACCAATTATAATGTCGAAACTTCCCAACTTCATAGGAATGAGGTCAACTGGAAAATCGTGATCGTTTAGGGTGAGAGTACAATTGCGTATAATAGAGTTTAATGAGACCGGTTTTCCGTCAGCAACTTCTACCGTTATAGATTCCATGAGTCTATCACGAGTTTGGTTGAGGAGGGGTTCAAATTCTAAGGATACTAAACTCTTATCTGCGCCAGTATCGAATAACATGGATGCATAACTACCATTGATGAGAAACGTACCGTTAACCACATTGTTGTCAGCCCTAGCTTGATTGGTGTTGATGTTGAAAGCTCTTCCTCTGGCAGGTGGAGGAACTTGGTTAGCTTGGTTCACCGGATTTGCTTGAGCTTGGGCATGAATGATGTTCACCAAGCGTGGACAGGTGTTCCTGAAGTGGTTCGGGTCTCCACAGTTGTAACAAGCCCGCATAGGTTGCATCATGGGATAGTTGGGTTGGTAGTAGGATTGGGCTACATGTTGGGCAGGTGGTAGGAGTAAAGGTTGTTGGCTTGACCCACTATCTGATGGTGAGTTTGGGTTGAGGGCTGATTGCGGTTCGTTCGCTGAAGTGTGCGACAGGCTTGGATGGTGTGACCTGCACGGCCACAGCCGGTGCAATGTTGGCAGGGATGATCAGGAAAGTGATGGTATTGGCAACGGTTGCATTTTGGGTATGGGCCGGAGTATGGCTTTTTATATGGTGCAGATGAGGGGGCAACTTGGGTGATGGGTGCAGCAGTGATAGGGAGGTTTGTTTGTGTGACAACAAAGTTTCTGCCGTTTCGTTTCCTCTTACTAGCAAACTTTGAGGAGGAGGTGGAATGGTTTGAAGTTTGGCCCTAATGGGGCTTTCTTTTTCTCGCCCTTAAATTTGCCGTTTCGGATGCGATTCTCGGTAAGCTCGGTAGCTAGTTCCATAGCGGCTTCAAGTGTTGCAGGCGAAGTGCTTAGTACCGAGTCTTGAATTTTTGAGGGGAGGCCTCGAATATAGTGTTCAACTAAGCGGTACACTGGGGTGAACAAGTTGGGGATCATTTGGTTCAACTCTAAAAACCTTTTGTTGTAAGAAGTATGATCTCCTTCCTTTTGCTTTAACGAGTGGAATTCATCCTCTAACTTTTTGATCTCGCTTCTTGGACAGAAGCGTCTCGTCATGATTTCCCTTAACTCCTCCCATGTTAAGGCCATTGCATCTTCGATTCCTCTCTTACCTTTTTCTGTATTCCACCAGGTAAGAGCTACTCCAAATAGTCTCCCGGTTGCGTAACGTACCTTGCGATCCTCGGGACAATCGCAATTGAGGAAGGTGTTTTCCATTTCCTCAAACCAGTGGAGGAGAGCAGTGACACCTTCGGTCCCTTCATATTTCGGGGGATCGCAAGACTTGAAGTGTTTGTAAGAGCACTTTTTGGAGGGAGGGTTGTCGACGTTCTGGTCTTCTTGATTGGGAGGGTTGATGGGATTTGCGGCGAGAGCTTGTTGGACTTGAATTACGATGTCAGGAAGCACCGCGGCCATTTGTTTTGCGATTTGGGTGGCCAAGCGTTCGTTTGACCTTCCTGACTTTCTACCCCCACGTTGCTGCCTAGCCGACATCTACAGGAACATACATAAGAAGATTGTGAGTTTAAGGAGTCTTTTAGGTGTCATGTGTCGTCAAATGAATAAAAATAACATAATTATCAATAATGCAACTACATCCATAGGATGTCTTGGGTTTGCTCATGTTTGGGCCTCCAATGTCCCCCATACCATCGCCTGTATAGTCATGTGGGCCCCCATGACTATTGGCTTAGTAGGATTCACATTGTGTTGGCGGTTCAACACTCGCATCACCCGAATGAAAACCATGAAATATGATTGCGAGATGTATGGTAGGAGGGTGTCCAGGTATAGATACAATGCAACTCAAAGTGGGGTTAGCTCACACGACGTTTGGTTTAGCATGCTTTGGCCTAATAGGTCCTTCGTACTCTCATCGTTAGTCCCCAGGTAGGCAAACTGGTCCTTTATTTTGGATTATATACGAATGCCAAGCCTAGACGGACGTTCCGACTACCGGTACTTGTACCCTTCCAGTTACTACATGCCCGTCATGAGAACTCACTTTATGTGATTTGAAAATACAAAAATCGTTGCAAAAATCATAAGAATTGTGTGATGTGTGCTCTCATGGATATGATATGTTATGAGGATATGATTCATGATGAGCATTGTATAATAATATGTACTTATGAACATGCTTGCATAACATTGAATGTAACAATAAACATAAAGCATATAAACATCATGAATTTTGTATGTAACACATAAAAAAAATTTAAAATTCTAATCAACTATAGTATAGGCTCTAAGGGTCTAATAACCTATCCTATATCCTATAGTCATGGCTCTGATACCAATCTGTCACACCCCGACCCGCAGCGGAACTAAGAGTCGGGGCATAATTGGGTTATCACCAAAGCTCATGATGTTTACTAAAATGTTTCATATTTATTAAATTCGAATTACAACTTCAATATTCAAAACAAGTTCATACAGTTACAAGGAAAAAGAAACTAAGCAAAAAATCCAAAGCCTAAACTGATTTATTCTTCTAGGCCGTCCTATATGTTTCTTGCTTCAACTGGATCACCTGTATCATGTGTAAAAATGGGGAATTTTGGGTCAACAAAAGTTGGCGAGTGAACCTTGTTAAAAACATTTGTTATTGATTTCTTGTTGTATTTAATATGGAAAAATTGTGCAATAATCATATGTGAGCAAACGTAAATGAACAAACAATCACAAACCACCTTGCTTGAGTATATGACATGAATGATAATGTATTGTGAGATCAAGGCTCAATCAAACGGTGCCGATCGTATGTTGGTAACGTCACGTTCCGCTCATAGGTAATGGGGAACATGCGAGCCTATGATGATGTATGTGAGATCAAGGCTCAATCAAACGGAGCCGATCGTATGTTGGCAACGCCACGTTCCGCTCATAGGTAATGGGGAACAGACGAGCCTATGATGATGTATGTACTGGAAATGATAAATTTTATCTAAACATTAACCACACAAACAATTGATACATATTGGATACACATTTGATCATGGATATGATGGATGCACAAGTGTTTTAATGTAATAAATAATAAGCGACACATGATACACCCCAAAATGTGATTAAAACGGGGAATTGGTAGAGATTCACTCACATTGGGTGCGTTCTTTTGATGATGATGGATGCGCACGAGTTTTGGAATTTGATCGACGAGGAAAACTATCCTAAAAATAATCACGAAATAGTTTGGTAAATAAATGGATTCTTAGGTTTATTTTGTGAGTTTAAGGACTTTTTCTAACTTTAAAAATATTATTTTTAAGTATTTTTAATTGATTTTTAAATTAGATAAATAAATAAAAAGAATAAAATTTTTTGACTTTTTGACCGTTGACCGGTCCGTTGACGTTGACCGGGCGGACTATGAGTAATGTGTGCGCTGAGTGAGGTTCGAACCCGGGACCTCTCGTACGCGTGCACGCAGCTCTACCAACTGAGCTACGTGTCTAACCCGAAATATTCTATGTTTTAATTATATATATATACTAATTAAATGTTAATTTATTTGGTTTATATTAAAAGGATTTAAAATGGTCGAACCGGTTGCAAGGAGCCGGATCGAACTCGGGTCCTTTGGTTTGTAAGCGCACAGCCCAACCAGTTGGGCTGTGTGTCTTATCTGTTTAACTTACAGTTTATATTAATCTTAAAAACATACTGGGACCTACTCTGATTCAGTTTTAAAAAAATTGGTTTTAATTCGGAAAGTCGGTGCGTTTTAAGGTTCGAACTCGTGACGTGCGCTGTGTGTTTGCACACAGTCCACCGCTGGACTGTGTGTCTAACCCGGTTTAATATCTTGTTTTAATTAAACTTATACATAATGTTCGACTTCATCTTCTTCGTTCAAAGACACAGACAAACGATATCCGACTGTTATGGTTTAATTCGATTAACGAAACTTATAGTTGGTTGGAAAGTATTAGATAATGAGATTAAAGAACAGAATTGTACCAAACAAGATGTTTTTCTCAGAACTCCGGCAAGGGTCGTCGGCTCTGATTTATGAATTCCGTCTGACGGATCAATTAACAGTTTTGATCAATTCGTTGTGAAATTAAGTTACTATACAAGAGATATCAGGGGGTTTAGATGATTGTACCGCTTTACAGTGTGATTTCGGAAATGTCCAGAGATTTTCCGGCGAGTGTAGAATATCCGGTGACGTTGTCTGGGACCGATTCTGATTGAAGGATTTAAGTTAGTATAAGTCTAACAATGGATTGAAAACGAAAGAGTCGAGAAATTTACGATTTGATGTATGTCTCGGTTTTCCGGCGAAAGTCCGGCGATAGCAGATAACGATTCCGACGAACAGAAGTTAGAGTGAAAATGAAATTGAGGGTTCTGTGAGTGTTTCCGAGATGTGAAGCGATGATATTATCAGTGTAAATTGGAAATAATTTCATTTCGGTTTCAATCTTCAACAATCATATGAATCGAGGCATTGAAGATTGAATTGATTAGAACGTGGGTTGGCATTGATTCATCGGTTATATTCAGGAACTCGCGATCACCCAAAAGTCTCTGGATATTTGAAAGCCGATGAGCGGTTTCAGTTCTTGACGCAAACAGATGAATTCACGGGTGGAACTTCAGTTTTATTTAATTCATTGATTAACAAACAAGTCAAGTGGCGGAGTGGTGAATTGCTTGTGTGTTAAATGAACCGGCTGACCCGGGTTCGAAACCCGGCAGCGGCATTTATTTTTTTCTTCAACCGTTTTTATTGTTTATTAACTATAGTTTATAAATTCTAATATATTTATTAATTATGTATTGTTTAAAATTAAAAAGAGATTAAATAAGCAACGAAAATTTGTAACTGACTATTCGATTAATAAACGAAGCGGGTTTTGAAACCCGTTTTTCGACGGATGTTACATCATCAGGATTAGAAGCAGGGATAGATGACGTGTCAATAGGCTCTGGCTTTGGTTTCTTCAAACCTACAGGCGCAAGACCTTCTAATGAGTCTGACACCACCACTTAATCACACCAAGAATCAGATACGAGACGCGTACCTTTCTTGCCCTCAGCCTTTACAACTACAGATGGCTTAGGTTTTTGAACTTCTAGTTTGGAAGAAGCCGGCGCAACACAGTAGTGGGTTTCTTCTTCTTCTTAGAATCAGAGCCTACGCCAAAGTTTAGCAAATCACCTACATGATCAATAATATAGGAAAAACGTTGCGCCATAAGTTACATTGCAATATTACTTAAGAGTTGGTATCTACAAGTAATATTGCAATAACTAACTCAGGCTTCGCAGTATATGACTTATCAGTAGTAGCAGAAGGCTGCGCGTTCAGATCTTCTTTCTTAGGGATTTCAAAATTTCCCAAGATCTGATCAAACCACGGTTGTTCATTCTCCGCAAGAGGCACAACAGCCATCTTCCCATTATCTCTCTTGAAAGACACCAAGTACAATGGCGCAACTGTTTGCAAAGCACAACAATAAAACTTCATCAATATGCAATATTTATGGAGGACAGTTCTAGAAAATCATGAAGTTACTTACCAACTCCATCTTTGGTGTGAACCGGCTTTTCTCAACGTTCCTTCTTCCACAAAATACTCATCCCCGCAGCAATTAATGCCCTCTTTGGAAAGATAATATTGGGCATATCTCTTATGTTCTTGTAACACTTCGTTGGTCGGAATGGCCAACGTCTCCAACTCTATCTCCTCCCCGGCCCTAAGCGTCATCGCCATGGGACAACCGCCGCTTTCACATAAAAAATTTTTTGTTTCCAGTCGTGGTAAGATTTGGGTGGCACTAACAACAACCGTTTTGCTTGCACACGTTGTTGGAACGAGTAGAATCCCAGAGAGCAGTGCAACTGATAGTAGACCCAAAACTTCTCCACTGTTGGTATGATCTGCATCGACCGGCAAACAAACTCGAAGTGCCGAATCCTCACCATCCCCATCGGGTTCAGTTGAGAAATATGGAATTTGTAGAAATCAAGAATCTCAAGCATGAGTGGGTCACCGGAAGTCTAAATTTCACCTCGGCAAAGTAATCATTGAATAGAGTAATGTAGCTGGCCGGAGCATCCGCCGCCGTGGCACCCCCCTTAGGGTAAAAGCTCCCAGTACTTGGCAAACAGAAAAATTAAATTAGGACTTCGAAGTTTTCTTTCCCCCAATTTAATGGTGGAAGTATAGGCATCGCCGGTGCCTCGACTCTCCCAGAACTAGATCCAGTCGCCATAAACCTTGCAGAAAGAACTTCTGGAAGAAAGGGATTTTTTCAAAAAAGAAGAAGATGATCGGAGTTTCGCAGTCGCCGGAAAATATGAAGGATATATGTTTTCTCTCTCTAGAATATCAACTGGTGAAGAGGCAAATGGAGAGTCGTTTCCGTTTATATACCAATCGCAATTAATGCTTGACGTGACAACAGCGACTTTTGGACCATCACACCTTCCCAGGTAACTGAAAGGGCGAGTGGGGAACAGTAATTACCCTCACGCGCGCAGTGTTGTTGAATTATCATTAATGCAGTAAGACACGTACTGTTGACAGCCTGTCAACAGTACCACCACGTCTCAGGAACGGTGTGTTCACCAACTACATTATCTAGATGAGCGACACGTGTCCAAATATATTTGAAATTCAAATAGTCTTCAAAGTTCACATATAACACGTCACCAGGGAGCAAAAAACACCAAAGAACCAGCACCCATTTAGCGCAGCATACTTATCTTAAGTCCAGTGCTCCACCTACTCTTTACTTTTACATAGGAGCAACACTGGACTGGGGGGACTTGAAGGGGTATGGTCCTAAAAACCTTACGCCAAGCAAGGAAACCATACCCACTATTAACTGCCAAGGAGACCTTGCGCAGGCTTCTCTGCTAAAGAAAGACTCACAAGACTCTGCGCCGGGTATCCAAAAAGGAAAAGTATCATTTAACTACCTTGCGCGGGCTCGCGCAAGGTTCAAAGTTAACCTTGATTAATTTCCTTGGATAACTTTTCACTCATAAACCTTGCGCAGACGTTTACACCAAAGCAAGAGCTCAGTAAACGTTGCGCCAAACATCAGAGAAAAGAAAGAAGACCAGTTAACCATCTTGTGCCGTTCGCGCAAGGAAACAGTTAATCCTGAGAAACTTTCCCTTAGCAAAAATCTTTGAGTTGGTGCAGAGGTAAAGGGAATCTTTTCTGTTGTAACAGAATGCACACGTGGCGAGCAACAGATAGGTTACAACTGTGAGATCTTCTAGAAGCCACTAATACCCAATCGTGCAAGCATCTTTCGGTTATAACCAATTGCCACGTGGCAGCATCTAGGATGACCAAGAAAGATCACGGTGATAGCATGCTCACATCAATAAAGTGTAGTGATCTCATGACGACACGTGGCACCTCCCTAACCGTTGATGAGCCCACGATCCGTTTGCATTAACGGACATCAAAACTTAACGGAGCAGCGAAAGATTCCGTTAGGTTTCCATCTCTCATTTTGGCGCCCAAACTCTGGCTATAAATAGGTAACTTGGGCTTCAAGTAGAAGGTATTCATTCTCAACTACTCTCTTTCTTACTTCAATTTACTTCTGACTACCTGTACTTATTCTCACGCTGGAGGGTGGTCACGAGAGATCCCCCTTCTCCCCGTGGCGAGGCTGACGGCGTTCTGTTTTGCAGGATCAGTCAGAGTATAGTTGCAACCGTCATCATCACGAAACCAAACGAAGAATTAACCTCTTTATGAAAGGAACCAAACCCTATATCTAACTAGATTCCGATCTATTAGATCTACGTTTCTTTAAACACCAGAGAAATTTCTTGATTCGGCTCGACTTACGATCATTAACGTTCACGGTGCAATGATCCTTTTTAAATAATAGTTTGTATCGACACTAGACATCAAACAATTCGGACGTCCACTCCATCTAACGTCTAACCAAACGCCGTTCGTTCATTAGAGCCAACCCGCTACTCTAAGCTCACGCTGTTCAGATTTTAGTGTGCGGGTTGGGGGATAGAAGTATCAATTACAATCAAACACTCACGCCGTTCGGAATGTTATTATATAATTCTATAATATTTTGGTTCATAGACAAACTCAAAATATTATTTTGTTGCTAATGTCAAAAATTAAAGCTTTATTAGAGTTCTAAAAATTGATTGAACTTTATTAGAAAAATTAATAAGTTGATCAAGTTTACTAATAATCTAATATTTTCCGGATCAAATCCGTACAAAAACAAGAATCATATAAACAAACCACTAAATCATATAATCTAACATAACTATTTCATATAAGTTCATAAACCAAAACAAGAAAAGTGCTCCCCGATATCAAAACTATAAAATACTAGCGGAATATAGTGGACAGATCAATAAAGTTGAAAATGAAAAAAATCCAAACATGAAAACTTACGAAACAAAAACAAAAAGTTTGTATTGTTCTAGAAAATCACAAGCGACAAAATGCCTTCCTTTTTTTCTTGCGATCTGCTGCAGCCGTCCACCAAAAAATTCCTAATTGTCCTCAGGTGTTATTTATCTCCCCAATTGTCAAAAACATCATTTTTATGGTAACTTTCTTTTTTTAGTGATCCAATGTCACATCGTCTAATTGGCGATCCTAGTCAAGATCTGTTCAGACTACGTTGTCTTAACCGGGTCCGTGCTAGGTTGGTCAGACTTAGTTACCGCGTTCCCCGGAAACCGTACTGCCTCCACACGAGTTGCCTCGCTGAAGCAACAGCCGGATGAAAATCGGGGTGCGGCTCAGGATCGAACCCCCCTTGTTGGGTTTGTCACCATCATTGCCTATATCCATCCAAATATGACACAAGTGAAAATTAAACTTGAGTTTTCATTGGAAAACCCAAGTCTCCTACCACTAGACCACAAGTTAAGGATTAAAAAAAAACTCTCACTTTGTTTTTGCATTTTTTTTCTTTGGCAGCCCAACGGTGTCATCAAGTGGCCCAAACTTAGGAAGATTAGTTCAGCCCAATATCATCTCAAATTAGTTCATTCGATGAACAAATAAACTTCTTTTATTCTTGCAATGACCAGACCCTTGTAAATCATCCAGCTAAAAAATCCATGCTATCCACTTTTACTTGAGCCCATCCTTTATTGAGTCTTTACGAGGCTTTTCACTATCTCTTTTCATTCCATACAACCGCTCCATGCCTACAAAATCATTAAAACGTTCAAAGTAGATTCCATTCCATAAAAACAGGTGTTTCACAAAATAATGAGGTATGACCATGAAATATGCATGATATGTGATAAAATATTAATATTAATCTATACATCCTAATAAAGAACATACATAAGGTGTCACATGGCATTTTTCTAGGAAAAATATGACACATGGCAATTTTATTAAGCTATATATGCCACATGACATTTTTAAACAAACCAAATCCATTTCCTTGAAAGTGAGGACCCATTAGATAGTATATGGGTCAATGGATCCATATAAAAGTTTATAACCCGTTAGACGTATATTTTCATCTAAAAAATTAGGGATTCTCAACTATTATTCTCTCCTCCTTCTCTGTCGTCGAGCAAATTTCTTCTGATAATTTCAAAATCAAGGTAAGATTACTATTAGTTTCAATTAATCATCAAGGTTTTCTCATTCTTTAACAGTCATCGATTTCATTTAAGTAGCCGATTCATCTGTTTTTTCTTTTCATTGTCATTTGTTTGTGCTGAGTTTCAGATTTACAAGATGCAGCTTCTTTGTCAGTCTACCTTTCTTCACAACTTGAACAGGTAATCGCTGCATGTGTATATACCCGTTAAGAAGTTGATTAGCCGTACAAAATTAATAATTTAAGTTTTTATCATTTTAATCTGCATGTGAATTGTTTTTTTTTTTTAAGATTGTTTGAATATCATATGTGTTGTTAGAGTTTAATGGTTTGATCCTTGATATTGGACATTTGAATTTCGGATCATGATAATGGTTTGGTAGTATCCATCTATTTGTTATAAAATTATAATTGTTAATTATTATTTCCTTATTTAGAAGAAATATAATTGTTTGATTCTAAATTCAAATTTTGATTTGGATGATAATATGGAAATCAATGATTTGCAGTTAATAACATTAATTGGATTGCCTTTTTTAATGGGTTCAATGTATCTAGACATATTAATGGTTTAAAATTTAAAATTTTATATATAACTTTTGATTAAATTCTTTTTGAATATTAATGTAATTTCAAATTAAATTCTATTTGACTTATTTTTAAATTAGTAACTTCATATTGTGATTGATCATCAGATATGATTGTTGTGTTTGTAATTTGTCGTTATGCTAGATAATTTTTTTTCGAAATTTAGAAATGTTTGGTTGCTTTTATATTTAAATATGTTGTCAAATCTTTACTCACATTTCTTTGTTTTTTTTAAGATTGTTTGAATCATATGTGTTCTTGGAGTTTAATGGTTTGATCCTTGAATTTGACATTTGAATTTTGGATCATGATAATGGTTTGGTACTATCCATCTATTTGTTATAAAATTATAATTGTTAATTATTATTTCCTTATTTAGAAGAAATGTAGTTGCTTGATTCTAAATTCATGATTTTGTTGGAATATAATGTGGAAATCAATTATTTGCAATTAATAACATTAATTGGATTGCCTTTTTCGGTGGGTTCAATGTACCTAGACATGTTAATGGTTTAAAATTTAAAATTTTATATATAACTTTTGATTAAATTCTTTTAGAATATTAATGTAATTTTAAATTAAATTCTCTTTGACTTAATTTTAAATTAGTAACTTGATATTGTGATTGATCATCGGATTATGATTGTTGTGTTTGTAACTTGTCGTTAGGCTAGATAATTTTTTTCGAAATTTAGAAATGTTTGGTTGTTTTTATATTTCAATATGTTGTCAAATCTTTGCTCTACATTTCTATTGTTTTTTTAAGATTGTTTGAATATCATATGTGTTCTTGGAGTTTAATGGTTTGATCCTTGATATTCATTTGAATTTCGGATCGTGATAATAGTTTGGTACTATCCATGTATTTGTTATAAAATTATAATTGTTAATTATTATTTCCTTATTTAGAAGAAATATAATTGGTTGATTCTAAATTCAAATTTTGATTTGGATGATAATATGGAAATCAATGATTTGCAATTAATAACATTAACTGGATTGCCTTTTTCGCTGGGTTCAATGTACCTAGACATGTTAATGGTTTAAAATTCAAAATTTTGTATATAACTTTTGATTAAATTCTTTTAGAATATTATAATAATTTTAAATTAAATTCTTTTTGACTTATTTTTAAATAAAGTTACCTAAAATAAAATTTGACAACATTCATATTTTATAATTGCTAATTATCCTAATTTTTAATAACCTTTAATCAACAATTATTGGTTTCTATATAACTAATTAGATTCAGATTATTTAACAATCATTTTAAAAACATTTATTAGTTGTTACTATATATGTTTTAAATCATTAAAATAATAACTTTTGAAGTTTTCAGTCTATTTTAGATGATTCTGATCCTCAGGATGATAGCATTGGTATGTTTTACAATATCATTTGAATTATTAGAATTATGTTTTAAGAGTATATTAATATTTTTATAAAACATCAATAAAATGTGTTTTTAATATTTTTGGCTGATAATAATAACTAAATATGAAATATGTTAAAATCCTTGATTGAGATGAATGTAGCATCTAATATTAACCCTGATTTTGGAAAATATGAATTATTCAGTGTACACTTTTGTTTGCCTTACATTGTTTTGCATTAGGTACATCTATCTTGGATTGTTTAACAATGAAATAGAAGCTGCAAGGTTAGCACAAATTTTCTATCCGGTCTTTTATCATTTTCAAACTTAAATTGATCATTTAACAGGAGGTGTAATGTGAATACACTTTAGGGTGCTTACATCAAGTTAAATGTCTCTTAGGCAACACTTCTGATGATAGAAGAACAAGGGTAAAATAGAAATGACACTTTTAATTATTTTTTCATACTTGAGCTCGATTACCGGCTTAAGCCATCTTCATTGTACCAATTCAGGTTGAGCATTGCACATGTATGGCACTGGGAACTTAGATACCTTAGGCCCACCCTCTCAACCTAAGCGGTGTTGTGGCTTTCAGTTTTTATCCTGTTGACCAGGTAACTTCAACGATTTTTTTTGCATTCATGAATGTATAGTGGTTTATTAACTCCAAAACATGTACATCTATGCTAGCCATCACAGGGGAAAAGAATAGAGAAGAGTATGGGATCTACTCCACATTGGGTATGGTAGGTTTTTGGTCCACATCTAGCTCCTAACTTCTCTGCTACTGTAGAATCATCAGTATTGGTGGAACTGACCCATCAAGTCATTGATTATTATTTAAGAAAGGTAGAAACATTGATTATTTGATTTCCATTCTATTTTTCTTTTCCTATTTTTTTACTCACCCCTGTATTTTATTTGGAATTATTTGTATTTGTATCAAATAATATCAAAATTTTCATTATAAAAATGCTTCCTTTCATTGCAAGGTATTCGGGAACTGGAGTGTGTAGTGTTCATTTCGGAAGCAGGTTCAGAAGCCAAGTTTTGGGTCACCATCCTATATCCAGGTTAGAATCATTAGATTTTAGAGACACCTATCATGGTCCAACTTTTGGTCACATTCTCAAGGTTAGATATTGTTTGGATTGCGTTTCCAAACTAATGTTCTTTTTAGCTTTCAGTGTTTCGATAAGGGATTGGATTGTGTTTAATGATTGTCAGGATCTAAGTTTGAATTGCGTGTAGTTTTTGTTTCTAACAATGGAAAATGGATTGAATTAGAAAGAAATGCAGCGGAATTAATTGAAAACTTTTACTACAAGCAATTGGTCATTTCTTTTCATCACCATCATGCTTTCAAGTTGATAAACTTTGCATGTGATTCACAAACTCCCCCTTAACCAATTACAATCGTTTGATAGTAAGAAATGAAGAAGATAAAGTGCAAATGATATTTTTCAGGAAGACAAAGTTTAACTGTTACAACGATCACCTATTTATACTAACTATTAACCACTGAGCATCTTTTGTGATGTCATGGTTGATAGTGACAGCTAACAAAACGTAACTAACTAAAACACTGCTCTAACTATGCTATCAGTGCATAGCACTGTTACATTGAATAAGATAAAACTATGCTAAACTCTGATCACTATCCTCTGATCTTGAATCTTCTATCGGACCTTTGCTACTTGAACTATCAGATGATAGGAACAGGTCTTTAGGGAAAGCAGTGTAAAGGTTGATCAGTGGTTTGTAACCACTGATAGTTGAACCAAAGCTCGGATAGTGTAATTGGCTTTGATATCATCTGTTCCTTTGTTAGGGGTTCGATCCCAACAATCTCCCCCTGGAACAGATGATGCCAAAACACTTGTTTATTCTTGGTTTTTATTCCTCAATAGAAGCTCCCTGATTTGGCCTTTAAACTGTAATTCAAAATTCAGAGAGACTTCATCATCATCATCCTTTTCGAGTGTCAGATCCAAAAGATCTTGAAGGTCTTCTACATTTAGCTCATATGCAGCCTACATGCTCATCTTGACAGCATCACCATTGGACTTGAGCAATGTCAATTCGTGGGAGCCTTTTTCGACTTTCCACTTTAGAATTTTTGGTTCTTCTGGTTTTCTAGGATGACTTTGATTGATTGAGGTTTGGAGAGCTTTTTGTTGAACTATCTTTGTCAATTCTGCTCTGAGCTTGTCACTAGCTACATCTGTGTGATAGTCAACCATGTTTTGAATTCCCTCCTTGATGTGTTCAAACACTCTCTTGTCTTCTTCATCTACCTTTTCTTGCCTTTTTAATTGATTTAAGACAAGGATGGTGAGGGCATATGATGGGATAGGCTTTTTGGAGTGTTAAGCTTTATGAACATCATCTGATGGAGGATAGATTGGTTTAGGAGGCATGCTTGGATCTTTCTTCCTCCTCTCTTCTAACATCTTGTAAGTGTCAATTACCCTGGCTTCTCCCCACCTTACCACTTGGTTCCTGGAACCATAGTGATTTTGTATTAACTCTTCCTTCATTCTTTTAAGCTTCAAAGCTCTGTTAGGCATATCTTTCTTATGTTGTTCCCATTGGAGGAGTTGGCTTCTTGTGAGGATCCTTCAACATTTCTTGCATTCTTTTGATCTCTACTCTTAAGTCATCTATACTCCAATCCTTAAACTGTGCCTTTGTTGTTTTGTATTGCTTGTTCTTCATGATGTGCTCAATGAGTTCATTTTTAAGAAACTGATCTTCCCTTTCTGACAGCTTGTTACTCAGATTTTTGACAAAATTTTGCAATGTTCTGGCTTTACTGAGCTGAGTAGACATGATGGTCTGTATCTCTCTATCACTTTTACCAGCTGATTCTCTTTTTGCCATATCCTCTGCTTGTTTCAATTTGAGTTCAAGATACTCATTTATATTTGCAGGTCTTGGATAACCATCAAGGGATAATATGATTCTTTTATCAGGGTTTTCTTTAGAGTAGAAGCTTAGAATCTCTGCCTTGCTGCTGGTAAATCAAGAGGATATAACTTTGCTGCAGGAACAACTTTAAAGGGATCAGTGGTTTGAGTTGTGGATGGTGGAAGCATTAATGTGGAGGTCAGTGGTTGTGATGATAGAGGAGTAGGAGCAGAAAAGATCTATTCTTCATTCACAATTTTAGTTGTCTTTTTCCTTTTAAATTGAACTTCGGGTGATGATGGATGAGTTGATGTTGGTAGAGATTTGGTGGATGTATCAAAAATGGTCATGACAGTGGATGGGTTTGCATATGCTGCAACCTCTGCTGTGCCAAAGATGTTAGCTCAACAGTTGTTGTAACATCTGCTGTGGTAGAAGTGGGTGTGGAAGTTGAAGTGAGTGTACTTGATTTTTGAAGAGCAGAGGTTTTAATGGTTGGATTTATAGCAGCCTTAGTTTTGGAAGGTGTGGATGTTGGTTGCCTTACTTTTCTAGCAGATCTCTTCTTTGTTGAAGTACCAACCTCTTCCTTTTCTTTTTTTTGCTTAATCTTTTGCTCAACCAAAACCTTGCCATCAAGGTACACCTTTCTCTTCTGTTTCTCATTTTCCCCGGCCAGTATGTCATTTGTTAAATCCTTTTTCTTTGAACCATCTGGCCTGGGTATATCCACTGTTCGCCTTGCCATCTGATCATCAATTTTAAGCTTCTTCTGCCCCAAAGGTTTCTCCCCCTTTTTGGCATCATCCTCTGTGTTTACAAAAATTACTGTGGGAGGAGCAGTACTAGTGGTTTGGTGAAGATGAGCTTTTATAGCTTTAATGTCTACCCTGGTATCCATGAATCTTTCTTCAACCATGTTTCTTACTTCCTGCATTTGATGTTTATGTTGTTGATCTGAGAAGAGCTTTTGTTGCTGAAACCGAGGGTCTAGGGCTTGTTGCAGATCAGCAGTGGTTAAGACAGAGGGTTGGCTCTTTATAGCTAACAACTGCTGCACAAGACTTTTGATCTCTCCAACAGAAGTTTCAAGTATTGACACTCTCTCCGTCAATTCTTTGTATTTTAGTTCATCACCTAATTTTAATAGGTTCATCTGAACTCCTACCTGAGGTGGTAGTTGTATCTAGGGGATCATTAGCATGTGCTTCACCCTTAGATGCCCCTTGTTCTTGGTTCTGGGGACTTCCCACTACATCGAGATGGTTACCTTGGTAGCCTTAGCAGTGGTTGCCTTCAACAGAGACTTAGAAATGTAACCACTGTCCAGAGGAAAACTAGGTAGTTTTGCAATTGTAGTGGCTGATGTAGTTGAACTATCACCAAGGGTTACATGTAACCCAAGGGATGTAGCCTCTTCATTTGCTGATGGGCTAGCGAAGAATAAATCAGACCCAACATCTTGTTGAAGTATTCTCAGTGATAGGTTGTTGAGAAGTGTTGGATAATGTCTGATCTAATTCAATTGCATTCAACAAGGGTATAAAGGTTTGTGGGAGTGATTTTATTGGAGAGGGGATTTGTGCAGAAAGAGACATTTCCCTGGGAGATGGGCTGTGGAAGATAGAACCAAGTGGTCCTAGAGCTTCATAATTTGATGTCCCTGTGTTTACAACCTGATCCTTTTGTGAGGATGCGGGAGGAGTTTCATAGCCAGGTTGACATCTTTCAACCATCTGCTGTGAAGAAGTAGCAGCAATGGTTTGTGACTTTGGTGGTGTCACAGGGTTAACCTCTGGGATCTCATCTTCCAGAGGACGTTTTTTGGGTTTGGTGGGTTTTCTGGATATCTTTGTTGGTTTCTTTTTGGTGATTTTAGGTGTTGTAACATTTGTAAAAATCGGGTCTTCAAAACCCGCTCCGTTTTGTAATCAAGTACCAAGTTATAAAAGTTACATTAAATATTTATGATTATTTTGAGTTAAAATGATACATAATTAATAAATAAACTAAACTATAAAAATTATATTTGATAAAAAGTTAAAATAAAATAAATAAAAAAATTATGAAGCTGCCGGGACTCGAACCCGGGTCAGCCAAGACACTTCAGCGACTTATCACCCAATCACAAGACCACTCCGCCACTTGTTGTTTTCTGTCATGTTTAGGAAACAAATAGTTTTTATGGACTAAGGTAAATCAATCGATTTTACACATTGTAACTGAAACCGGTTATCAATCACCCAAATCGATTTGGATACTCTCGATTCAGCGAGTATAACCGATAAACGGACGATTCCAATCAATGCTGCCATGAGTACAACTTGAATTCGGAAGTAGATCGGTTTAATAACCGAAAGTCTTCAATTCTCGGATTACTTCAATCCTAGACCTTTCCTGCGACTCAAAACACTCTGCAAGACTCCCAATTGCATTTCCGCAACCTTACAGTCCACCTGAGAAGCTTGAATCAGACCGCCGGAAAAATTCTGCAAGTCGCCGGAAAGCCGGGACTCACATCCACATGGTATTTCCTCCGACTCTTTCTGTTTCAATCATGTGATTAATCAGTCTCTAACACAACTCCACCATCAGAATCGATCCTAGTCAACGTTTGTCGAAAATCTTACCTTCGCCGGAAAACTCCTGAAACTGCCGGAAACACACCGTGAACGGGTATGATCTCCCAAACTTCTGTTAAACCTTGTTTAAGTGACTCAACTTCTTAAATAATCGAACAAAGCTGTTAATTGGTTTCAACAGCCGGAGTTCACTTTCAGTACCGACGAACCTCCGCCGGAATTCTGTGAACAACCTCAATCGGTACATCTTGTTTCCCAAACTCTCTCCATTCTTTACTTTTAAATTACTTGTAATGTCTGAAAAGCGTATAAGTCATAAATCGGTCATAACAGTCGGAATATGTTTGTCTGTGTAAAATCAACGAAGAAGATGAAGACGCAACATAACATAAGGTTAATTAAAATCGGAATTATAAACGGGTTAGACACACAGTCCAGCGGTGGACTGTGTGCAAAATACAAATGCACGTCCCGAGTTCGATTCCTGCTATACGCACTCCTTGTATAATAAAAGGCCTTTTTGTTTAAACTAAATCGGGATAACCCAGTTAGTTGTTAAGTATAATAAAAACCGAGATAATAACCAGGTTAGACACACAGTCCAGCGTGGACTGTGTGCAACATGAACCATACGTCGCGCGTTCGAAACCCGTCACGAGCACCGGTCCGATTGAATTAAAATGTTTTTGCAAATAAAGGAAATTCGGTTAAATTGAATAAATGTATAAATATAATTAAAAACAAGATTATTTCGGGTTAGACACGTAGCTCAGTTGGTAGAGCTGCGTGCACGCGAACGGGAGGTCTCGGGTTCGAGCCTCACCCGGCGCAGATTAATTCGCTGACCGAACCGGTCAACGGTCAACGGTCAACGCTAAATAAATAATTTTTTTTATATTTTTATTTATTTAATTTAATTTAAAAATCAATTAAAAATACTTAAAAATAACATTTTTAAAGATAGAAAATAGCCATAAACTCACAAAAATATATCTAAAAATTTCATTAAAATCCTTAATAAAATCCATCCATTTAATATATTTTTCCATTATTATTTAGGTTAGTATTCCTCGTTGATCCGCTCATCTAATTCGTGCGCATCTCACCATCTCCAATCCAACGCACCCAATGTGAGTGAATCTTACAAATCCCCCGTTTTAATCACGTTTTGGGGTGTATCATGTGTCTTTGTATATATATTATTACTAAACCATTATGCATACATCATATCATGAACTTGTGTATTCAGTTTGTTGCTGTTAAGTAGTTATTATTGGATGCAATTTATTATTCAGTACATGCAATTTCATAGGCCGCCGCTCCCCATTACATTATGAGCGTTGAGCATGTTCCCCATTTTATTATGCGGTTGAACCTGGCGTGCCCACATACGATCGGCTCTGTAACATTTGTAAAAATCGGGTCTCCAAAACCTGCTCCGTTTTGTAATCTTGTACCAAGTTATAAAAGTTTCGTTAATTATTTATGATTATTTTGAGTTTAAACGTTACATAATTAATAAATAAACTAAACTATAAAAATTATTTTTGATAAAAAGTTAAAATAAAATAAATAAAAAACATTTGAAGCTGCCGGGACTCGAACCCGGGTCAGCTGAGCCTCTAAACGACTTAACATCCATTCTCCTAACCGCTCCGCCACAATGTATTTTCTGTTAACTATATGAAAACAAAAGAAACTTATACACAAACTCGATTTAACCGTTGATGCTATCTGAAAACCGATAATCGGCAAACCAATCGTTAAATCGATTGTTTACCTCACAATTTTAGTTATAACCGATGTGCGACGGTTTCCAATTAAGTCAGAATTGATTGAACTTCAAGCTTCATCTCTTCGGCTTTTGAAACCGAATATTTCTTCAAGTTCTGGTTTAATTCAAGTTTCCAATCATTTGCACGATTTAGAACTATCACAACAATATCCAATTTCATTTTCGTCACATTTGTGAACCATAAAATCATCTGAAACAGTTCGCCGGAAATTTTCTGCAAGTCACCGGAAAACCGGGACTCACATTCTCACGGTAATTCCTTCGAATCTTTTTGTTTAAAACACGTGATTAGTCAATCTCTAACACAACTCCATCATCAGAATCAATCTTAGCCAGCGTATATCGGAAATCTTATCTTCGCCGGAAAGTTTCTGAGACTGCCGGAATCCAACTGTGAACGGTATGATATCCAAAACTTCTTTTAAACCTTGTTTAAGTGACACAACTTTATGAGTAATCGATCAACGCTGTTAATTGGTTCAACAGTCGGAGTTCATTTCCAATACCGACAAACCTTCGCCGGATTTCTGTGATTATCTTCAATCGGTAAATTCTGTTCCTTAAACTCTCTCCATTCCTTACCCTTGAATTACTGTTAATGTCTAATAACTTTGTAAATCACAAATCAATCGTAATCAGTCGAGTTTATGTTGCCTGTGTAATCGGTGAAGAAGATGAAGTTCTATCAGAACATAAGTATAATTAAAAACGGTATTTTAAACGGGTTAGACACACAGTCCAGCGGTGGACTGTGTGCAAATTTCATATACACGTCCCGAGTTCGATCCTTACTACGCGCACGCTTGTGTAATAACATTCCTTTTTTAATCATGAACTAACCCGGGTTGAATCGGGTAGTTGTTAAGTATAATATAATCAAGAATATAACCGGGTTAGACACACAGTCCAGCGGTGGACTGTGTGCAAAATGAACTTCACGTCGCGCGTTCGAATCCTGTCCCGAGCACCGGTCCATGGAATTAAAACGTTTTTGCAAAATAAAGGAATTTTCGGTTAATTCAAATAAGTATATAAATATAATTAAAACCGAGTTTATAACGGGTTAGTCACGTAGCTCAGTTGGAAGAGCTACGTGCACGTGAACAGAAGGTCGCCGGTTCGAGTCCCGCCCGGCGCAGGATTTTACCGCTGACCGAACCGGTCAACGGTCAACGGTCAACAGTAAAAAAAATAATATTTGTTTTATATACTTATTTGTTTATTTTAATTTAAAAATCAATTAAAAATACTTAAAAATAACTTTTTTAAAGATAGAAAATAGCCATAAACTCACAAAAATATATCTAAAAATTTCATTAAAATCCTTAATAAAATCCATCCATTTAATATATTTTTCCATTATTATTTAGGTTAGTATTCCCCGTCGATCCGCTCATCTAAATCGTGCGCATCTCACCATCTTCAATTCAACGCACCCAATGTGAGTGAACCTTTCAAATTCCCCGTTTTAATCACGTTTTTGGGGTGTATCATGTGTCTTTGTTTATTTACATATTATAACGAAACTATTGTGCATACATCATATCATGACATGTGTATTAGTTTGTTGCTGTTAAGTAGTTATTATTGGATGCAAATTATTATTTCAGTACATGCATTTGCCGAGGCCGCAGCTCCCCATCCATCGAGGTTGAGTTTGATCCCCATTTTATCATGCGGTTGATCTGTGGCGTGCCCGCACGATCGGCTCCGTTTGATTGAGCCTTGATCGGTCATTTCATTTTACATTTCAATACATGCAATACGCTCGGCTCCGTTTGATTGAGCCTTGAGTGCACAGTTCAATTTACATTTCCAGTTCATGCAATACGTTCGGCTCCGTTTGATTGAGCCTTGAGCGCACAGTTCAATTTACATTTCCAGTTCATGCAATACGATCGGCTCCGTTTGATTGAGCCTTGATCGCACAGTTCATTTATGTTAGTTATCGTATGATATTGGTCTATTCATGTATGCTATCAAGTGTTAATGTATGTTATAATTGTAACTGCTATTTGCCAATGTTTGATTACTTACATGTGCTCTTTTATGATTATGCACAATATTTTATTGATAAACTAACCATAAAATCATTATCAAATGTTTATCTAATAAGGTTCACTCGCCAACTTATGTTGACCCAAAACCTCCCATTTTACACATGATACAGGTGAACCAGCAGCAGCTAGGAACACATAGGACCTGGATTAGAAGAATAAAACGATTTAGTATTTGGACTGTTATGTTTGGTTATTTTCCCTTGTATTGAATGAACATGTTTGGATGTTTGAAAATGTAACTTTGACTTTGTTAATTATGAAACATAATAGTAAATGTCATGTGCTTTGGTGATAACCCAATTATGCCCCGACTCTTATTTCCGCTGCGGGTCGGGTGTGACAGATTGGTATCAGAGCCATGACTATAGGGATATAGGATAGGTTATTAGACCCTTAGAGCCTATACTATAGTCGATTAGAAACTTATAAGAATTTTGTGTGTTATATGCCAAATTTCATGATGTTTATATGTTTATGTTAAATGTTACATTTGATATTGTACAAGCATGTTCATAAGTATGTATTATCAAATAATGCCTATCATGAAATCGTATGATCATAACATATCACATCCATGCAAGCACACACCACATCATGATTGATTTTACAATGATTTTCGTGTTTTCAAATCTCATCAAAGTGAGTTCTCATGACGGGCATGTAGTAACTGGAAGGGTACTAGTACCGGTAGTCGGAACGTCCTGTCTAGGCTGGCATTCGTATAAATCCAAAATAAAGGACCAGTTTGCCTACCTGGGGACTAACGATGAAAGTACGAAATACCTATTAGGCCAAAGCATGCTATACCAAACGTCGTGAGAGCAAATTCCACTTTGAGTTGTCATTGTGTCTACACCTGGACACGTTCCGACCAAACATCTCATGAACATATTTTGGTTTGCATTCGGGGGATGCGAGTGTTAAATTGCCAATACTAATGTGAATCCTACCAAGCCAATAGCAATGGGGGCCCACATGACTATGTAGGTGAAGGTATGGGGGACATTTGAGGCCCAACATGAGCGAACCCAAGACATCCTTTGGATGTGGTTGCAATATTGATATTTATGTTATTTTCATTTTCTTAAAGACACATGACACCTAAAAAGACACCATAAACTCACAATCTTCTCATTTTATGATCCTGTAGATGTCGTCTAGACAGCATCGAAGGGGTAGGAAATCGGAAAAGTCTCGGGAACGTTTGGCCACTCATATCGCGAATCAAATGGCCACGATATTGCCTGACATCGTAGTACAAGTACAACAAGCCCTTGCTGCAAATCCTACTAACCCTCCTCAACAACAGGACCAGAACATCAACAACCCTCCTACCATCAAATGCTCTTACAAACATTTTAAGTCCTGTGATCCTCCAAAATTCGAAGGGACTGAGGGAGTCACTGCTCTCCTACATTGGTTCGAGGAGATGGAAAACGTTTTCTTAAACTGCGATTGTCCTGAGGATCGCAAAGTTCGTTACGCCACCGGGAGACTACTTGTTGTAGCTCTCACTTGGTGGAATACTGAGAAAGGAAAGAGGGGAACTGAAGATGCGATGGCCTTAACTTGGGAGGAGTTAAGGGAAATCATGACTAGGCGATTCTGTCCTAGAAGTGAAATTAAGAAATTGGAGGATGAATTTCATGCCTTGAAGCAAAAAGAGGGTGATCACTCTACTTACAACAAGAGGTTCTTGGAGTTGAACCAAATGGTTCCAAACTTATTCACTCCAACCTATCGTCTGATCGAACATTACATTCGAGGACTTCCCTCGAAGATCCAAGATTCGGTTCTCAGCGTTTCACCGGTAACACTCGAAGCTGCCATGGAGTTGGCAACGGAACTGACCGAAAATCGAATTCGCAATGGGAAGTTCAAAGAAGAAAAGAAGAAGGCCCCTGCTGAGGGACAAACCTCAAACCACCACACTCCTTCCTCTAAGTTTGCTAATAAGAGGAAGCGTAACACCAGGAACTTTGCAGTCACCCAAACCAACACCCCTATTCTTGCTGCACCCATCACTCAAGCCACTCCTCCACCCGCGCCATACAGAAAACCATACACAGGGCCACTACCAAAATGTAACCGTTGTCAGTATCACCACTCCCCTGATTATCCTTGCCAATACTGTACCGGCTGCGGTCGCGCCGGACACACTATTCAAAACTGCCGCACGTCTCAACGAACAAACCGCCACCAACCTATAACCCAAACCCACCAACAGTTAATGGGTCAAGCGCAACAACAACTACCATTTCCACCCACCCAACATTTAGCCCAAACATACTATCAACCCAATTATCCTATGGGCCAACCAATGCGGGCTTGTTTCAATTGCGGCGACCCAAGTCATTTCAGAAACACATATCCAAGGCTGGTCAATATTATTCATGCTCAGGCCCAAGCCAACCCTGTGAATCAAGCGAACCAGGCTCCTCCACCTGCTAGAGGAAGAGCTTTCAATATTAACGCAAACCAGGCCAGAGCTGACGGCAATGTGGTCAACGGTACGTTTCTTATAAATGGTAGATATGCCTCTATGTTATTTGATACTGGTGCGGATAGAAGTTTCGTGTCATTAAAATTTGAACCTATCTTAAGCAAAAATCGAGATAAGCTCGCGGAATCCATAACGGTGGAAGTTGCGGACGGAAAACCAGTTTCATTAGACTCTATTTTACGCAACTGTACACTCACCTTAAACGACCACGATTTCTCAGTCGATCTTATTCCTATGAAGCTGGGAAGTTTCGACATCATAATCGGTATGGATTGGCTCAGTCAACATCATGCGGAAGTTGTATGTCGTGAAAAATTTATTCGTATTCCTCTTTCAAACGATCAGACTCTTCGAATCATTGGAGAAACCTCGTCGAAAGGGCTCAACTTAATGTCTTGTCTTCAAGCTCAAAAATACCTTCGTAAGAATTATGTCGCGTTTTTAGCCCATATCATCAAGAAGGGGACCACAGAGAAGAAACTTGAAGATATTCCTGTTGTAAAAGATTTTCCACAAGTTTTTCCTGACGACATTTCAGGACTTCCTCCAATCAGAGATGTCGAATTCCGTATCGATCTTATACCTGGTGCTACACCAGTGGCAAAATCTCCATATAGGTTAGCCCCCTCTGAAATGCAAGAGCTAGCCAGTCAATTGCAAGAATTGACTGACAAAGGATTCATACGTCCCAGCTCATCGCCTTGGGGTGCGCCTGTTCTTTTTGTAAAGAAGAAAGATGGATCTTTTCGTATGTGCATCGACTACAGAGAGCTCAACAAGTTAACCATCAAAAATCGATATCCTTTACCTCGCATAGATGATCTTCTTGACCAACTACAAGGTGCCAGTTGCTTTTCGAAAATCGACCTTCGATCTGGCTATCATCAGCTTAGAGTGCATGAAGAAGACGTCCCTAAAACTGCTTTTCGAACTCGTTATGGTCACTATGAATTCATGGTTATGCCGTTTGGATTAACCAACGCACCAGCTGTTTTCATGGACCTAATGAATAGAGTCTGCAAACCTTACCTCGATCGATTTGTTATTGTATTCATCGACGATATTCTTATCTATTCAAAATCTAAAGCTGATCATGAGCGTCATCTACGACTTGTTCTTGCACTTCTAGAAAAGGAAAAGCTTTATGCCAAGTTCTCTAAATGTGAATTCTGGTTAAAAGAGGTGCAATTTCTCGGGCATGTAGTCAATGACAAAGGAATACATGTTGACCCATCAAAGATCAAAGCAGTTCAAGAATGGCAAGCTCCACGTACACCAACCGAAGTAAGGTCTTTTCTTGGACTTGCTGGCTATTATCGTCGGTTCATTTCAAACTTCTCTCGCATTGCGGTGCCACTCACGGCTTTAACCCATAAGGGAAAACCATTCGTATGGGGACCCAAGCAAGAAGAAGCTTTTCAAACACTTAAACAAAAACTTTGTGATGCACCAATCCTCACTCTTCCTGAAGGTTGTGATGATTTTGTAGTCTATTGCGACGCGTCAGGGCAAGGATTAGGTTGCGTTCTCATGCAAAGAGGAAAAGTCATAGCTTATGCCTCAAGGCAACTCAAGACACATGAAAAGAACTACACCACTCATGACCTCGAACTTGGAGCCGTTGTATTCGCTCTTAAGATATGGAGACATTATCTTTATGGTACTAAGTGTGAAATATACACTGACCACAAGAGTCTTCAGCATATCTTCAATCAAAAAGAGTTAAATATGAGGCAACGAAGATGGGTCGAACTCCTAAATGATTACGAATGTGAAATTAGATACCACCCTGGCAAAGCAAATGTGGTGGCTGATGCACTTAGTCGAAAGGGTTATGCGAACTCCATTCATCTTCTATGTTCGCAAATTATAACCAATATTAATGATCAAATTCGAGAAGCTCAACACGTTTCAATAACAGAGGAAGATGTACAAAAAGAGATGTCCTGTGGAACCGAGCTAAAACTTGAAACTAAATCTGATGGTATTTTGTATTACCTAGATCGTATCTGGATTCCTAACCACATCAATCTTCGTGAAACACTCATGCATGAAGCTCATAAAACGCGATATTCTATACACCCAGGAGCCGATAAGATGTATCAAGACCTACGGTACACCTATTGGTGGCCTGGAATGAAGAAAGATATTGCCGTTTTTGTTTCCAAGTGTCTCACATGTTCTAAGGTGAAGGCTGAACACCAAAGACCCTCAGGACTTCTAGTCCAACCGGAAATACCTGTATGGAAGTGGGAAAATATAACCATGGATTTCATTACCGGGTTGCCTCGCACTTCTAGTGGTATGACACTATATGGGTGATTATAAACCGACTTACAAAATCAGCTCACTTTATTCCTATTCGAGAAGATTTCAAGAACGAAAAGCTTGCTCGTATTTATATCAACGAAATCGTAAGCCGACACGGGGTACCATTAAGTATTATTTCTGATCGTGATGGTCGTTTCACCTCACGAACATGGCAAGCAGTACAATCCGCTATGGGCACTCGATTAGATCTCAGTACCGCCTATCATCCTCAAACTGATGGACAGTCTGAGCGCACCATTCAAACTCTTGAGGACATGCTTAGGGCATGTGTCATAGACTTCAAGGGAAATTGGGACGCCCACCTACCGTTAGTTGAATTTTCGTACAACAACAGCTATCATTCTAGCATCGGCATGGCACCTTTTGAAGCTTTATATGGTCGAAAGTGCCGATCTCCTGTTTGTTGGCACGAAATTGGGGAAGCACAAATTACTGGTCCAGAATTGATCCAAGAAACCACAGATAAGATTCATCAAATCCGAAACAATCTTCTAGCGGCTCAAAGTCGTCAAAAGAGTTACGCAGATAAACGACGGAAGCCCTTGGAGTTTAGCATTGGTGATCATGTGCTTTTAAAAGTATCACCGTGGAAGGGAGTAGTTCGTTTTGGTCAAAAGGGAAAGCTAGCACCACGTTACGTAGGACCTTTCAAGATACTCGAAAGAGTAGGTCCTGTAGCATACAAGCTTGACCTACCGGAAGAACTCGACAGGATTCATCCCACATTCCACGTGTCGAACTTGAAGAAGTGTCTCGTTAATGAGAATCTCCATATTCCACTGGAAGATATTCAGATTGATGAATCCATGCATTTTATTGAAAGACCAGTGGAGATTATGGACTATGGAGAAAAGCGTCTACGACGAAGTCGCATTCCTATTGTTAGGGTACGCTGGGAGTCGAAACGGGGACCTGAGTTTACTTGGGAACGTGAAGACTCAATGCGTGAAAAATACCCGCATCTTTTTCCTACTACTTCAACTGTTTAAATTTCGGGATGAAATTCCTAAAAGTAGGGGATACTGTAACATTTGTAAAAATCGGGTCTCCAAAACCCGCTCCGTTTTGTAATCTTGTACCAAGTTATAAAAGTTTCGTTAATTATTTATGATTATTTTGAGTTTAAACGTTACATAATTAATAAATAAACTAAACTATAAAAATTATTTTTGATAAAAAGTTAAAATAAAATAAATAAAAAACATTTGAAGCTGCCGGGACTCGAACCCGGGTCAGCTGAGCCTCTAAACGACTTAACATCCATTCTCCTAACCGCTCCGCCACAATGTATTTTCTGTTAACTATATGAAAACAAAAGAAACTTATACACAAACTCGATTTAACCGTTGATGCTATCTGAAAACCGATAATCGGCAAACCAATCGTTAAATCGATTGTTTACCTCACAATTTTAGTTATAACCGATGTGCGACGGTTTCCAATTAAGTCAGAATTGATTGAACTTCAAGCTTCATCTCTTCGGCTTTTGAAACCGAATATTTCTTCAAGTTCTGGTTTAATTCAAGTTTCCAATCATTTGCACGATTTAGAACTATCACAACAATATCCAATTTCATTTTCGTCACATTTGTGAACCATAAAATCATCTGAAACAGTTCGCCGGAAATTTTCTGCAAGTCACCGGAAAACCGGGACTCACATTCTCACGGTAATTCCTTCGAATCTTTTTGTTTAAAACACGTGATTAGTCAATCTCTAACACAACTCCATCATCAGAATCAATCTTAGCCAGCGTATATCGGAAATCTTATCTTCGCCGGAAAGTTTCTGAGACTGCCGGAATCCAACTGTGAACTGGTATGATATCCAAAACTTCTTTTAAACCTTGTTTAAGTGACACAACTTTATGAGTAATCGATCAACGCTGTTAATTGGTTCAACAGTCGGAGTTCATTTCCAATACCGACAAACCTTCGCCGGATTTCTGTGATTATCTTCAATCGGTAAATTCTGTTCCTTAAACTCTCTCCATTCCTTACCCTTGAATTACTGTTAATGTCTAATAACTTTGTAAATCACAAATCAATCGTAATCAGTCGAGTTTATGTTGCCTGTGTAATCGGTGAAGAAGATGAAGTTCTATCAGAACATAAGTATAATTAAAAACGGTATTTTAAACGGGTTAGACACACAGTCCAACGGTGGACTGTGTGCAAATTTCATATACACGTCCCGAGTTCGATCCTTACTACGCGCACGCTTGTGTAATAACATTCCTTTTTTAATCATGAACTAACCCGGGTTGAATCGGGTAGTTGTTAAGTATAATATAATCAAGAATATAACCGGGTTAGACACACAGTCCAGCGGTGGACTGTGTGCAAAATGAACTTCACGTCGCGCGTTCGAATCCTGTCCCGAGCACCGGTCCATGGAATTAAAACGTTTTTGCAAAATAAAGGAATTTTCGGTTAATTCAAATAAGTATATAAATATAATTAAAACCGAGTTTATAACGGGTTAGTCACGTAGCTCAGTTGGAAGAGCTACGTGCACGTGAACAGAAGGTCGCCGGTTCGAGTCCCGCCCGGCGCAGGATTTTACCGCTGACCGAACCGGTCAACGGTCAACGGTCAACAGTAAAAAAAATAATATTTGTTTTATATACTTATTTGTTTATTTTAATTTAAAAATCAATTAAAAATACTTAAAAATAACTTTTTTAAAGATAGAAAATAGCCATAAACTCACAAAAATATATCTAAAAATTTCATTAAAATCCTTAATAAAATCCATCCATTTAATATATTTTTCCATTATTATTTAGGTTAGTATTCCCCGTCGATCCGCTCATCTAAATCGTGCGCATCTCACCATCTTCAATTCAACGCACCCAATGTGAGTGAACCTTTCAAATTCCCCGTTTTAATCACGTTTTTGGGGTGTATCATGTGTCTTTGTTTATTTACATATTATAACGAAACTATTGTGCATACATCATATCATGACATGTGTATTAGTTTGTTACTGTTAAGTAGTTATTATTGGATGCAAATTATTATTTCAGTACATGCATTTGCCGAGGCCGCAGCTCCCCATCCATCGAGGTTGAGTTTGATCCCCATTTTATCATGCGGTTGATCTGTGGCGTGCCCGCACGATCGGCTCCGTTTGATTGAGCCTTGATCGGTCATTTCATTTTACATTTCAATACATGCAATACGCTCGGCTCCGTTTGATTGAGCCTTGAGTGCACAGTTCAATTTACATTTCCAGTTCATGCAATACGTTCGGCTCCGTTTGATTGAGCCTTGAGCGCACAGTTCAATTTACATTTCCAGTTCATGCAATACGATCGGCTCCGTTTGATTGAGCCTTGATCGCACAGTTCATTTATGTTAGTTATCGTATGATATTGGTCTATTCATGTATGCTATCAAGTGTTAATGTATGTTATAATTGTAACTGCTATTTGCCAATGTTTGATTACTTACATGTGCTCTTTTATGATTATGCACAATATTTTATTGATAAACTAACCATAAAATCATTATCAAATGTTTATCTAATAAGGTTCACTCGCCAACTTATGTTGACCCAAAACCTCCCATTTTACACATGATACAGGTGAACCAGCAGCAGCTAGGAACACATAGGACCTGGATTAGAAGAATAAAACGATTTAGTATTTGGACTGTTATGTTTGGTTATTTTCCCTTGTATTGAATGAACATGTTTGGATGTTTGAAAATGTAACTTTGACTTTGTTAATTATGAAACATAATAGTAAATGTCATGTGCTTTGGTGATAACCCAATTATGCCCCGACTCTTATTTCCGCTGCGGGTCGGGGTGTGACAGATTGGTATCAGAGCCATGACTATAGGGATATAGGATAGGTTATTAGACCCTTAGAGCCTATACTATAGTCGATTAGAAACTTATAAGAATTTTGTGTGTTATATGCCAAATTTCATGATGTTTATATGTTTATGTTAAATGTTACATTTGATATTGTACAAGCATGTTCATAAGTATGTATTATCAAATAATGCCTATCATGAAATCGTATGATCATAACATATCACATCCATGCAAGCACACACCACATCATGATTGATTTTACAATGATTTTCGTGTTTTCAAATCTCATCAAAGTGAGTTCTCATGACGGGCATGTAGTAACTGGAAGGGTACTAGTACCGGTAGTCGGAACGTCCTGTCTAGGCTGGCATTCGTATAAATCCAAAATAAAGGACCAGTTTGCCTACCTGGGGACTAACGATGAAAGTACGAAATACCTATTAGGCCAAAGCATGCTATACCAAACGTCGTGAGAGCAAATTCCACTTTGAGTTGTCATTGTGTCTACACCTGGACACGTTCCGACCAAACATCTCATGAACATATTTTGGTTTGCATTCGGGGGATGCGAGTGTTAAATTGCCAATACTAATGTGAATCCTACCAAGCCAATAGCAATGGGGGCCCACATGACTATGTAGGTGAAGGTATGGGGGACATTTGAGGCCCAACATGAGCGAACCCAAGACATCCTTTGGATGTGGTTGCAATATTGATATTTATGTTATTTTCATTTTCTTAAAGACACATGACACCTAAAAAGACACCATAAACTCACAATCTTCTCATTTTATGATCCTGTAGATGTCGTCTAGACAGCATCGAAGGGGTAGGAAATCGGAAAAGTCTCGGGAACGTTTGGCCACTCATATCGCGAATCAAATGGCCACGATATTGCCTGACATCGTAGTACAAGTACAACAAGCCCTTGCTGCAAATCCTACTAACCCTCCTCAACAACAGGACCAGAACATCAACAACCCTCCTACCATCAAATGCTCTTACAAACATTTTAAGTCCTGTGATCCTCCAAAATTCGAAGGGACTGAGGGAGTCACTGCTCTCCTACATTGGTTCGAGGAGATGGAAAACGTTTTCTTAAACTGCGATTGTCCTGAGGATCGCAAAGTTCGTTACGCCACCGGGAGACTACTTGTTGTAGCTCTCACTTGGTGGAATACTGAGAAAGGAAAGAGGGGAACTGAAGATGCGATGGCCTTAACTTGGGAGGAGTTAAGGGAAATCATGACTAGGCGATTCTGTCCTAGAAGTGAAATTAAGAAATTGGAGGATGAATTTCATGCCTTGAAGCAAAAAGAGGGTGATCACTCTACTTACAACAAGAGGTTCTTGGAGTTGAACCAAATGGTTCCAAACTTATTCACTCCAACCTATCGTCTGATCGAACATTACATTCGAGGACTTCCCTCGAAGATCCAAGATTCGGTTCTCAGCGTTTCACCGGTAACACTCGAAGCTGCCATGGAGTTGGCAACGGAACTGACCGAAAATCGAATTCGCAATGGGAAGTTCAAAGAAGAAAAGAAGAAGGCCCCTGCTGAGGGACAAACCTCAAACCACCACACTCCTTCCTCTAAGTTTGCTAATAAGAGGAAGCGTAACACCAGGAACTTTGCAGTCACCCAAACCAACACCCCTATTCTTGCTGCACCCATCACTCAAGCCACTCCTCCACCCGCGCCATACAGAAAACCATACACAGGGCCACTACCAAAATGTAACCGTTGTCAGTATCACCACTCCCCTGATTATCCTTGCCAATACTGTACCGGCTGCGGTCGCGCCGGACACACTATTCAAAACTGCCGCACGTCTCAACGAACAAACCGCCACCAACCTATAACCCAAACCCACCAACAGTTAATGGGTCAAGCGCAACAACAACTACCATTTCCACCCACCCAACATTTAGCCCAAACATACTATCAACCCAATTATCCTATGGGCCAACCAATGCGGGCTTGTTTCAATTGCGGCGACCCAAGTCATTTCAGAAACACATGTCCAAGGCTGGTCAATATTATTCATGCTCAGGCCCAAGCCAACCCTGTGAATCAAGCGAACCAGGCTCCTCCACCTGCTAGAGGAAGAGCTTTCAATATTAACGCAAACCAGGCCAGAGCTGACGGCAATGTGGTCAACGGTACGTTTCTTATAAATGGTAGATATGCCTCTATGTTATTTGATACTGGTGCGGATAGAAGTTTCGTGTCATTAAAATTTGAACCTATCTTAAGCAAAAATCGAGATAAGCTCGCGGGAATCCATAACGGTGGAAGTTGCGGACGGAAAACCAGTTTCATTAGACTCTATTTTACGCAACTGTACACTCACCTTAAACGACCACGATTTCTCAGTCGATCTTATTCCTATGAAGCTGGGAAGTTTCGACATCATAATCGGTATGGATTGGCTCAGTCAACATCATGCGGAAGTTGTATGTCGTGAAAAATTTATTCGTATTCCTCTTTCAAACGATCAGACTCTTCGAATCATTGGAGAAACCTCGTCGAAAGGGCTCAACTTAATGTCTTGTCTTCAAGCTCAAAAATACCTTCGTAAGAATTATGTCGCGTTTTTAGCCCATATCATCAAGAAGGGGACCACAGAGAAGAAACTTGAAGATATTCCTGTTGTAAAAGATTTTCCACAAGTTTTTCCTGACGACATTTCAGGACTTCCTCCAATCAGAGATGTCGAATTCCGTATCGATCTTATACCTGGTGCTACACCAGTGGCAAAATCTCCATATAGGTTAGCCCCCTCTGAAATGCAAGAGCTAGCCAGTCAATTGCAAGAATTGACTGACAAAGGATTCATACGTCCCAGCTCATCGCCTTGGGGTGCGCCTGTTCTTTTTGTAAAGAAGAAAGATGGATCTTTTCGTATGTGCATCGACTACAGAGAGCTCAACAAGTTAACCATCAAAAATCGATATCCTTTACCTCGCATAGATGATCTTCTTGACCAACTACAAGGTGCCAGTTGCTTTTCGAAAATCGACCTTCGATCTGGCTATCATCAGCTTAGAGTGCATGAAGAAGACGTCCCTAAAACTGCTTTTCGAACTCGTTATGGTCACTATGAATTCATGGTTATGCCGTTTGGATTAACCAACGCACCAGCTGTTTTCATGGACCTAATGAATAGAGTCTGCAAACCTTACCTCGATCGATTTGTTATTGTATTCATCGACGATATTCTTATCTATTCAAAATCTAAAGCTGATCATGAGCGTCATCTACGACTTGTTCTTGCACTTCTAGAAAAGGAAAAGCTTTATGCCAAGTTCTCTAAATGTGAATTCTGGTTAAAAGAGGTGCAATTTCTCGGGCATGTAGTCAATGACAAAGGAATACATGTTGACCCATCAAAGATCAAAGCAGTTCAAGAATGGCAAGCTCCACGTACACCAACCGAAGTAAGGTCTTTTCTTGGACTTGCTGGCTATTATCGTCGGTTCATTTCAAACTTCTCTCGCATTGCGGTGCCACTCACGGCTTTAACCCATAAGGGAAAACCATTCGTATGGGGACCCAAGCAAGAAGAAGCTTTTCAAACACTTAAACAAAAACTTTGTGATGCACCAATCCTCACTCTTCCTGAAGGTTGTGATGATTTTGTAGTCTATTGCGACGCGTCAGGGCAAGGATTAGGTTGCGTTCTCATGCAAAGAGGAAAAGTCATAGCTTATGCCTCAAGGCAACTCAAGACACATGAAAAGAACTACACCACTCATGACCTCGAACTTGGAGCCGTTGTATTCGCTCTTAAGATATGGAGACATTATCTTTATGGTACTAAGTGTGAAATATACACTGACCACAAGAGTCTTCAGCATATCTTCAATCAAAAAGAGTTAAATATGAGGCAACGAAGATGGGTCGAACTCCTAAATGATTACGAATGTGAAATTAGATACCACCCTGGCAAAGCAAATGTGGTGGCTGATGCACTTAGTCGAAAGGGTTATGCGAACTCCATTCATCTTCTATGTTCGCAAATTATAACCAATATTAATGATCAAATTCGAGAAGCTCAACACGTTTCAATAACAGAGGAAGATGTACAAAAAGAGATGTCCTGTGGAACCGAGCTAAAACTTGAAACTAAATCTGATGGTATTTTGTATTACCTAGATCGTATCTGGATTCCTAACCACATCAATCTTCGTGAAACACTCATGCATGAAGCTCATAAAACGCGATATTCTATACACCCAGGAGCCGATAAGATGTATCAAGACCTACGGTACACCTATTGGTGGCCTGGAATGAAGAAAGATATTGCCGTTTTTGTTCCAAGTGTCTCACATGTTCTAAGGTGAAGGCTGAACACCAAAGACCCTCAGGACTTCTAGTCCAACCGGAAATACCTGTATGGAAGTGGGAAAATATAACCATGGATTTCATTACCGGGTTGCCTCGCACTTCTAGTGGTATGACACTATATGGGTGATTATAAACCGACTTACAAAATCAGCTCACTTTATTCCTATTCGAGAAGATTTCAAGAACGAAAAGCTTGCTCGTATTTATATCAACGAAATCGTAAGCCGACACGGGGTACCATTAAGTATTATTTCTGATCGTGATGGTCGTTTCACCTCACGAACATGGCAAGCAGTACAATCCGCTATGGGCACTCGATTAGATCTCAGTACCGCCTATCATCCTCAAACTGATGGACAGTCTGAGCGCACCATTCAAACTCTTGAGGACATGCTTAGGGCATGTGTCATAGACTTCAAGGGAAATTGGGACGCCCACCTACCGTTAGTTGAATTTTCGTACAACAACAGCTATCATTCTAGCATCGGCATGGCACCTTTTGAAGCTTTATATGGTCGAAAGTGCCGATCTCCTGTTTGTTGGCACGAAATTGGGGAAGCACAAATTACTGGTCCAGAATTGATCCAAGAAACCACAGATAAGATTCATCAAATCCGAAACAATCTTCTAGCGGCTCAAAGTCGTCAAAAGAGTTACGCAGATAAACGACGGAAGCCCTTGGAGTTTAGCATTGGTGATCATGTGCTTTTAAAAGTATCACCGTGGAAGGGAGTAGTTCGTTTTGGTCAAAAGGGAAAGCTAGCACCACGTTACGTAGGACCTTTCAAGATACTCGAAAGAGTAGGTCCTGTAGCATACAAGCTTGACCTACCGGAAGAACTCGACAGGATTCATCCCACATTCCACGTGTCGAACTTGAAGAAGTGTCTCGTTAATGAGAATCTCCATATTCCACTGGAAGATATTCAGATTGATGAATCCATGCATTTTATTGAAAGACCAGTGGAGATTATGGACTATGGAGAAAAGCGTCTACGACGAAGTCGCATTCCTATTGTTAGGGTACGCTGGGAGTCGAAACGGGGACCTGAGTTTACTTGGGAACGTGAAGACTCAATGCGTGAAAAATACCCGCATCTTTTTCCTACTACTTCAACTGTTTAAATTTCGGGACGAAATTCCTAAAAGTAGGGGATACTGTAACATTTGTAAAAATCGGGTCTCCAAAACCCGCTCCGTTTTGTAATCTTGTACCAAGTTATAAAAGTTTCGTTAATTATTTATGATTATTTTGAGTTTAAACGTTACATAATTAATAAATAAACTAAACTATAAAAATTATTTTTGATAAAAAGTTAAAATAAAATAAATAAAAAACATTTGAAGCTGCCGGGACTCGAACCCGGGTCAGCTGAGCCTCTAAACGACTTAACATCCATTCTCCTAACCGCTCCGCCACAATGTATTTTCTGTTAACTATATGAAAACAAAAGAAACTTATACACAAACTCGATTTAACCGTTGATGCTATCTGAAAACCGATAATCGGCAAACCAATCGTTAAATCGATTGTTTACCTCACAATTTTAGTTATAACCGATGTGCGACGGTTTCCAATTAAGTCAGAATTGATTGAACTTCAAGCTTCATCTCTTCGGCTTTTGAAACCGAATATTTCTTCAAGTTCTGGTTTAATTCAAGTTTCCAATCATTTGCACGATTCAGAACTATCACAACAATATCCAATTTCATTTTCGTCACATTTGTGAACCATAAAATCATCTGAAACAGTTCGCCGGAAATTTTCTGCAAGTCACCGGAAAACCGGGACTCACATTCTCACGGTAATTCCTTCGAATCTTTTTGTTTAAAACACGTGATTAGTCAATCTCTAACACAACTCCATCATCAGAATCAATCTTAGCCAGCGTATATCGGAAATCTTATCTTCGCCGGAAAGTTTCTGAGACTGCCGGAATCCAACTGTGAACTGGTATGATATCCAAAACTTCTTTTAAACCTTGTTTAAGTGACACAACTTTATGAGTAATCGATCAACGCTGTTAATTGGTTCAACAGTCGGAGTTCATTTCCAATACCGACAAACCTTCGCCGGATTTCTGTGATTATCTTCAATCGGTAAATTCTGTTCCTTAAACTCTCTCCATTCCTTACCCTTGAATTACTGTTAATGTCTAATAACTTTGTAAATCACAAATCAATCGTAATCAGTCGAGTTTATGTTGCCTGTGTAATCGGTGAAGAAGATGAAGTTCTATCAGAACATAAGTATAATTAAAAACGGTATTTTAAACGGGTTAGACACACAGTCCAGCGGTGGACTGTGTGCAAATTTCATATACACGTCCCGAGTTCGATCCTTACTACGCGCACGCTTGTGTAATAACATTCCTTTTTTAATCATGAACTAACCCGGGTTGAATCGGGTAGTTGTTAAGTATAATATAATCAAGAATATAACCGGGTTAGACACACAGTCCAGCGGTGGACTGTGTGCAAAATGAACTTCACGTCGCGCGTTCGAATCCTGTCCCGAGCACCGGTCCATGGAATTAAAACGTTTTTGCAAAATAAAGGAATTTTCGGTTAATTCAAATAAGTATATAAATATAATTAAAACCGAGTTTATAACGGGTTAGTCACGTAGCTCAGTTGGAAGAGCTACGTGCACGTGAACAGAAGGTCGCCGGTTCGAGTCCCGCCCGGCGCAGGATTTTACCGCTGACCGAACCGGTCAACGGTCAATGGTCAACAGTAAAAAAAATAATATTTGTTTTATATATTTATTTGTTTATTTTAATTTAAAAATCAATTAAAAATACTTAAAAATAACTTTTTTAAAGATAGAAAATAGCCATAAACTCACAAAAATATATCTAAAAATTTCATTAAAATCCTTAATAAAATCCATCCATTTAATATATTTTTCCATTATTATTTAGGTTAGTATTCCCCGTCGATCCGCTCATCTAAATCGTGCGCATCTCACCATCTTCAATTCAACGCACCCAATGTGAGTGAACCTTTCAAATTCCCCGTTTTAATCACGTTTTTGGGGTGTATCATGTGTCTTTGTTTATTTACATATTATAACGAAACTATTGTGCATACATCATATCATGACATGTGTATTAGTTTGTTGCTGTTAAGTAGTTATTATTGGATGCAAATTATTATTTCAGTACATGCATTTGCCGAGGCCGCAGCTCCCCATCCATCGAGGTTGAGTTTGATCCCCATTTTATTATGCGGTTGATCTGTGGCGTGCCCGCACGATCGGCTCCGTTTGATTGAGCCTTGATCGGTCATTTCATTTTACATTTCAATACATGCAATACGCTCGGCTCCGTTTGATTGAGCCTTGAGTGCACAGTTCAATTTACATTTCCAGTTCATGCAATACGTTCGGCTCCGTTTGATTGAGCCTTGAGCGCACAGTTCAATTTACATTTCCAGTTCATGCAATACGATCGGCTCCGTTTGATTGAGCCTTGATCGCACAGTTCATTTATGTTAGTTATCGTATGATATTGGTCTATTCATGTATGCTATCAAGTGTTAATGTATGTTATAATTGTAACTGCTATTTGCCAATGTTTGATTACTTACATGTGCTCTTTTATGATTATGCACAATATTTTATTGATAAACTAACCATAAAATCATTATCAAATGTTTATCTAATAAGGTTCACTCGCCAACTTATGTTGACCCAAAACCTCCCATTTTACACATGATACAGGTGAACCAGCAGCAGCTAGGAACACATAGGACCTGGATTAGAAGAATAAAACGATTTAGTATTTGGACTGTTATGTTTGGTTATTTTCCCTTGTATTGAATGAACATGTTTGGATGTTTGAAAATGTAACTTTGACTTCATTAATTATGAAACATAATAGTAAATGTCATGTGCTTTGGTGATAACCAAATTATGCCCCGACTCTTATTTCCACTGCGGGTCAGGGTGTGACAGGCTCCGTTTGATTGAGCCTTGATCGCACAGACATTTTCATTTTCAGTACATGCAATACGATCGGCTCCGTTTGATTGAGCCTTGATCGCACAGTTTCATTTATGTTATTTACGGTATGATGTTGGTATGTTCATGTATGCTGTCATGTGTTATTGTATGTTATAGTTGTGACTGCTATTTGACATTGCTTGATTATTTACACTTGCTCATCTATGATTATGCACAAATTTTCATTGATAAACTAACAATTAATTTATTAATAAATGTTTATCTAATAAGGTTCACTCGCCAACTTATGTTTTACCAAAAAAACTCCCATTTTACACATGATACAGGTGAACCAGCAGCAGCTAGGAACACATAGGACTTGGACTAGAAGAATAAAACGTTTTAGAGTTGGGATTGTTATGTTTAGTTTATTTCCTTTGTATTGAATGAACATGTTTGGATATTTGAAAATGTAACTTTGACTTTATTAAATATGAAACATAATAGTAAATGTCATGAGCTTTGGTGATAACCCAATTATGCCCCGACTCTTATTCCGCTACGGGTCGGGGTGTGACAGATTGGTATCAGAGCCATGACTATAGGGATATAGGATAGGTTATTAGACCGTTAGAGCCTATACTATAGTCGATTAGAAACTTATAAGAATTTTGTGTGTTATATGCCAAATTTCATGATGTTTATATGTTTTTGTTAAATGTTACATTTGATATTGTGTAAGCATGTTCATAAGTATGTATTATCATATAATGCCTATCATGAAATCGTATGCTCATAACATATCACATCCATGAAAGCACACACCACATCATGATCGTTTTTACAATGATTTTCGTGTTTTCAAATCTCATCAAAGTGAGTTCTCATGACGGGCATGTAGTAACTGGAAGGGTACCAGTACCGGTAGTCGGAACGTCCTGTCTAGGCTGGCATTCGTATAAATCCAAAATAAAGGACCAGTTTGCCTACCTGGGGACTAACGATGAGAGTACGAAGTACCTATTAGGCCAAAGCATGCTATACCAAACGTCGTGTGAGCTAATCCAACTTTGAGTTGTCATTGTGTCTACACCTGGACATGTTCCGACCAAACATCTCATGAACATATTTTGTGGTTTGCATTCGGGGGATGCGAGTGTTAAATTGCCAATACTAATGTGAATCCTACCAAACCAATAGCCATGGGGGCCCACATGACTATGTAGGTGAAGGTATGGGGGACATTTGAGGCCCAACATGAGCGAACCCAAGACATCCTATGGATGTAGTTGCATTATTGATATTTATGTTATTTTCATTTTCTTAAAGACACATGACACCTAAAAAGACACCATAAACTCACAATCTTCTCATTTTATGATCCTGTAGATGTCGTCTAGACAGCAACGAAGGGGTAAAAGATCGGGAAGGTCTCAGGAACGTTTGGCCACTCAGATCGCGAAACAAATGGCCACGATATTGCCTGACATTGTGGTACAAGTACAACAAGCCCTTGCTGCAAATCCTACAAACCCTCCCCAACAATAGGACCAGAACATCGACAACCCTCCTACCAACAAGTGCTCTTACAAACATTTTAAGTCCTGTGATCCTCCTAAATTTGAAGGGACCGAGGGTGTCACTGCTCTCCTACATTGGTTCGAGGAGATGGAAAACACCTTCCTAAACTGCGATTGCCCTGAGGATCGCAAGGTTCGATACGCCACCGGGAGACTACTTGGAGTAGCTCTCACTTGGTGGAATACTGAGAAAGGGAAGATGGGAACTGAAGATGCGATGGCCTTAACTTGGGAGGAGTTAAGGGAAATCATGACTAGGCGTTTCTGTCCTAGAAGTGAAATTAAGAAGTTGGAGGATGAATTTCATGCTCTAAAGCAAAAGGAGGGTGATCACTCTACCTACAACAAGAGGTTCTTGGAGTTGAACCAAATGGTTCCAAATTTATTCACTCCAACCTATCGTCTGATCGAGCATTATATTCGAGGACTTCCCTCGAAAATCCAAGATTCAGTTCTCAGCGTTTCACCAGTAACACTTGAAGCTGCTATGGAGTTAGCAACTGAACTGACCGAAAACCGAATTCGCAACGGGAAGTTCAAAGAAGAGAAGAAGAAAGACCCTATTGAGGGACAAACTTCAAACCACCCCATTCCTTCCTCTAAGTTCGCTAATAAGAGGAAGCGCAACACCAGAAATTTTGCAGTTACCCAAACCAACACCCCTATTCCTGCTGCACCCATTACTCAAGTCACTCCTTCACCCGCACCATATAGAAGACCCTACACTGGCCCGTTACCAAAATGTAACCGTTGCCAATATCACCATTCCCCTGATCATCCTTGCCAATACTGCACCGGCTGCGGTCGCGCAGGACATACTGTTCAAAACTGCCGCATGCCTAAACGAACAAACCGCCACCAACCTTTAACCCAAACCCACCAACAGTTAGTGGGTCAAGCACAACAACCCCTACCATTTCCACCCACCCAACATTTAGCCCAAACATACTACCAACCCAATTATCCTATGGGCCAACCAATGCGGGCTTGCTTCAATTGCGGCGACCCGAGTCATTTCAGAAACACATGTCCAAGGCTGATTAATATTATTCATGCTCAGGCCCAAGCCAACCCAGTGAACCAAGCAAACCAAGCTCCCCCACCTGCAAGAGGGAGAGCTTTCAATATCAACGCTAACCAGGCCAGAGCTGACGGCAATGTGGTCAACGGTACGTTCCTTATAAATGGTAGATATGCCTCTATGTTATTTGATACTGGTGGGATAGAAGTTTTGTGTCATTAGAATTTGAACCTATCTTAAGCAAAAATCGGGATAAGCTCACGGAATCCATAACGGTAGAAGTTGCGGACGGGAAACCAGTTTCGTTAGACTCTATTTTACGCAACTGTACACTCACATTAAACGACCACGATTTCTCAGTCGACCTTATTCCTATGAAGCTGGGAAGTTTTGACATCATAATCGGTATGGATTGGCTCAGTCAACATCAGGCGGAAGTTGTATGTCGTGAAAAATTTATTCGTATTCCTCTTTCAAACGGTCAGACTCTTCGAATCATTGGAGAAACCTCGTCGAAAGGGCTCAGCTTAATGTCTTGTCTTCAAGCTCAAAGATATCTTCACAAGAATTATGTCGCGTTTTTAGCTCATATCATCAAAAAGGGAACCATGGAGAAGAAACTTGAAGACATTCCTGTAGTAAAAGACTTCCCACAAGTTTTTCCTGACGACATTTCAGGACTTCCTCCAGTTAGAGACGTCGAATTCCGTATTGATCTTATACTTGGTGCTACACCAGTTGCAAAGTCTCCATATAGGTTAGCCCCCTCTGAAATGCAAGAGCTAGCCAGTCAATTGCAAGAGTTGACTGACAAGGGATTCATACGTCCTAGCTCATCGCCTTGGGGTGCACCTGTCCTTTTTGTAAAGAAGAAAGATGGATCTTTTCGTATGTGCATCGACTACAGAGAGCTCAACAAGTTAACCATAAAAAATCGCTATCCTTTACCTCGCATTGATGATCTTCTTGACCAACTACAAGGTGCCAGCTGCTTTTCGAAAATCGATCTTCGATCTGGCTATCATCAACTTAGAGTGCATGAAGAAGACGTCCCTAAGACTGCTTTTCGAACTCGTTATGGCCACTATGAATTCATGGTTATGCCGTTTGGATTAACCAACGCACCAGCTGTCTTCATGGACCTAATGAACAGAGTCTGCAAACCTTATCTTGATCGATTTGTTATAGTCTTCATCGACGATATTCTAATTTATTCAAAATCTAAAGCTGATCATGAGCGTCATCTTCGACTCGTTCTTGCACTTCTAGAAAAGGAAAAGCTTTATGCCAAGTTCTCCAAATGTGAATTCTGGTTAAAAGAGGTGCAATTCCTCGGGCATGTAGTCAATGACAAAGGAATACATGTTGATCCTTCAAAGATCAAAGCAGTTCAAGAATGGCAAGCTCCACGTACACCAACTGAAGTAAGATCTTTTCTTGGACTAGCTGGCTATTATCGTCGGTTCATTTCAAACTTCTCTCGCATTGCTGTGCCACTCACGGCTTTAACTCATAAGGGAAAGCCTTTCGTATGGGGACCCAAGCAAGAAGAAGCTTTTCAAACTCTTAAACAAAAACTTTGTGATGCACCAATCCTCACTCTTCCTGAAGGTTGTGATGATTTTGTAGTCTATTGTGACGCGTCAGGGCAAGGATTAGGCTGCGTTCTCATGCAAAGAGGAAAAGTCATAGCTTATGCCTCGAGACAACTCAAGACACATGAAAACAACTACACCACTCATGACCTAGAACTTGGAGCCGTTGTATTCGCTCTTAAGATATGGAGACATTATCTCTATGGTACTAAGTGTGAAATATACACTGACCACAAGAGTCTTCAACATATCTTCAATCAAAAAGAGTTAAATATGAGGCAACGAAGATGGGTCGAACTTCTGAATGATTACGACTGTGAAATTAGATACCACCCTGGTAAAGCAAATGTGGTGGCTGATGCACTTAGTCGAAAGGGTTATGCGAACTCCATTCATCTTCTATGTTCGCAAATTATAACCGACATTAAAGATCAAATTCGAGAAGCCCAACACGTTTCAATAACAGAAGAAGATGTACGAAAGGAGATGTCCTGTGGAGCCGAGCTAAAACTTGAAACTAAATCAGACGGTATTCTGTATTACCTAGATCGTATCTGGATCCCTAACCACAACAATCTTCGTGAAACTCTTATGAATGAAGCTCACAAAACGCGATATTCTATACACCCAGGAGCCGATAAGATGTATCAAGACCTACGATACACCTATTGGTGGCCTGGAATGAAGAAGGATATTGCCGTTTTTGTTTCCAAGTGTCTCACATGTTCCAAGGTGAAGGCTGAACACCAAAGACCCTCAGGACTTCTAGTCCAACCGGAAATACCTGTATGGAAGTGGGAAAATATAACCATGGATTTCATTACCGGGTTACCTCGCACTTCTGGTGGGTATGACACTATATGGGTGATTATAGACCGACTTACAAAATCAGCTCACTTTATTCCTATCCGCGAAGATTTCAAGAACGAAAAGCTTGCACGTATTTACATCAACGAAATCGTAAGCCGGCATGGGGTACCGTTAAGTATTATTTCTGATCGTGATGGTCGTTTCACCTCACGAACGTGGCAAGCAGTACAATCCGCTATGGGCACGCGATTAGATCTCAGTACCGCCTATCATCCTCAAACTGATGGACAGTCTGAACGCACCATTCAAACTCTTGAAGATATGCTTAGAGCATGTGTCATAGACTTCAAGGGAAATTGGGACGCCCACCTACCATTAGTAGAATTTTCGTACAACAACAGCTATCATTCGAGCATCGGCATGGCACCTTTTGAAGCCTTATATGGTCGTAAGTGCCGATCTCCTGTATGTTGGCACGAAATTGGGGAAGCACAAATTACTAGTCCAGAATTGATCCAAGAAACCACAGATAAGATCCATCAAATTCGAAACAATCTTCTAGCGGCTCAAAGTCGTCAAAAGAGTTATGCAGATAAACGACGGAAGCCCTTAGAGTTTAACATTGGTGATCATGTGCTTTTAAAAGTATCACCGTGGAAGGGAGTAGTTCGTTTTGGTCAAAAGGGGAAGCTAGCACCACGTTACGCAGGACCTTTCAAGATACTCGAAAGAGTAGGTCATGTAGCATACAAGCTTGACCTACCAGAAGAACTCAACAGGATTCATCCCACATTCCACGTGTCGAACTTGAAGAAGTGCCTCGCTGATGAGAATCTCCATATTCCGCTGGAAGATATTCAGATTGATGAATCTATGCATTTTATTGAAAGACCAGTGGAGATCATGGACTACGGGGAGAAGCGTCTTCGACGAAGTCGCATTCCAATTGTTAGGGTACGTTGGGAGTCGAAACGGGGACCTGAGTTTATTTGGGAACGTGAGGACTCAATGCGTGAAAAATACCCGCATCTTTTTCCTACTACTTCAACTACTTAAATTTCGGGACGAAATTCCTAAAAGTAGGGGATACTGTAACATTTGTAAATATCGGTCTTCAAAACCCGCTCCGTTTTGTAATCAAGTACCAAGTTATAAAAGTTACATTAAATATTTATGATTATTTTGAGTTAAAACGATACATAATTAATAAATAAACTAAACTATAAAAATTATATTTGATAAAAAGTTAAAATAAAATAAATAAAAAAATTATGAAGCTGCCGGGACTCGAACCCGGGTCAGCCAAGACACTTCAGCGACTTATCACCCAATCACAAGACCATTCCGCCACTTGTTGTTTTCTGTGATGTTTAGGAAACAAATAGTTTTTATGGACTAAGGTAAATCAATCGATTTTACACATTGTAACTGAAACCGGTTATCAATCACCCAAATCGATTTGGATACTCTCGATTCAGCGAGTATAACCGATAAACGGACGATTCCAATCAATGCTGCCATGAGTACAACTTGAATTCGGAAGTAGATCGGTTTAATAACCGAAAGTCTTCAATTCTCGGATTACTTCAATCCTAGACCTTTCCTGCGACTCAAAACACTCTGCAAGACTCCCAATTGCATTTCCGCAACCTTACAGTCCACCTGAGAAGCTTGAATCAGACCGCCGGAAAAATTCTGCAAGTCGCCGGAAAGCCGGGACTCACATCCACACGGTATTTCCTCCGACTCTTTCTGTTTCAATCATGTGATTAATCAGTCTCTAACACAACTCCACCATCAGAATCAATCCTAGTCAACGTTTGTCGAAAATCTTACCTTCGCCGGAAAACTCCTGAAACTGCCGGAAACACACCGTGAACGGGTATGATCTCCCAAACTTCTGTTAAACCTTGTTTAAGTGACTCAACTTCTTAAATAATCGAACAAAGCTGTTAATTGGTTTCAACAGCCGGAGTTCACTTTCAGTACCGACGAACCTCCGCCGGAATTCTGTGAACAACCTTAATCGGTACATCTTGTTTCCCAAACTCTCTCCATTCTTTACTTTTAAATTACTTGTAATGTCTGAAAAGCGTATAAGTCATAAATCGGTCATAACAGTCGGAATATGTTTGTCTGTGTAAAATCAACGAAGAAGATGAAGACGCAACATAACATAAGGTTAATTAAAATCGGAATTATAAACGGGTTAGACACACAGTCCAGCGGTGGACTGTGTGCAAAATACAAACGCACGTCCCGAGTTCGATTCCTGCTATACGCACTCCTTGTATAATAAAAGGCCTTTTTGTTTAAACTAAATCGGGATAACCCAGTTAGTTGTTAAGTATAATAAAAACCGAGATAATAACCAGGTTAGACACACAGTCCAGCGGTGGACTGTGTGCAACATGAACCACACGTCGCGCGTTTGAAACCCGTCACGAGCACCGGTCCGATTGAATTAAAATGTTTTTGCAAATAAAGGAAATTCGGTTAAATTGAATAAGTGTATAAATATAATTAAAAACAAGATTATTTCGGGTAAGACACGTAGCTCAGTTGGTAGAGCTGCGTGCACGCGAACGGGAGGTCTCGGGTTCGAGCCTCACCCGGCGCAGATTAATTCGCTGACCGAACCGGTCAACGGTCAACGGTCAACGCTAAATAAATAATTTTTTTTATATTTTTATTTATTTAATTTAATTTAAAAATCAATTAAAAATACTTAAAAATAACATTTTTAAAGATAGAAAATAGCCATAAACTCACAAAAATATATCTAAAAATTTAATTAAAATCCTTAATAAAATCCATCCATTTAATATATTTTTCCATTATTATTTAGGTTAGTATTCCTCGTTGATCCGCTCATCTAATTCGTGCGCATCTCACCATCTCCAATCCAACGCACCCATTGTGAGTGAATCTTACAAATCCCCCGTTTTAATCACGTTTTGGGGTGTATCATGTGTCTTTGTATATATATATTATTACTAAACCATTGTGCATACATCATATCATGAACTTGTGTATTCAGTTTGTTGCTGTTAAGTAGTTATTATTGGATGCAATTTATTATTCAGTACATAGGCCGCCGCTCCCCATTACATTATGAGCGTTGAGCATGTTCCCCATTTTATTATGCGGTTGAACCTGGCGTGCCCACATACGATCGGCTCCGTTTGATTGAGCCTTGATCGCACAGACATTTTCATTTTCAGTACATGCATACGATCGGCTCCGTTTGATTGAGCCTTGATCGCACAGTTTCATTTATGTTATTTACAGTATGATGTTGGTATGTTCATGTATGCTGTCATGTGTTATTGTATGTTATAGTTGTGACTGCTATTTGACATTGCTTGATTATTTACACTTGCTCATCTATGATTATGCACAAATTTTCATTGATAAACTAACAATTAATTTATTAATAAATGTTTATCTAATAAGGTTCACTCGCCAACTTATGTTGACCCAAAAATTCCCATTTTACACATGATACAGGTGAACCAGCAGCAGCTAGGAACACATAGGACTTGGACTAGAAGAATAAAACGTTTTAGAGTTGGGATTGTTATGTTTGGTTTATTTCCTTTGTATTGAATGAACATGTTTGGATATTTGAAAATGTAACTTTAACTTTATTAAATATGAAACATAATAGTAAATGTCATGAGCTTTGGTGATAACCCAATTATGCCCCGACTCTTATTCTGCTGCGGGTCGGGGTGTGACATGTGTGGGTTTCAAAGCAGTGGTATTAATGCTCTGATCACCTAGAGCAGTGGGCTCAGTAGCAAGAGGAACAGTTTGAACATTTTGTTCATGTAAAACAGGCTCATCCTCTTCTACTTCCGTTTTGGAAACCTTTCTTGATTTGTCAATTTGTAAAAAGTTCATGAGTTAGGCAGCCAGGATTAGTTACGGCGCGTTGTTTACTTGCTTCATTTCGAATTTGATCTTGCAAGTAAATACTCAAGAATCGAGGATGTATCAAGAAAGCTTTTCTTTTTGATATATTTTTAAAATTATTTACCAAATCATGGAACAATACCTGGAAATAGTTAAAATCAGAACCAGTTAAAATTGCATATCCCAGATATTGCATGTTCAATGGTATCTCATTGAAAGCAGTAGATTTTGCAGAGAGACATGTTAAAAGAGTATGGAAAAAGAATTTCCTCTATGCTAGAAAGTTAGGTTTAAAGATTGTCATACCTTTCAGTTGGCCAGTGTAACCACTTTCAACAAACTCTGCTTGCATCTCTCGTAAAGAAAATGACACAGGGTGTGCCATATCATTCAGTTGGAAAACTTGAGAGATCGATTGTGGAGTAATTTGCATACGAGTATCCCCAACGTTTGAAGTTATTGCAAAAAGAACACCATTAGCAGATGTTTTGACCTTAGCATTCTTCCAGAAATCACGAAGAGAATCGATATACACATGACATTTGACACTAAGCATGTGCTTAAATTTTGACTCTCTTAAGATCCGTATCATTGTTTGATATCTTGTGTTGACATCATTTCTTCGAAGATTGCAGTGTAATTGTGTGGGGTTTTGATTATCAAAACAAATGGTGGTATTTCTTGCTTGGATTTCGCCTTTGATTTTGTCTTGGGAGCCATGATTTAAAGGAAAAGTGTTTTGAGATTTCTAAAATCGACACAGTTTGATGAGTCCTCTTTTCTTGATAAAATAAGGTTTTTATAGGGTTTTGAAAAAGTGATGATGACATGGCAGCTGATGCAACAACTGTCGAATAACATCTGCCCACGTGTAACCTCTGTTCTTAAATGGAAGACAGTTGTTTGGCTAACCACTGTTGGTAAATGTGATCAGTGGATAAGAACAGTGGTTACAACTATCAGAGGATACACTTTTTGACAGTGGATAGATTTTCTAAACGAACAGTGTTTTTATGCTATCAGTGCGAACAGACTTTGAGGATTTATTGAAAAAAGGTTTCAATTTTAAACTATTTTTAAGGATGGATTTTGATGCTCTAAAAACATTTTATTGCTATTTACACGTGAATCACAAAGAAATTTTTTTTAATCAATGTTTAGAATTCCAAGCCTAGAAATCAAATTGTCAAAAGTGTGAGCATCAAGTGCTTTTGTTAACACATATGCCAATTGATCTTTGGTATGGACATGTTGTAAAGAAATCAAACCTTTTTCATAGCAATCTTTCACAAAGTGATGTCTGATGTCAATGTGTTTGGTGGTGGAATGAGAGACAGGATTTTTGATGATATTTTCTGCTGCTTGACTGTCAATTTTGAGTGGTGTTTTCAAAGCAGTGATACCAAAATCCAGCAATTGATTTTGAAGCCACAAGATTTGAGCTAGTACAACTTGCAGCAGCTATATACTCTGCCTCAGCAGTGGATGTAGAAACTGCAACTTGCTTTTTGCTTTGCCAAGGCACTAAGCAATCACCTAGGAATTGGGCTCCTCCAGATGTGGAATTCCTTGTTGTTTTACATCCAGCAAAGTCACTATCAGAATATCCTGCAAGCTCAATATTACCATTAGCTGGATACCAAATACCAAGTGTGGGAGCACCTTTTATGTATCTGAATATCCTTTTTACAGCAATAAGATCTGATTTTCTTAGCAATGACTGTGATCTGGCATAAACACATGTTTCAAACATGATGTCTGGCCTTGATGCAGTTAGGTACAGTAAAGACCCAATCATGCTTCTATACAATGTTTGATCAACAAGGTCATCTTTGCCATCAATTGTGACTAGCTTGGATGTTACCATGGGTGTGCTGAAGGTTTACAATCATCCATATCAAATTTCTTAAGTAGTTCTTTCACATACTTATTTTGATGGATGAAAGTCCCATGTTGCATTTGTTTGACTTGTAAACCAAGAAAACATTGCAACTCACCCATTGCACTCATCTCAAACTCTGCTACCATGAGTTTTCTGAACTCTTCACACATGGCAGTGCATGTGGATCCAAAAATGATGTCATCTACATAAATCTGGACAAGCATCAAATCTTTTCCTTTCCATTTTAAAAATAGGGTTTTACCAATCCTACCTCTATTGAAACCAATGGATAAGAGAAAAGTGGATAGAGTTTCATACCATGCTTTGGGTGCTTGTTTTAGACCATATAGTGCTTTGTTTAACCTGTAAACATGATCAGGATGAAAAGGATCTTCAAAACCAGGAGGTTGACACACATACACTTATTCCTTGATCTTTCCATACAGGAATGCACTCTTGATGTCCATTTGATACACCTTGATGTTGTGGTTGGCAACAAAAACTAAGAACAGTCTGATGGCCTCCAATCTTGCAACTGGAGCAAATGTTTCATCATAGTCTATTCCTTCTTCCTGTCTATAGCCTTGAACCACGAGCCTTGCTTTGTTCTTGACAACAATACCCCTTTCATCTGTTTTGTTCTTGAAGACCCACTTTGTGCCAATAGGACTTACATCTTTTGGCAATGGTACAAGTTCCCATACTTGTTGTCTTCTAAATTGTAGGAGCTCTTCTTGCATGGCCTCTACCCAACTATTGTCTTTTAGTGCCTCTTGGTACTTGACAGGTTGTGTGAGTGATAGAAAACCAGCAAAAAGACAAATGTTTTGGGATTGGCTTCTGGTGAGCACTCCCTCATTGATGTTGACAATAACTTGATCCACCGGATGGCTTTTGAGGAAAATCAAATCACCTTGATATGGGACAATGGCATTCTGAGGTGAAGCTTGCAAATGTGTATCATCTGAGCTATCCTCTGCTGGTGAATATGATGATGCCTCTGATTGGAATGGTGGTGGAGGAATTGGTGGAATTGATGTGAAAGTGGGTTGACTGTTGTCCATTTGTTGTGGACTTTTATCAACAGACGTTTGGTTTTGAGAGCTGGCAGAGGTTTGAGTATTAACCACTGTTGACCTGGCAGAGCTTTCACCATTTCTACTAACATCTGCTCCTCTGCCTGAAGGATTGATTTTGAAATTTGGAAGAATGCAATCATATCCTTGCTCTTGATTTGATGATTGTGAGGTACCTACATGGTTAGTCTTGACAGACACATTTCAAATGTAAATTTGGATAGATCAAACAATTCAACAGGATTTGATGGGATTTTCAAAGATGAGAGTTCATTGAACTTCACATTCAGAGTTTCTTCAACACACTTTGTCCTAGAGTTAAAAACTCTATAGGCTTTGGTAGTGGTTGAGTATCCCAGAAAATAACCACAATCAACTTTGGCTGCAACTTGGATATTGAATCCTTTAAGTTTAAAATGAGGCATGGGCAGCCAAAGACTTTAAAATAAGAGATCAGAGGTTTGATTTTATAAAGCAATTCATAAGCAGTCTTTGATGCCTGGGTTTATCAAAACTGTTTTTGAACATAACAAGCAGTGTTTACAGCCTCTGCCCAAAAAGACAAGGGTAAACCAGAATCTGCTAGCATAGTTCTTGCTGATTAAATCAAAGTTCTGTTTTTCCTTTCAACAACCCCATTTTGTTTTGGAGTTCTAGGGATGCTATATTTCCTAACAATCCCTTTTGACTCACAGAAGGCATCCAACTCTTTGTTCCTAAACTCTGTCCCATTGTCACTCCTAAAGATTTTTACAGGAAGATCAAATTGCTTTTCAACTTGTTTAACAAAGTTTTGCAAAATGTTTGTTTTTTCATCCTTAGAGTGTAAAAAGAAAGTTCATGTGAACCTGGAAAAATATCGATTGTCACCAGGCAATACCTTTTGTGTTTTAAGCTCATGATTTTCACAGGTCCAAACAAATCCATATGAAGTAACTGTAAGCACTGACTTGTTTTGGACTCTTCAATTGACTTGTAAGAACTTTTATGTTGTTTACCTTTTAAACAGGAAACACAATGTTCTTCACAAGTAAATTGTTTGTGTGGCAAACCTCTCACAAACTTTGTTTTGAGAGAGTGGAGATGGTTTTTAGATTTGTGTGACCTAGTCTTTTATGCCATAATTCAGTTTCTTTGCTTGAAGCAACTGAGAACAAACAAGCATTTGACATAGGATTATCTTTTACCATGTTAACCCATACACATTTCCTACCCTATTAGCAGTAAGTTGTGCTTTGCTCTCTGCAATTATTTGATTAATCTTTTTAACAACCTCTGGGCCTACTATCTGACAAGTTTCCTTGTGAAGAAGGATCCATAACCCTTATCACTCATTTGTGAGACACTCAGAAGATTGAATTTTAGATTATCAATGAGATTTACATTTTCAAACTTGAGTTTTCCAGCTGAGACACACCCTGACCCCAACACTTTCCCTTTTGAATTATTTCCAAAGGATATATCACCCCCTCCATGAGCTTTGAAATCTCTGAGCATGGCTTTACATCCTGTCATGTGCCTGGAGCCTCCACTATCTACATACCAAAGACTGTCAAGGCAAGTAGAAGCTCCCTGCACATGTTTTTGAAATAATTAGTTTTGGTGAGTTTCCAAAGCCAGAATGGCTTTGGATGGGGTGTCAGATGATCCAGACTCAAGTGCAGATAACTGAGTAGTGGTTAGATCAGGTTTTTGTAACCACTGCTTGGAACCACTGTCTATCAGCTGTTGGTAACCATGAGGATTCCTATTTACCCTTGGCTTAGAAGGCTTTTTATAAGTCTCATAAACCATAGGCACCTTTTGATATTTAGGCTGGCTTTTACCTCTTGGAAACTGGTTTGATGGAGGTGCATCTGTCACTTGAATTTCTATGTGAACAGTGGTTTGCTTTAAAGCTTTTGTGACAGATGTTTCAATTGGCTCAAAATTCTGTTTAGTTTTGTTTTCAGGAAAGCTTGAACTTTCTATTTCAAGAGCTTTTGCTATAATCTCTTTTAGCTTTTGATGATAGGTTTTGAGATAGGCACACTCTTGGGTCATGTGATTTGTTTTGTTGCAAATGGTGCATCTAGGAGATTTGGGTATAACACAAGTTTTGTTTATATCATAGGCTTTTAAAAGAAAACAATCTACAGCCACATGATTTCTTTTTTCACAAAATTCACAAAACAAGTATTTAACCTTTTCTTTCCTTTTCCTATCAGACTTTTTGAGAGCAGTGGTTGTAACCTCTGCTGGCAAGTCTTTGATAGGGATCATCAGTGCTTTTGGTGCTTTTATACCATTGGTGGTTGAAAAGTCCATTAGCTTGAAGTTTTCTAAAATATCACATTCATCTGACCAGGTTGGTTTAAACTAATATTTTTCAATTTCCTTTTCTTTTGCAGAAACCTCTGGTTTTTTAAGAATGATTCTGTTTCCATTTTTATCTGTGATTTTAATTTCTTCACTAGCCAAGTTTGTTGGGACTATTTCAACCAGCTCAGAATCAATTTTTGCAACATTTTCACAAGTCTGGTCATAATCTCTAAAGCCTATTCCAAACTTTATGTTGCTCTTGATTTGAGCATCCAGCATAAGCTCATAACCTTTACAAGACTCTACCCATTTTTCACAAGTGATTTGGGTAGTTTCAAGCTCCTGTTTGCAAACCTGGTATTTTTCTACCATGGTTTGGAGCTGGTATTTGGTTATGCTTGATTCATGCCTCAGGCTACTCATTTCAGAATCTTTTTCACTTAACTTTGTTTTTAACTTTTAACAAGTTTTTCAAAATTGAGTCATCTTCTAAAATTTTGTTTCTCAAGTTTTCATTCACCTGTTTTATGTTTGCAAAAGCAATAATGCATTTGTCAGAACATAGATCTTTTAGGATCTGAGGTGATACCTTTGAAGCAGCCATGAGAGCACAATCACACTCTTCTTCTTCACACACCTGCTCATCCCATGGGTCAGATAGAGGGTCTTTTTCAACATCAACAGCATTTACTTCAACCACTGGTGTAACTTCTGGTGTAACCACTGCTTCACAACACTCAAACACATCAGACTTTAACTCCTGCTCCACAGATTCATCACCTTCAACAATGGTCTCCAAAGCCATAAAACATATATTTTCATTTTCAAAATCATTTTTGGCTATGAAAGCAAAGTTTTCATCTGTTAAATCCTCAGGCATACTACTCCAATCAACAAAACCTTGTGTGAAAAAGCTTTGTTGATTAACCTCTACTAGTGTAGCAGTTGGTTTGAGTAGTTTGAGTAACTTGTGGTATTTGTTGCACATGTACTTGAGGTGGTGCTTGGACATATTGAATCTGTGTGCAGGTGCTTGAACATAATGGACAGGAACTGTAGCAACAGGATGTGCAAAGTGTTCAGTATTTTGCGTTTGAGGTGCAAGGGTATATTGGGAATATTGGACAGTGTTTTGAGGTCTGTTGCCAGGATGTGTTACAATTGGTCCTGCAGATTGTGATATGCATTCTCTGGCAAAGTTACCCATCTTGTTACATTTGTAACATTTAATTTTGGACTTATCCAACCCCACTTTTAACCCCCATGCAATCCTGGAAATCGTCTACAGTTCTTTTGTAGAATTTACTTGCTCTAACACTTAAAAGTGCCAGCTGATGCAAAATGCCCATATCTTCAAGGTCAGTGGGTTCAAAATGTTGTAAGTCATTCATTTCGAAAGACAAATTGTCAGAGGTCTGGCTTTCATAATTTGCAGCAAAAGTAAAATTGGGTGTATAGGATCAGTGTTGAAATTGTTTCCAGATGTTATGTCAATGTAATGATCATAACTCTGATCCTTTCCACAGCTAGACCCCTCCTTATGACTATACAAAGTAGTGTTTCCCAGAGTATAATCATCAGTCATTTTCCCTGACTCTTGCGACTTCTTTTTCTGGTTCAACTCTCTCTCATAAGTGAAGAGTCGTCCATGAAGTTGTGTCAAGGTCATGTCTTTGTAACCAACAGCTGTTCGAGTGACATAAGCTACAATATCCCATTTCTCAGGTAAGGATCTCAAGAAACAACTATTGATAGTCGAATTTGGGGGTTCCACATTTACCAATTTGAGCTCATTGATGAGACAACTATATCTTTCTAACTGTTGGGTTAATGATTCACCCTTAACATGGCAAAATGTTTCATACTGTTGGTTTAAAGCCTCTCTATTATTCTCTATCACCTCTTCAGTACCACCGAACTGCTCCTTAAGAGCATCCCATAACTCTTTAGCACTATTACAATGAAGTAATCTCGCATAAATCTCATTGGGCAAGGCCGAAGCAACGATGCTAAAGGCCTTAGCATCCAACTCAATCTTGAGGAAATCCTGTTCAGAGTAATTTTTAAGTTTCTTAGGGACTTGAGTGTGGGGATCCTCTGTGCTTGGAACCATGGGTTTATGAGGTCCAAACACAACCGATCTCCAGCATCCGGTGTTCTGTTGGGCGAGAATATGACCCATCCTACGTTTCCAAATAAAATATTCATTTCGTTTCAACATAGGTGGTTTGAACATGGATCCAATATTGGATTCCGGTGTGTTTTGTGTCATTTCTCTTGTTTACAACAGATTTGTGTTTTAAAAACTTTTGTAGCAATAAAACTCTGTATTCAAGTAAAACTATCAAATGAATTAGCATAAAGAGCTGATCTATTCAAATCAATTTGACTGTTAAATCAAAATTGATTGACTCAGCTCTGATACCATTTGTCAGGATCTAAGTTTGAATTGCGTGTAGTTTTTGTTTCTAACAATGGAAAATGAATTGAATTAGAAAGAAATGCAGCGGAATTAATTGAGAACTTTTACTACAAGCAATTGGTCGTTTGTTTTCATCACCATCATGCTTTCAAGTTGATAAACTTTGCATGTGATTCACAAACTCCCCCTTAGCCAATTATAATCGTTTGATAGTAAGAAATGAAGAAGATAAAGTGCGAAATGATCTTTTTCAGGAAGACAAGGTTTAACTGTTACAACGATCACCTATTTATACTAACTATCTAACCACTGAGCATCTTTTGTGATGTCATGGTTGATAGTGACAGCTAACAAAACGTAACTAACTAAAACACTACTCTAATTATACTATCAGTGCATAGAACTGTTACATTGATAAGATAAAACTATGCTAAACTCTGATCACTATCCTCTGATCTTGAATCTTCTATCAGACCTTTACTACTTGAACTATCAGATGATAGGAACAGGTCTTTAGGGGAAGCAGTGTAAAGGTTGATCAGTGGTTTGTAACCACTGATAGTTGAACCAAAGCTCAGATAGTGTATTTGGCTTTAATATCACCTGTTCCTTTGTTAGGGTTCGATCCCAACAATGATTCTTTATGGCACTATCTCTTAAGGTGAGATTATATGGGATTTATTTGTTACATTTTCAAGTATACATAATGGATTCATTTGTTAATCTGTAAGCATCCATCAACCTTTTTAGAATATTTTATACTAGAAAGTCATTTTTATATTGCAATTTATAAAATTACAAAATTCATTCTGCAGTAACAATGATTAAGGGCCATGAAGCTACTTCATTTATTAGGTTGTAAGGTCTTTAACCGTGTGAGGCCTCAAAACAAAAATCTGGCACTCACATATTTGCTATATACGGTTAGAATCTTCTAATATTTTTATATCAACAGTACGTCGGTTGTTTTATTTACTTTATCAACCTAAGAGTTCCATAATAATTTCCTTCAGAGAATTTCGTTATGATTATCATAAACGTATAATGTTCTTTGTCAATACACGTATCTTATTTTTTCTGTTTATTTTTTTATCTCATTCAGTGTATTGATTTACATAATTCATGTTTGATATTTTTCATCGTATTGTATGGATTTAAAGTTCTCAATTTTGTTTTATATATGAAAAAAGAAATAACCAATTCTTTCCATACTATTAGTAAAATATTTCTCAATTTTGTTAAGATTTGATGTATAACTCTTCTTTTAAGTATGATTTAGCATTGTTCTTCCTTAAATATATATTCTACATTTTTTTCTTTTATTATAAGTGTTGCAAGTACAAATTCGAGATTATTGGTTACGAGACTCCAGCAAGCAGAAGTATTACAGTAATAGGATTTCAATTTATATTTCAAATCACAAAAACGTATTTCCTTCATTTACTTATCCTTTCGGTGTCAACTTCAGATTTCCATATTTTTTTATGCGTACAATTTCTTTATAATCAGTATAAACGTATTTTTTTTGTCAAACAGTAAAAAAAAACATATCATTTCTTAAAACCGCGAAGTTCGTGGGTATTAGCACTAGTATGCTATAAAAAGTGCCTAAAAATGCAACTAACAGTTGAAGATAAAAATTGGTTGGTTTATTTATTTACTTAGTTTTAATTGTCTGTTTATTATGTAGGTTTATCTAGTTAATTATTTAATTATCTAAAAAGAGTTTGAGTAGGTTTAGGATTAGTTCATGGTTAGTATAAAAACAGGGTTTTGTATTCAGTTTTAATTTGTCGAGTTGAGTTTAATAATAAAAGAATATGATAGGTGTTAGTCTCCAAATCGTTTGTGTTTGGTTTTGTATATTCGTGATTGAAAGTCTGGGCCAACAGTAAGTTACAATCAAGCATGCTACATGGATGTTTAATAAAAGCTTAATCTATACACAAACAACAATTTGATTGACTATTCTGTAAGCTTCTTTATTAGTGTTTATGTAAGGATGCAGTATAAGTTAATTTTACAGTTCTAACTTTCATTTGTCCCTACTTTTGATGCAAAATCCCTATTTTTTACTTAGTAACCTTGAGTTGCTTCAGATTTTGATCCACAATGCCTTTAATAATATTGTTGTTGTTCTATTTATGCCTGCTGCTATTAATGTTTATAAATTTTGGGGTATGTATATTGAGTTGATATTGATTTAATTACAAGAATTTGCTGCTGTTAGCCAAGTCTAATAATAATGCTACTTGAATTTGTATTTGTTTGCTGTTGGTTCTTTGATAGTTGTTAGATTGTGGTTAATACCACCATGGGACACTTTTGTTCTGGCATTCTGTTGCATGGTGGTTGTGGTTTACACATTTTTATATTTTAATTGTTCAATGAAATTAAATTTTGGTTTTTTTTTTACATCAATAAAGTTTGCGGGTACTGTTCTCATTAGCAAAAATACATATAAAGTTGCATTTGATTGTGAACAAGGTTGTATTTGTTCGTTTTGTTGTAATTAAAAGCGTAAAATTGTTGCATTAACTGTAAAAAGAAAGTTCGCATTAGCTTTTTTAATGTATATCTATGTGTGTGAACATATAAACTTCATAAATAATTAAAATTTAATAATATAGAGAATATGGAACTTATAAAAAATTTAAAGAAACAGAACTTAAAGTATTTATTTTCAAAGAAAAATTTATATATCCATCCACTATTATGAATGAGATTGAGTTAACTCAAATCATTCATATTTTCTTTAATCTACCTAAGCCATTAATTAGTGATATACGACTTTGGGTTTCAATTGATCTTGATCTCGGTGGTCACATAGGGAAGAGTTGCCTTATACATTCCATCTTGCATCTCTGTCTTGATCATATTACGCTTCTTGATGACGCTCTCTGGTAAATGTATGCCTGTAATATAATGTAGCACCTTGTGCATTTTCGTTTTTCCTTCAATTAACAAAATATCGCCTATAAAATATGGCTTCACGTCCTCTATCTTGAATTCAGGCATGTTTAAGGATACACACGCGCCTTCCCTAGTTAACTCCATCGTCCCAAGTCCAAGGGTAAGGCTTATGTCTACGCTATCAGCAGTCAACTCCTTATACATTGTAAACGAATCAAACTCGTTTGGGCATAAATTTTTGAGCGCATTTCTTCGATGAAATGGCCTATGGGCGACTGAAATCAGTAAAAACAAAAAAGATAGTTGGAATACCTAGCGTTGTTCGCAAAGAATGGATTATATATATATATATATATATATATATAGAGAGAGAGAGAGAGAGAGAGAGAGTGAGAGAGAAGGATAAAACGAAAACCCACTTGAGTTGAGAAAACTCAAAAAACCTTTGTAAAAACTCCATGTAACATTTTTTTTTCTAAAAAATAGGATATGTAACATACATATATATGAATATTTTTATAAAAGAAACACAAAAGAACACCGAGTAGTTTATTTTTTTTAAAAATGTTAAAATTTTCATGTTACATAATATATATATTCAAAAAAATGTAACATACAAATTTTGAATTTTTTAATAAAAAAAGTAGGCGTTTTTTACATTTTTTAATCAAAATATTCAAGTACATTAACGTTACATTTCCCTATTTTTTTAGATAAAAATAAAAATGTTACATAGGGTTTTCTTGAGTTTTCTCAAATCAAGTGGGTTTTCGTTTTATTTTTCACCTATATATATATATATATATATATATGTATGTATATAGGAAAATATTTAAATGAGAACGCTAAATATTGCGAGAACCGTGAGAACGAATGAAAAAATCACGAGAACTTTGTCAAAAACAACTTAAATTCAAAATTTCTTTTTACACTTATCATTACTATTCGAATACAATGTTATAAATTAAATTTACACATTTAAATTAACGTAAATCCGTAAATAAAGAAAATTTACACATGTGTAAAAGATCTCATGAGAGTGATTTTAAAAGAATAAATGAACTATTTGATGTTGTAAATTCTTTTTTGGATGTTGTATTTTAATTACAATGAGGTTTGTAAAAAAAAGTTGGTTTTGATTGATTTTTTCATTCGTTCTCACGGTTCTCGCAATATTTAACATTCTCAAGATAACGTTCCCCTATCATAGCAACTACCATAGGCACCAAAATAACGGAGACGGAGTTTGGACATGAAATTAGAAAAGATATCGCTTGTCTTTAATTCTCTGTCTTTGAGCTTTGGAAAGGTTAACTTCAACATTCCATCTTGCATCTCTCCGTTTATATCACCACTCGTCTTGTCAACGTAACTAGGAAGCCTCATGTGCCCAATGTATCTTACTTGATGTGTTTCGGCTTCAATGGCTAGCCAAGTGTTGTCTTCAACACATACCTTCACATCCTTCTTTGTTACCCGTGGCATGCATACAAACACACATAGAACGTCATCACTCTCCATCTTCTCCAGTCCGGGAGCATTAAGTTTAGCGTATTTTTCTTCATCCATAAAGATTAAAACTGAACCAATTATCGGCTCCAGGCTCATCGGGTCTAATGTATCTGATGTCCAAAAGAAGTTCATATACATATGTAAGAAAATACATCCATGATTGATTTTTTTCTGTCTTGGTTGTTTAAAAGTTTTTGCATGTGATATTTTGAGTTATTTTGGTATTAGCGGAGTGTGAATTCGCTATAAGGGGAGCATATAGACTTGCACACCAATCACGTCTAAACATGTTTAGATGTTGAGACACCGCTCGTAAGAGGAGCAGACACGAGTGGCGGATCTAGCCCACTAATTTCAGGGGTATCCTAAAAAAAGTTTATCAAAAGTTTCTTTTTTCGACCGCACAAACTATAACATCGTGCAAATATTCCGGGCCCATTTGATTGATAAATCCGTCTTGACAAGCTTCAATTTAGAAAAAAATCTTTTAACGGTTGCGGTTGCAACCAGTAAAACTAAAGCTAGCTTCACTACCCGATTAACTAAAGTACAAGAACTATGTCTGGGGTTAACTATTATACAAGTTTTATCATTTGGACTTAATTTTTATAACAATTTTATCATTTAGGCTTAATTATTATACAAGTTTGGGGCTGTAAAAGATTTGGGATTTTAATAATGTCAAGTATCTTATTTTTTGTCGGGAGTATCCTCGTATTTGTGTCCAGGGGCATTCTTAGTTTAAAACCAAAAAAATACACTATGAAGACAGGTTGAGCCGTAGCCCGTGCCACCCTTACCAACACATTACCTCCGCCCCTGGCAGACACGCTTGTTGTAGTAGCGGACTACCTAAAAACCAAAATAATCCCAAAAACACCTTTAAAAATAATCAAGAACACAAGAGCTACGTTACCATATTTTATGAAACTAGCATAACTTGGGATATTGAATAGTTCCCGATGATCCACTTTAGGTCGGGAAGAAGCTGCTAAGATCACGTCCCTTACAGCGTGAAATAAACAACTTTTTGGTGAACAAAACGGCCTCGTGTTCTTCGGTCTGCCGTGGATGCAAAGCAAACGATATGCTATCGTGGCGACAGGACGGAACCGGACGACATAGCCTGTGAGGAGGTCGGAAGCCATCCTGGATCAATGAAATCACGACTGAAAATTTAGAAGCTGTTATTGTTATAGATCACGTAATCAGCGGTCAAGTTAGAACAGAAAAAGCTACTGTCACAGACTTTTTCTTTTTTTCAGTTTGGGTTTTCTTTGTTATAAAAATTGTTACTTTTATTGGGCTATAATTAAAAATATGTATCATACACATGATAAAAAAATTAAAAATAAATGCATATAATATCTATTATCTATTGAGGCAACTTTCAACACCATACAAAAATAATTAGGATTCGGGTTATCATATGCAACCTTAAACAAGTTGACATGCTTATTTAAACAGGTTGTGTTCGGATTTACTTATATAACCTGTTTAATTAAAACTTTAAGCAAAACACTTGGATAATATACGTTATTCACTCTATATATTAAGAAATAAGGGATGAGGCCCCGACCTACTATTTAGAAGTAAGAGCGCTTACCTGATGAGGGAGCTGGTCTCCTTTTAGCATGAGGTGGTAGCAAAGTGCAACTTATCTTGTGTTGACCTTGCTAATTGTAGTGTATGTAATATGTAATGTAATAGTGGTAGGCAATGCATGGGTTGAGAAAGAACGTTGAAGTGGCAAATGGTGCACAAAATCGGTTTAAAAACAAAAGACGAAACCAATTTTGGTTGTGGTCAATGTAAGTCAATCTGGTTTCGGTTTTGGTTGGGAAAAACTTTAACGTGTTCAAATAGGTTAGGGTCGGATTGAGACTAGATTTTGGTTTAAAAATTGGTATTTTGTTAAAAATTTCCGTTTCAAATCAGTTCCTAGATAAAAAGAAAAACTTGAACTATTTACAACCTACGGTTCAGTTCCTAACCAAATCAGTTTCGTATACCGTTTTTGGTATCGGTTTTTGGTTTTTGTTTTTCAGTTTCGGAATCCGCCTGGATGTTCATCTCATTGTGGCATGTTTTGAATTAAATTGTTAATTTCGATTTAATATGCCAATGTGGTATGTTTTTGTATAAAGATTGGCGACATGGCTATTTTACTAAAAATATTGTATTCAAGTTAGGGGTCGTTTGGTTCACATAATCATATGGAATTAGAACTAGAATTGGATTGTTTTTCATCATATATCATGTTTGGTTTGTATTACAAGAAAATGGAATTGAAATGTTTTCCTTCAAATTCCTTCAATCATGGGATTTCAAACTTTCCTTTGGAATGCTATATAATTACCAAATAACCCTTACATCTTTAAATAAGGAAAATTTATCAAGAATATTCATATCATTTTATTTTTTAACACTTCATTACCTTTTATAAATTTGCAAACCAAACATGATATAAATATACAAAGGATTTCATTCAATTCCAAATCCTTTTCTGAACTCCAATTCGTGCAAAACCTTTTTGCGAACCAAACAAGCCCTTATTCTTATTAGCAAATTTAGAATTTTTTTTTCAACGGGAAATTTCTTTTAGTTCTTATCATCTGTAGAACTTGACCTAAGACATCCTCTCTTAAGTTTAGGTGTTTAAAGGTTTTGCATTTGCCAATGGACTACCACCCCATTAGTAGCAAATTTAGATTTTTAAATAAATTATTTTTGAACTCTTTGTTCTTAATTTAAAAATTATGTCCTTGTACTTTTTTATCTTAAGCTTTTTATTAATTTATTTTCTACGTTTATATAACGCAGTTTCTTTATAATTTGGTTATGCTAATTCATCACAAAGTTTAGTTTGATTTCTAACAAATTCTTTATATTTATTTAATTTATTTATAAATTATTGGAATTGAATATGATTGATAACTGGTTACTATATGTGTTCACGGTAGAGTGAAAAACCATAAACTCGTCGCATTTGGTTTTTATACCGTATCGGGTTGGGTTTAGAAGTTCAACCGGTTGTACCGGGTGTTTCAACCAAGTGACTAGTCAACTATATAATTCCATAATAATACAACATCAACTCAAAAAGTAATCCAAAACTATATAAATACATAATCAAAAACCAATTTCCAACAACTGTATTAAATAAACGTCTACAATATGTTAATGACATTAAAGTGTTGAATGCATCAAGTTCATAGTCATTTATAAGACAAAATTCATTATCATTGCTATCCTCATCAACAGTAACATAACTATTTTCGTTCCCTAAAATATAAAATAACAAGTTTTAGTTATCAATAATCATAATATACTAAATTACATAAAATAAGTAATTTAGTCATGAGAGAAGAAAACTGGTAAGTTAGGTTTATTAGTTCATTACAATAACTTGTTAATAGTGAGTTTTAGTCATCACCATCTAGTTGAGAGAGTGAAGGATGCAAGAAGAGAACCCAGAATAACAAATATATAGCAATGTGTAGGAGGTTTTTGTGAGTTATACCAAATATGCCTCTCTTTTCACTCTTTCAACACTTATTTAATCAAATAGAAGTTTAGTTTTTTCAATTTATTTTGGTGGTTTCTATGTTATCGCTTGTTTGTATGTCTATATGAGATATTATCAGTCTATATTAAACGTTTTCACAAATTTCCTGTTATTGGTAGCTTACTTAGAGTATTTTAGCGCTTTTTGGTTTTGTAGCTTTGTAGATCTTTTGAGAAAGTACGTTTTCATTCAACTCTTATGTCTGGATATGAGTATAGGACTTTGGAGCCAGTGGTCTCACTAGAATGAAACTCTCTATCCTCGAAGATAGATGTAAGAACTTGCCTACATCCCCATTCCCAAACCTCATCAACACCTTAGGTATGAGTAAGATTATACTAAGCATGTTTATTATTATTATTATGTTTTGGTATCTATCTCCCCTAATGTGAGAAGCAGATGCCACGAAAGTTTGGTAAATAGTTTTGAGGTAACACATGGTATATCTCAAAAGCAAGCAACGTAAGTTTCAATTTCACCGTAGATTTAAAACGAATGGGCCTATTATCAAGATTTACTGTTCATTTCCGTTTGTTTTTTTATAATAATATATAGAGTAAAAGTAAATATATAGACTGTTTGTTTTTAATACATAAGGTAATACGAATAATCTTTCTCTATCCATATTATACGGTTAAGAATTTAAGATACTATATAAAACCTAGATAGCTAAGAAGCTACTATTTATATTATATTATAGGGGTTGGTTCTGGTAGAAATCATATTTATCCTACAAACCGTAAGAACATATCCAAGCACTTAAAAAAGTTAAATTAGCACCTACCAAAATAATACATACATAAAAGTAGCACTTTTGAATTATATTAGCACATGAAAATCAATCAAGATAATTGATTTTAGCACATAATGAATGATATAAGCACTTTTCTTAATCGGCACATTGAAAACAAAAGAAAGATTCAAATAAAGAATTAATTGCTTGTTAGCGTAATTATAAAACCTAGATGGAATTTAAGATACTATAAAAACCTAGATAGCAAAAGAAGCTAATATTTATATTATTTATAATGTATAAGAGAGAGCATTTTAGAATACCAAAAAAATAAGAATTTTTTCCGCTTAATTTATAAAACACTTCTAAAATGAGGGTAAATTGATATTTTACAATAATTATATTTTAGTCTCTCATTTATTATACTTAAATCCCTGAGTTTTAACATAACTATAGGTAATTAGTTACACTTTCCCCCCTCCACAACAAACTTATAATTCTTTTACGTATTCTTGACATATCTTATAAAGTATAATGTTTAAAAAAAATCCAAAAGTACCGTGACGATCTACTCATTTGGTCGATGTTTCGATAGTTGTTTTGGTCAGTATTGACGTGTGGATTAAAATGTACAAGTAGATAATGCTTAATGTACAAGGGATAAAACCCAATGTACTTAGTCATTATCCAAGAATGAATAACTACAAAATGTCAAGTGATTAAATACCGTCAAATTAATCATCTCATTAGATTACACTTTAATCCCTCATTTTTAACAAAATTATCGATAAATAGTTAGTACTTACACTTTGTCCCTTCATAAAAAAATAACCCCCCAACCCCACATAACACACGCGATTTTGGTCATAATTTTTTGGTACAGTAATATTTTATTTAAATTACACCATTTAAACGAGTATTTTATTCTCTTTAATTTGAGTACTATAGTTTTTTTATTAAAATAATTGATATGTTACGTGATTAACATTGTCTAAGGGTAACTGATAACTGAATCGTTAACCGAAATCAACCAAAAACTGATTTATTAAAACCGTGATTAACCAAAAACGGTTATCGATTTTTTTGTACTCTCATTTAACCAAAATTAACTGAACGGAACCATCATATTTTCATATATTTCTATCTTTTATATCTTCAGTTCAGTATTTCTTATTTCTACCCTCATTTTATGTATTATACCTCTATTTCATGTACCTATACATCCATTTCATGCATTTACACCTAAATCTTATGTATTTCTAATCAAAAGTTTTAGCCCAGGTTTGTTTTGGCTATTAACAAAATTAAACGAATCAAACCAAAAACCATCAGTCTAACAGAATAAACCAAACCGATTGTCACACCCGACCCATAGCGGATATGGCACAGGGTATGATATGATTGTTTCATAGCTTTTGACATTTATTTAAAGTTTGAATATTTATTATCATCAATATTAATTTGTCTCACATACCAAATAATTGTTTCAAATAAAACCATACAATATTCGAAATACAAAAGATAACATAAGTCTTGATTTAATTATTCTAAGGCACAATCTATGTGTCTTCTCAAGTAGCTATCAACCGTGTGTACCTATTTCATGTGTAAAAGAAATTTGGGTCAACAATAGTTAGTGAATAAATCTTTATTTGTTTTTATTTAACTTTAAAAGTTTAGTTGATTTTTCTAATAAAAATTGTTTAACATGCAATCAAGTGTATCAGGTGGCATCAATCAAATAATCCAACAATCAACCATAACATATGTAAATAATGTAACATAAGTAATGAAACAATGATGCGATTCAAGCCTCGTAAGGCGAAAATCGATATAATGAAACAATGATGCGATTCAAGCCTGGTAAGGCAAAAGCGGTACTATGAAACAAGGATGTGATTCAAGCCTCGAAAGGCGAAAAGCGAAACTATGTAATCCATGACACAAAGCGGTAAACACGTATGATGAAACAAGTAATGCAACATACAAAACAAACAAGAGCACATATGACACTTAACTTGGCATGTTATTGAAAAAGTATACGGATCATATGAAACATGACACATGAAACACCCCAAAAGTTAAAGTGACAAAAAGGGAGAAAGTAAGATCTACTCACAGTTTTGCGTTCCTTAAAACCCGCTAATCCACATGAGTAATCAAAGAGAATAACACCAAAAGAAACAATCACCCTAAATATTATAACACCAAAATACTTAATAAAATAATACTAGGAAAATATATAAAAAATTACAACCTAATACTTGGGATCTTGTCCTAAATATATTTACCAAACAATTAGTGGTACTAATTATGTAATTAGATGACATTTAAATATTTTAATTGTCCTTAGTTATTAAGTCTACGTTTGTGACATATTTAAATAACTAAATTCTAGTGAACACGAATTACATACAAAAGTTTAATAGTGCGACTTTTAAATATTAAAAGAAAATATGTGTTATCATATTTTATATGTTCATTTTGACAAATCATAAATTTTATATCTTCCCTAAATGGCCTATTTTTTCATTTTAGCTCGTTCATTTATACATTATAACTATTAACCTTATTGATTTTACCATCTAGGTAGTTCATAATAATTTGTTTTAGGGAAAACAGTTATGATTTTTCTTTTTTTCTTTTTTTTATATATCCAATTTTGCATGGTGTTACAAAATTTAATGAAAGATTAATCATTTAAACCAAAACTCACGTGACACCTTAAAATGGTAACTAATAAAAAAATGAAATCAACTTGGTATAAGTTTAATTAATTTATGATCATGATACTTAAAATTTCAAAAGGAATAATTTGATAGCTGATTTAGAGAATAAGACTTATGAAACTTGTGATATTGAGAAAATGTCGCTTATGATATTGAGAAAATGGATTTCGTGATTTTTAGCCAAACATTCTCATGATAATCATCGACATAAAAGAAAAACTATACTATCTCAAAACACAAGCTACATCTAATTCAAAACGCAAGCTATGATCTAAACCCCAAGTGCTATGAAACTACGAGAATTAAACATGAAAAAGAAAAGAAAGAAAAATAAATAAATAAATAAAAACAATGCAAGAAGATAAATATTAAAACTACCTCTAAGATGAGAGTATACAGATAGAGATTTTGATCGGAGAGTGTGATGATACTCCTTGTTCTTATGTTGAACACTTGGTAATTAGGATGATGAAGATATGAAATGGTGGCTAGGGTTATTATAAAAAGAGAGAGAGAGAGAGATGATGAAAAAGAAAAATAGATGTTGGGAGTAGGGAATGATAAGGAACAATATATATACGTATTTTTGATTTGGAAGACTATTTTCATCTATAAATCATGATTGGAATAATGCACTATTATATCGATCTGATTTGTTGTTAAATAGTTTTATGGAGAATAATGGAAGTAATTGGGGATTGTAAAACTGACAACTCTATTATAACTATTTTGGTCAACAATTTATACAAATTATACGATTTGCCTTTTTATAGAATTTTGGTCAACACATTATATAAATTCTATAAACTGTAAACATAGAAGTGGGGGCGTGTGAATGAGGTTGGTGATTTGGTCAACACTTGCTTCTTGTCTCAATCACGTTTACTTGTTTCCTTTTTTTTAATATTTTTTTTGCGGATGTTACACCGATTAACTAACTGAAAGCGGGTTGGTTAATAAAATAAACTAATAGAGACTTCCGAACAATGCACACCATGACAATGTCTGTGTTTTCTGTCGCATCGCGCATTTATTGGTTATTAACCAAAACCAATTATCAGTGAGCAAGAACTAAATAGTTAACCTAAATCAAACATAAAACACATGAAATCGAACTGAAATCAACCAAAAACTGAATTAACTGAAAACAGAATTAACAAAAAACTGGTTATCAATTTTTCGTACTCTCGTTTAACCAAAATTAGTTAAATGAACCGAATCATTCATATTTTCATATATTTCTAGCTTTTATAACTCCGGTTCATATATTTATATTATACCACAGTCACCTAATTCGCTACAAAAGGGGCGTATTTCGTTTAGGTACGTTTCATACCGTACGGAATACGTATGAAATTGATACGCTTCCAAAAGGCGATCGATTTTTCAATTCAACGTATTCTAATTTTCAATTCAGTGGATTATGGTTTTAATTCAGCGAATTTTGGGTTTCAATTAAGCGATCAATTCGTTTTTAGGGTTCGATCGGTATACACTTGGCGGTAATACGTATAAGAATACATATACAATTGGGGGACTGTGGAAAGCGGGAAAACCCCCAGAATATGTAGCGTCAATCGTTTCTAGTTGTTGATTGATCCAGTTGAAATTGGCAAGCGATTTTGTTCTTAGTGTAGAGTTTTTTTAAGATGTTCTTATATAATACACATAACTATCTGGATATATATTGTAAAACCGTAAAATTCAGGAGCCAAATATCATACATTCAGGGTAGCTTCTAGTTTCTAGGGCTGTGTCTAGACTTAATTGATGGCTTTAATAGTTCACCATTGTGATTTCATAAAATTAACAATGGAAAACACCAGGAGCTAATTTAGCATAAAACAAATGGTAATTGCTGTTGATTTAATTTGATTTTTCTTTCTACTATGTGGTTTTGAAACAAAATATGAATCTTACATGGAACATCAAGAACTGTGATTTAATTGCTGTTGATTTAAAATTTAGTAATTTCTTTTTTAATTTGTGTATACCGAACCGGACGGAATGATACACCATACCGGATCGTACCGAAATGAACCTACCTCCCTTCGAACTGAATTCGTGCCAACTAGCGAATCGCTAACCCGAACCAGGTACCCGAACCGGAGCGAACCGCAAATTAGGTGACTATGATTTATACCTCAATTTCATATATTTCTAAGCAAAGGTTTTAACCCATGTTTTGTTTTTGCTATTAACTAAAATTAAATAAAGCAAACAAAAAAGATTCAATCTAACCGAATAAATCGAAGTGATTAACAGAAAACTAGTCGGTTAATAAAATAAACTAACGATGGCATTGGTTTGGTTTTAGTCGAGGATAATAACAGAACCGACCGAACCATGCACAACACATGAATCGGATTACCCGATTGCTTCACTTTTGATGTAAATCTATCACAGTAATGCTACAATAAGTATTATATGAATAAAAAACGATCAAAAACGAGTATCGCAATGTGATGTATCGCTCCCGCTGCATCGCGCGGGCATCCTGCTAGTAAATGACAAGTGTCTAAAAAGAGATCAAGTTAAAAGGGTAATTTTGTCCCAAAAAAAAAGAATATGTACATGCAAGTCATATACCTAAAAAAACATGCATATGCAAAGTCACATGTTATTTCTCCCTCGTTTTTTAAATGTCGGTAATTTTTTTATACATCCTTTGTTTAAAAAAATATATACCATACAATCGAGCATTTTTTTATCTTTAATATGAGTACCCTATTGTCAAACTTTTGGGAAAAAAAATCGAAAACCCAGTTGTGTAAAACACGTTGGACATACATAAAACACAATGAGTAAAACCTTAGGGACTCATATACAAAAGGTTTTATTTTTGAAAAAAATGGTAAAAGTGACCTAAACTCAGAGATCATTTGGCATTTTACTCTAAATTAAATAAAAAAAATTGTTTATGGCAAGGTAGGAGGTCACCAATGTTTATGATATTAACGTACCTGCAAAATTGTGGTACAATTTGATTAGTTGGAGCAAGACTACACCCTTAGGTGCCCTTATCCCCTAAAATCATCTATGTTCAAAATGCAAAACATTCATCCATGCATTAAGGAAAAACTCAAAGATCCTTTGCTTCCTTCTAAAACATTGATCACCCTGTATTTGTTTAATTCTTCCTTTTGACTTGCTTTTATATTTATTAGTTTCTCTTTAAGAAATTACACCCATTCATTTCACTTTAATTCTTCCTTTTCACTTGCTTTTATATTTATTAGTTTCTCTTTAGAGAAGTTACACCCAATCATTTCACTTTAAATTTTATAAAAACTTTATCAAGTGTTTTTTCCACATATAAACTTTGGCATTGGTAACCAAGGGGGTGTCAGCCCAGTGGCCAGCCTCACCCATTCTAAACGGGAGGACGCGGGTTCTAGTCCAGCTCGGCCCGAATAATCCTGCTGGGTAGCAACCGCCAGGCAGTTATGGGGCTAAGCTAGCTTGGGGAGGGAGAACCCTCCCGCGGTCAGGGGTACCGTGCATTTACCCTTTTCAACTTGGCATTGGTCGATCTTGTGTTTGTCACTTCATACTTTAGTTTGTATTGATCTTGACTTCTCATGGTACGTCTTGGTAACATATATCAATGTTGATCGACTCCTTGAGAACAAAGAAAATGTGTCTACAACTTCGACGGTCAATTCAAGGTCATACGGTGGGATCGACTGCTTGAGAACAAAAAAACATGTTTATATCATTTGCTTTTGATACTTTTGGTTTCCTAACTGTTTTGGTCAAAAATTAACGAAGCAATTTAGTGATCAAATTAGTTTTGTGAGGTAGTGTGCTAGCAGTGTTTATGAAAAATGTGTTGGTTTGCTTGTTTATAAAAACAGTTTTCAGGATACAGCTCGGGATATTGAGCTATATCAACAATCAAACAATGAGCGAAAATGTAAAGGTTGACAGGAGATGTATGAGGAAAGCCCTTGATCAATCTAGATCTCCGGCATAAAACATCGGGAGCTGACAATCGCAGCTGCCTCGTTCTTCTTATTACTTCAAAACTCAGGATATAGTGCAGGATAATTCCCAGATCGTTGCTATGTGTTACAAAAATTGCTAGTGAAGAGTGTTTGTGTGTAATTGCGAGAGAAAGTGTTAGAACTCGAAAGTAGTGAGTGTTAGTGTCGTGACCTATCGATCTGGTTATCTGATATTTATAGTTACAAAGAAAAACGAACTCTCCTAAAATGATGGGATGCCTTGGAATATTCGCTAGTGAACGTTGTTGACCAGGTATTGCGGCTTCAACGTCTTTCTTCTAACCATTAGACCGAGTCTTCAGGTAAACGAGTCTTCGTGGACGTTGTGATCTTGCAGCCATGTCATGTATGCGAATAATTAGTAATCACCAGGATACTGCCTCAGGATGTTACCAATATCCTGGTCTGGTATTCTGATCGTTAACAACAATAATTAAGTCAGGATATAATTCAAGATATGGGCTCAGAATTTCTCCCATAACAATTGTCCCAAAAAATGTTACCGTGAGGATACTGAGCACTAACGGTTACATTTTTCACGAGCTTCAATGTAATTACAAGATAAGGCTTTGATGTGACAACTTGCAACCGCTCAGGCTATAAACACTCATCATCCCCCTATATTGCTTCATCTCTATCCTCATTTTCTTTCAAGAAATCAAAAGGTAACATATTTCTCCCCTCTTCATTCCTTTTCTTATTCCTATTTTCTAATTCCGGCGAAGATACGACAAGACAGACGAGATCAAGCTCCGGTGACTCTGCACCTTCGTTCACGCCACAAAACCTTCTTCAAAATCCCGAGAAAGAAGTTTGTTCTTTTGACAATGCACACCTGTCGGCACTCAGGACTTCGGGTATCTTCCCGGAAGGGACGGTATTCCGCCCATATGATCGGGAAATCCGGTCAGATTTGGCGTCCGATGAGTGGCTCTGTTTTAATGCTTATCCATTTACCTTGGGTCTCTGATTTCCCTTTTCTGATTTCATCACCGATTTCATTCACACCACCGGCCTTAGTTTCAGCCAAACCATGCCCATGGTTTGGAGGGTTTTGGCAGTTCTTGATCGCATCAAGAATGGTACATTCCTGAGCTCTGTGTCAATGATCTCCCCATTGCTTACCGGCTAAGATCACATGGTTCTAATTGGTTCCTTTTTTATTCCACTTCTAGCGATCCTTTGATACTCTGGGCCACCAGGAACGGAGGAATGGAAATCCAAGTTCTTTTTCTAAAAAGAGATTCAATTCTTGGTGGAGCAGATTATCCGGTGAAGTGGTTAATCAAGGGTAGGAACTAGGGTTTTAGGGTTATCCTTATATATATCTTGTCTAATATCTTCCTCATGTTTTGTGCAGCTGACTTCAGGAAACTAGCACCCCCCTCGCTGATTCAGAGAAGAGGATCAAAGCCATCTACCAGCTTCCGGACTCCAAAAGAAGTTTCATTCCGCCTCCATCATCCTCAACCCAACACTCAAGCTTGAACATGTCTGGTAAGGATCATGTTTAATATCCTGCGTATACTCTGTTAGTCAGGATATTCACTAATTAAGTTTAAAATTACTTCCTTGTTCGTGCAGGACCAGCCAAAATCCATGAGGTTTTCGACATCGATGAGTTGGACAGCTACTCTAAACCTGCACCAGTGAAGAAAGAGCCAAGCCCCAAGCCTTCCTCTGCATCGAAGCCCTCCTCAAGCTCCAAACCTGCTGTTGTTCCTAGGCCTTCCTCCTCCTCAAGGCCCCGGGCTTCTAGTTCCTGAAAGAGAAAGGATACAGACTCTCCCGTTGCATCTGCTAAGTCTCTGTTTATGAGACCCTTGGGTTCGCAAAATTCAGTTGTCTGATTAACCAGGTAAATATCCTGATCCTGTATCCTGTAAGCATATACTGAAGTGATATCCCGAACATATATATTGATACCTGTGTCCGGCTTTGTAGGGCCTAAACCGTATGCTGGCTATGTACGAGGAAGCTTATGGGATAACCGTTTTTCATGAGGCCAGGGCAAAAAAAGCAGAGACAGCCGTCGAGGAGCTGAGGACAACGGCTGCCACCAGGACCCGCTTTTATGAGGACAAACTAAAAAAGGTCTCCCAGGATGCTAAGGCCGCTCTTCGGACGCTCAGGCCAAACTGGATGCTGCACAAGCCCAACATGAGCAAGATATGGTCTCCTACCATGATAGCCTCAAAGGGTCCGTGGTAATTTCCCTCCTCCAAGCCAGATTGAAGATGGCTTATGAGGCCAAGGATGCGGGCTTTGAATGCCCTACTTGGAACATCAGTGCTTGGGAAGCGAAGCTGAAGGATCTCGACGGCAATCCTGTGCCATATGCTGTCAAATCCGGAGCTGGTGAGTCTTCCAAGGCAGCTGGGGTGACGGTTGAGACTAAAAAGGATCCTGAGGGTGATGCTGGAGCAGATGCCGATGGTGAGGCTGGTGGTGATGGTGAAGGTGTGGTAGGTGATGCTGCCAAGGATGCTGCTGAAGGTGCTGCAGCGTGAGGGCAGCGAAGTGGGCGATGATGGGTATTGATGCCTAGGCCGGAGCCCACTTTTTTGAAATTTGATGGTCTGTAACCCCTAAACAATTTACTTTTCCTGCACTTGAACACTTTATATTTCCTGCACTTTAAATATTAATACTTTATGATGACCGATGGTGGAGGGATCCTGGGTTCCAGGACGAAGCCTTCGGTCATCAATGTTTATATGCCTTAGAACTTATCATACTCTTGGTGGATGGGTTTTGGTTTAAGACAAAGCCAAGAGTGTGACATTTTAGGTTGCTAATAATAGACTAATCTTTTAGCCTTATCTGTTGTTGTTATGGTTTTGTTTTGAAAGACATATTTTAAATATCCTGATCAAATTTCCTGGTTAGGTTACTGATGAAATGTTTAATACCTTTGTCATCTTTAACCAAAATGTTAGACAAAAGCTCGATTAAATATGACCTTATGAAAGAACTTAGATTATTTAGATAAGGCTTTCAAAACTAAAAATAAAAAACCATACCAGCAACACTTAGGCGATAACTTCCAACTTCAATCTTCAAACCGTTTGCAATGTCCCCAGCATGGATGTCCCCTGTCTGTGCAGGATATTGCATCAGTGCATGAGATACTTGAGTATTTCCTCACTTAGTGACTAAGCTTTGTAGTTTTTTCTCCACAAAAGAATGTGTATGAACACAATCATAATCTGCTATATCTTTAGAATTTGTTAACAACTTTAGTTTCACTGTGGATAAACCCTCGATATCCTGGGGTTAAACCCTTAGTATCCGTGCGCTATAGGCGGGAGTGTACAAACTCCAAGACTTAGAAAGGTGAAAACCTTTAAACCTTTGAGAGTATGAAAATACACTTTCGCGAGAGAGGGTGATCAATCCTCATATACCTTAAGGTTCCAGGATATAGCCAAATAATACGAAATTGTCAGCCACTGTTACATGAACTGGTCCCGCTATCTTGAACTATTCCCGGATACTTGCCCTCCAGGCGGGGTGTTTAAACCCAATTCGGGAGAAAGGTGAATACCTTTAAACCTACGAAGGAATCTGTATCCCTTAAACGTGAGAGAGGGGGCCAATCCTCTAGTCTTTCGATCCATCTTGAGTTAATATCCTGGAGCATTATCCTGAAGCATATCCTACAAGACACCTTCAAACTAAGGTGGGTGTTAGCTTGGCTAACACCCCTCCGATGCTTAAGTCAGTATTGCGTTTCAAAGAATATTAAATTAAATATTTTGAAAAGAGATAGAATTCATACCATCCCGAGTCAGAAAGTAAATCCTAAACTCACTTGAAATAAGCTTTAAGATGTATAGCATTCCAGGATCTTGGCAACATATCCCCTTCCATAGTCTTGAGTCGGTATGCTCCTTTTCCTGACTCTGATTCAATTTCATATGGTCCTTCCCATTTTGGGGCTAACTTCCCATTAGCAGGATTGGTCATATTCTGAAATGCTTTCCTTAAAACCCAATCTCCAACTTGGAACCTCCTAGTCCTTAAATTCTTATTATATGACTTGGCTATCCTTTGTTGATAAGCTGCCATCCTTAGATTTGTTGCATCACTTGTTTCGTCAACAGTATCTAGTTCTTGATATAAGACTTCAGGATTCGGCTTTAGGATCCCGTAGGCTTGATCTTGCCGTAGGTATCACCATCTCTGTTGGAATCACTGCTTCTGCCCCAAATACTAATGAGAATGGAGTTTGTCCAGTAGCATTCTTCACTGTTGTTCTATCTGCCCACAATACAAATGGTAGTTCTTTAGCCCATTGTCCTTTCTTGGCACCTAACCTTTTCTTCAAGCTATTGACAATTATCTTGTTGGAGGATTCTGCTTGTCCATTAGCCTGAGGATGCACCGGTGTTCACATGATTATCTTGATTCCCCAATTTTTACAAAAATCTGTGGTTCTTTTGCTGATAAATTGAGAGCCATTATCACAAATATCTCGGTTAGTATCCCGAATCTTGTCAGTATATTCCCCTTGATGAAAGATACCACTTCTTGATCCCTTACTTGGACAAAGGCTTCTGCTTCAACCCACTTGGAAAAATAATCCGTCATTGCGAACATGAAGACCTTTCCTCCCGGAGCCTTAGGTAGTTTCCCTGCTATATCCATCCCCCACTTCATAAATGGCCAAGGGGATATGATGGGATATAATGGTTCAGCAGGTTGATGTAGTATATTGTTGTGTCTTTGGCATGCATCACATTTTCGAGCATACTCCGCAGCATCCTTCCTCATGGTCGGCCAGTAATATCCTGTTCTCAACACTTTTGAGAATAAAGATCTGCCCCCAGTATGGTTGCCATAATCTCTTCATGTATATCCTGAAGTACCTCCTTGGTTTCAGGATCTTCCAAGCACCATAGATATGGACCTGCAAGGGATTTCTTATACAAAACATTATTTATGATAGTAAAACGGGATACCTTCATTCTGAAAGCCTTGGGACTTTCCTCCTTTGGGATATCTCCTTTGTCAAGATATTTCACAATTGGAATCATCCAGGATTCAGGATTCTTCTCAGGATATCCATCACCAGGATCCTGCACAGTTACTACTTCCTTATCCTGAGACTTGAAAAGTTCCATAGTTGGGTACAGGATATGTAGTATTGGTATCTAAGTTCCTTCCGGTATCCTGACAGTAGATCCTAAATTTGCAAGAGCGTCTGCTTCAGCATCTTCTTCTCTTGGTACCTGTTAAAGTGTAAAATTTTCGAAATATCCTGTTAATTTTTTAACAATTTCAAGATCCAGCTAACTTTTCACCTTTGACTGCATAAGATCCATTGAAATGGTTAGTAATCAATAGGGAATCAACATACACTTGTAAACATTTAACATTCATATTCTTAGCCAATTCTAATCCTGCTATCAGGGCTTCATACTCAGCTTCATTATTAGTAGCAGGAAATTCACATCAAATAGCCTGGGGTAATATGTCCCCCTGTGGCGATTTTAGTAGTATCTCTAATCCTACACCTCTTACATTGGATGCACCATCAGTATACAATATCCAAGATCCTGAATTCTCACCTAGTTGTTGTACTTCTAGGTCATCCTCATTTTGGATATCACGACTAAAATCAGCCACAAAGTCTGCTAAAGCCTGAGACTTTATAGCATTTTTAGGTTAATATACTAAATCATATGCATTTAGTTTTACGGACCACTTAGCCATCCTACCAGACATCTCAGGTTTCCAAAGCACATTTTCAACATGATAATTGGTTTTGACATAAATCCTATGTGTTTCAAAGTAACGTCTAAGCTTAGTTGATGCCATGACTAGAGCTAATATCAATTTTTCTAAGTGTGAGTATCTAGTTTCAGCATCTAACAAACTTTTACTAACATAATAAACAGGATATTGCTGACCTTCATGATCCTTTACCAGGACAGCACTTACTGTGTTTCCCGATACTGCAAGGTATAGGATAAGGGTTCACCATCCTCGGGCTTCATCAACAGGGGTGCACTTGAAAGATATTGTTTCAGTTCTTGTAGAGCAACTTCATGTCTTTCTCCCCATTCAAATTTTTTGTTCTTCTTCAAGATATCGTAAAATTCCTTGCATTTTTTCGAGGTTCTTGATATGAACCTATTCAACGCTGCTACCCGTCCTGTTAACCTCTGCACATCCTTCATGTTGGATGGTGATTTGAGATCCAGGATAGCTTTAATCTGTTCTGGGCTTGCTTCTATTCCCCTCTTGGTCACCATATATCCTAGAAATTTTCCTGCCCCCACTCCGAAGTGACATTAGCAGGATTCAGCTTCATATTATACTGGTCCAGGATATTGAAAGCACATACAAGATCCTGAAGATGATCCTCCGCTTTCTTGGATTTTACCACCATATCGTCAATATACACCTCCATCGTGTCCCCCAGTTTGTCTTTGAACATCATATTGACTAGCCTCTGGTATGTTGCCCCTGCATTTTTTAAACCAAAAGGCATGGCTATACCTGTTGGTGTCATGAATGTGTGTCTTCTTGGTCGGATGGCTCCATTTGGATTTGCTGAAATCCTGAGGATGCATCCATAAAGGTCAGCATTTCATGACCGGCAGATGCATCTACCATCGAATCTATATGAGGTAATGGGAACGGGTCTTTAGGACAGGCTTTATTGAGGTCTGTGTAATCTACACAAACTCTCCACTTCCCATTCTTCTTCTGGACCACCACCACGTTTGCTAGCCACTTAGGAAATTTAACTTCCCTAATCATCTTGGACTTCAACAACCTTTCAACCTCCTCTCGTATAATCACATTCCTTTCAGGAACGAATTTCCTTCTCTTTTGTTGAATGGGCCAGGGCCGGCTCAACCTAATAAGAGGCCTAAAGCAAAGTCTAAAAATGGGGCCCTTTCGATAATTTTTTTTTGCTTATGTTCTTAATAAGTAATACTATCCTTAGAAACATGATTATAGAATACCAAAATAGTAGACCTGAAGGAAAGACATTGAGATCATTATCACTGCATGAGTATAAACAATAAAGTACCTGGTGGTTAATATTGACATCATAAGTATGCTGATATATTAGAGGACTTTTGTATTCCTAGTAATGCTAGTGTCACACCCCAACCGATGACGGAAATATCGGGGTTAGTGCCACTAGGCGACCAGATTGTCTCGTGAGAATTCCATAACAAATATTTAACAATATCATTCAAACATTAACGTCCCATACCATTAACATAACATTTTAAACAATCATTACGGAGTCTAAGTTCTCCCACAAAAACAACAAGGTTCGATTTCCCCTAGATTTCATACATAAGTTCCAAACCAAAAATACATCATCATACTAACTAAACAAACTAATCTAAACATAACTTCAAGCATCCAAAGCTAAACTCCTCAAACTGTTACATACGTTAAAATACAAGTCCATACAATTAAGTAAAGGTGAGCATACAGGTTTTGTAATACTAGCATAATAGAGAAACCGTTCGCGAAATAGCCTAACTACATATCATGATACACTGAAACGTTTCCACACAAATTAACATAGGCTTATTTCTCATCCTAACTACCGTGAGAAGGCTTGCGCGTCCATCCTAAATAGACCCCCTCGGGTGTTAGCCAAACTATAGTACCATACTAGCTAAGGAGGCAAGTTAACAAAAATAAGTCCTAGTCACATGTTTCTAGTATCACGTATTGAGCATACACAATCAGATTATTCGCGTGTGATAAACAATTTGATTTGTGAAGTGGTTTTGTTATAGGAACGTATGTAACACCCAAAAAGTGCGTTAAAGCGAAAATGGGTCAAGTATACTCATTGTGGGTGCATTTAGGTAAGAGTTCGGGATCTGCGGAGAGTCGAGAAGGGTGCCGGATCAGCCTGCATACGCGAACGGGAGTGCATCAGTCTCTGAAAAGCTGAAACGGTTAAGTCTTGGTTGGGCAGTAGCCAAGTTCGGGCGAACTTGTGTGTAAACACACAAGTTCGAGCGAACTTGTATGGTTTTTGGAGAGTTTATAGCCAAGTTCGGTCGAACTTGAGGAGTTTCTTTGAGAAACTTGTCAAGTTCGGGCGAACTTGTAAGAATTCCTTACTGAAGTGACAAGTTCGGGCGAACTTGTTTGGTTTCTTAAGAAACTAGGCAAGTCCGAGCGAACTTGTAGGAAAACTTGGAGAATTTGACCTAAGTCCGGTCGAACTTGACCCAAATGGGTGCAAGTTCGGTCGAACTTGACCAGTGAGCTGGGGATTCTTGAGCGAACTTGATGTTTTCGGGTCCAAAATCTTGCGTTTTCGCATCGTTTGCTGAGGAAAATCGAGTGTTCATCCCTCCAACCCTGTGCTACTGAGCAAACTTAGCTCAGAGAGGTCTTTTAGAGCTGTTTTAGCCGTTTTACAAAAGCGTGGGCTAATCCGGGCGAACTCGGGGTTCGTTCGGATTAGTCCGGCTTGTGTAAACCAACATAAACGTCCTTGTGCTTCCAGATCTGGGATCTTGAATGATAGATGCTTCGTTTCATACCAGAAAATGAACAAAACATCATCAAAAGTCCGTATTTTGTGTAGAAATCAATGGTTTTCAAAGGTTTTTCTCAGATCTATCACTTACAAGCCGAGATCCCACAGATCTCGTGTTTGGGAAGCCTCTACTATCACCAAACAAACTCGTATTGTGTAGACCTAAGCTTAAAACATAAGTTTTGGAAGAAAAAGATGAAGATTTTTGTAAAAGAATGAGTTTTGATGAAAATGAAGGCTATGCCTTGTGCCAAAATCATTGTAAACGATTGTAAAACGTTGTTGAACATCATTGTAGCTGAAATCAGGTTGATTCTTACTTAGGAAACAGAGGGTTTCGGGTTTGAGAGCTCTGGGCGAACTTGCAGCAAGTTCAAATGAGAGGAATGAGCTGAGTATTTATAGGAGAAGGCAAAATATAGAGCTGGTGAGATCAAGTTCGGTCGAACTTGCATGTTTTCATGCAAGTTCGGGTGAACTTGCTAGGTTTTCAAGTGAATTCAATCAAGTTCGGCCGAATTTGCTGAATCTCTAAGGATTCAGACAAGTTCGAGCGAACTTGAGGTTATAAAGGGAGAATTTGTTTTGGCTAGTCAAGTTCAGCCGAACTTGGTAACACCAAGTTCAAGCGAACTTGACCCAAGTATTGGGTTTTCTTCGTTTGCTTCGCGTTACAAGTTCGTCTGGCTATTCGGTCGTATTAGTTAGTTATATTAAGCGTTATAATTGATATAATAGTGCAATTTAGCGATACGAGAGTGCGGAGAGCGATGCGATAGCGAGCGTAAAATAATCCACAAACACACATAACACATAAATAACATAAAACCACATAATTAACTGCGATTGTGATGCGATGAGATAGGTGATGCGATTTAATAAGCGATTAGATGCGATAAAAATGTAAAACACCATAATTAATTTACATAAACTTTATTATTAACCGAATCTCGGGATTGCAAAGGTAGATAAATGGGAAAACAAAATGGAAAGATAACAATCGAATTTTCGAGTTGTTATAGTCTCCCCTACTTTAGGGAATTTCGTCCCGAAATTCAAGTAGTAGCTGTAACAAATAGATGCGGGTACTTGGCCTTCATATCACTTTCCAATTCCCAAGTAAACTCGGCACCGCGTTTGCCCTCCCATCGGACTTACACGATAGGGATGCGAGAGCGTCGTAGTTTCTTAGTCTCTCGGTCCATGATTTCCACAGGCTTTTCCATGAAATGGAGAGTCTCGTTGATTTGCAGATCCTCGAGAGGTACACGGAGATTCTCTTCGGCTAGGCACTTTTTAAGATTAGACACATGGAAAGTCGGATGTACGTTGTTGAGTTCCTCTGGTAATTCGAGACGATAGGCTTCCTTACCGATTCTTTCCAGAACCTTACAGGGACCAACGTACCAAGGCGCTAGCTTTCCTTACTTGGCGAAGCGGACCACTGTAACATCCGTAAAAAAAACCGGGTTAACCAAACCCGCTTCGTTTATTAACCGAATATCCAGATAAAAATTTCGTTGCGTATTTAATGCTCAAATTAATTTTATACAATACATAATTAATAAATATATTAGAATTTAAAATCTATAATTGAAAATTTATAATAAATAATGAAATAAAAATAATATGCTGATGCCGGGTTTCGAACCCGGGTCAGCCGGAAGTCTTAACACACAAACATTCAACCACACCGCCACTTGACTCACTTGTGCTATCCAGTGAAACAAATAACATTTATAATAAACCTCGAAGTTGAATTCGGTCACTCAGCGCGCCCAAATCATTCTCGCCGGAAATCCCGACGAATTCGTCAATCATTGACGTTTTCTTTTGACATAACGGATGCATTTACATCAACGTCGGTTATAACTGAAAAATATTTAAGTCACTCATTCAAATCGGCAAAAACATAACCGTAAGATTTTGGAATTCGAAACCGAAAATATAATTCAATCTGAGTTATACTTTATTCATCAGTTGAGCTCGCGAGTATATCAACCTTACACTCTCCAATTCGCTCAGAAAACCTCGCCGCAAGTCGCCGGAATCCTCTGCAAGTTAACCGGAAATTATCGCCGGAAAACCGAATTCATTCCATCCCTTCTGCTTACTCTAAAATAAGATTTTTAGAGCTCATACCGACATCACCCACACTCACCTTAAACTCCCTGAAGAATCTCTGTCGCAAGAAATACATCGCCGGAATTCTCTGCAAGTCGCCGGAAAACCGAGACTTTCTTCCAAACGGTAAATACCTCGACTCTTTTGGTTTCAATCCATTGTTAGACTATTACTAACTTCAATCCATCACCCAGAATCAATCCCAGACGACATTGCCGAATATTCAGCTTTCGCCGGAAAACTTCTGGAATTCCAGAATCACGCTGTGAATCGGTATAGTAACCTAAACCTTCTGTTAATCATTGTTTAGTAACTCAATTTCACATCTAATCAATCAAAACTGTTGATTGATCCGAACAGATGGAGTTCACAAAACAGAGCCGACGATCCTTGCCGGAGTTCTGAGAAAGACATCTGTTTCGGTACATTCTTTCCCAAACCCTCTCTGTCCATTACATTTCAATCGCTTATAAATTTCTTTAATCGAATTAAACAAGAACAGTTGATTAATTGTTGTCTGTGTTCTTGAGCGAAGAAGACGAAGTTGACTATGTTTATAAGATTAATTAAAATCAGTATAATAAACGGGTTAGACACACAGTCCAGCGGTGGACTGTGTGCAAACAATGTACACACGTCTCGAGTTCGATCCCTGACCCAACCTCACTCTCTTAAATAAAAATGCCCTTTTTAAAACCGGACCGGGATAACTCACTGAATGATGTTAAGTATAATAAAAACCATAATATTAACCAGGTTAGACACACAGTCCAGCGGGGACTGTGTGCAACACTAAATCACAGGTCCCGGGTTCGAGACCTGTTGACGGCACCGGTTCGATACAATTAAAATCTTTTTAAAATAAATGAATTCTGATTAACTTAAATAGTGTATAAATATAATTAAAAACAGAAATATTTCGGGTTAGACACGTAGCTCAGTTGGTAGAGCTGCGTGCACGCGTACGGGAGGTCACGGGTTCGAGTCTCACTCAGTGCAAATATATACACGACCGAACCGGTCAACGGTCAACAGTCATGGTCAACGGTCAACGGTCAAAGTCAAAAAGTCGACATTTTTTTATATTTTTATTTATTTATTTAATTTAAAAATCAATTAAAAATACTTAAAAATAATGTTTTTAAAGTTAGAAAGAGACCTTAAACTCATAAAAATAAACCTAAAAATCCAATTAAAATTGTTAATAAAATCCACTTATTTACCGTACCTTTTCGTTATTAATTAGGTTAGTTATTCCTCGTCGATCAATCCTCTAAACTCGTGCGCATTCAACATCTTCAAACGAACGCACCCAATGTGAGTGAATTCTTACAAATTCCCCTTTTTATTCATGTTTTGGGGTATATTATGTGTCGCTTAAACTAATTCGTTATTCAAACTCGTGCTATACCATATTATGATCTAAACTTAGAATGTAAATATTGTTTGTTGTTATGTATTACATATTGTCAAGTTGTATGCAAACTATTTGTTAGGCCCATCAGTTCCTCGTGGGAGACGAGTTGAAAAACGCGTGCCTAAAAACTCATTCATTAGGCCCATCAGTTCGTAGAACAACGCATGCCTCAAAACTCATTCATTAGGCCCATCAGTTCCTCGTGGGAGACGAGTTGAACAACGCGTGCCTCAAAACAATATATTGTTGTATGTGTGTGCACTATTTAATATTAAGTGTTTTGTGAATAAATTTACATTTACATTTACTCATATGTGGTTATGCACTTATTTTATAATCAATTCAATAAACACGTTTAAATGTTTTAAATAGGATTCACTCGCCAACTTTTTGTTGATCCAAAAACCATTTTTACACATGCTACAGGTAGACAGGATGAAGCAAGGAAAACATAGGAAAGTGCCTTAGAAGAAAAATAATGAAGCCTAAAAAGATGTATAGAACATGTTGAACTTGTATGATATGATTGTATGATCTCCTTTAAATTGTAATAATAAATATGAAACATTATAATAAATGTCATGAGCTTTGATGAAAACCCAATCATGCCCCGATCACCTTTTCCGCTGCGGGTCGGGGTGTGACAACCACTCCCTTCCAAGGTGCAACCTTTAGGAGAACGTGATCTCCCACTTCGAACTGCATGGGCTTGCGGCGTTTATCGGCATAACTCTTTTGACGACTCCGAGCTTTCAAGAGATTGTCTCTGATTTGGAGGATCTTGTCCGTCGTTTCTTGAATTAGCTCAGGACCGGTGATTTATGCTTCTCGTGCCATGCAATAGGCGATCGACATTTTCTTCCATACAGTGCCTCAAAAGGAGCCATTTGAATGCTGGTTTGATAACTATTATTGTACGAGAATTCGATTAAAGGTAAATGTGTATCCCAGTTACCATCGAAATCTATGATGCATGCACGAAGCATGTCTTCGAAGGTGCGGATCGTTCATTCAGTCTGACCGTCAGTTTGAGGGTGAAAAGCGGTACTTAGATTGAGAGAAGTACCGAGAGCGGATTGAAAAGCCACCCAGAGACGCGAAGTAAAACGACCGTCTCGGTCAGAAATGATGTCACGAGGCGTCCCGTGTCGACATATAACTTCGTCAGTATAGATTCGGGCTAACCGTTCGAACTTAAAGTCTTCTCGTATAGCAATAAAGTGCGCAGATTTGGTAAGACGATCAACGATAACCCGAATGCTATCGTGACCGGATGAAGTGCGGGGAAGTTTCGTAATAAAGTCCATAGCTATACTCTCCCATTTCCACATCGGAATTTCGGGTTGCTCGAGTAAGCCAGAGGGCCTTTGATGTTCGGCTTTAACTTTCGAACAAGTTAAGCACTTTGAGACGTACAAGGCGATATCCTTTTTCATGCCCGGCTACCAATACTTAGGACGAAGGTCCTGGTACATCTTGTCGGCACCAGTATGAATGGAAATATCAGGATTTATGAGATTCGGTCATTAGCGACTTTCGAATATTATCATGACTGGGATCCAAATGCGATTGAGATAGTAATAAATACCATTAGGCTTAGATACGAGCTGAGTTTCGGCACCACATTTCATTTCTTCTTCCAAAGTATTCTCGTTAAAACAAGCGAACTGAGCGGAGCGAATCATGATTTCAAGGTCATTCAAAGCTTGAGAGTCACGAACACTATATACATAGCTTCGTCGACTTAGAGCATCGGCGACGATATTTGCTTTGCCGGGATGGTAGCGTATTGCACAATCGTAATCGTTGAGAAGTTCAACCCATCGGCGTTGGCGCATATTCAGTTCCTTTTGATTGAAGATATGTTGTAAGCTCTTATGGTCGGTGAAGACCGTACACTCTGTACCGTAAAGGTAGTGTCGCCATATCTTCAATGCAAAAACAACTGCACCGAGTTCAAGATCATGGGTAGTGTAGTTCTTCTCGTGGATTTTGAATTGTCTTGACGCATACGCGATAACCTTGTCTCGTTGCATGAGAACACAACCAAAGCCAAGATTAGAGGCATCGCAATTAAACAACAAAATCGTCGTTTCCGTCGGGTAAAGCGAGAACGGGAGCGTTGCATAGCATACGCTTGAGAGTTTGAAAGGCTTCCTCGTGCTTGAAATCCGAAACAAAAGGTTTGTCTTTATGAGTTAAAGCGGTAAGCGGAACGACGATTTCAGAAAAGTCGGCGATGAATCGACGGTATTAGCCCGCCAATCCAAGAAATGAACGGATTTCGGATGCATTCTTCGGTGTAATCCAACTCTTGACAACTTCAATCTTTGTACGGTCGACGTGAATTCCTTGACTATTAACGATGTGGCCGAGAAATTGGACTTCTTCGAGCCAGAATTCACATTTAGAGAACTTAGCATAAAGGTGATTACCTTGAAGAAGTTCGAGAACTAAACGAAGATGATGCGCATGTTCGGCTCTCGACTTCGAGTAAATAAGGATATCATCGTTGAGGACAATGACGAAGCGATCTAAGAAAGATTTACACACACGGTTCATCAAATCCATGAAGACCGCGGGTGCGTTGGTAAGACCAAAAGGCATGACCACGAATTCGAAATGACCATAACGAGTACGAAAGGCGGTTTTCGGAATGTCTTCTTCCAACGCGCGTAACTATGATAGCCGGAACGAAGGTCGATCTTAGAAAAACAAGTAGCACCTTGAAGCTGATCAAATAAGTCATCGATACGAGGAAGAGGATAACGGTTCTTTATCGTAAGTTTGTTAAGTTCACGATAATCGATGCACATTCGGAACGATCCATCCTTCTTTTTCACGAAAAGGACGGGCGCGCCCCATGGTGAAGTGCTCGGGCGTATGAAACCTTTATCAAGAAGCTCTTGAAGTTGGCTTGATAGCTCGCGCATTCGGATGGTGCGAGGTGATAAGGAGCTTTAGCAACAAGGGTAGCTCCGGGAACTAAATCGATACGGAATTCGACATCTCGAGTAGGGGGTAAACCAGGTAAATCATCGGGAAAGACCTTAGGAAATTCACAAACAACGGGAACATCTTTATAAGTCTTCTTTTCTTTCTCCGGGTTCACAATGTGGGCGAGGAAGGCAACACATCGCTTTTGCAAGCATTTATGCGCTCGAGTACATGACAAAAGCATCAACTTCTTTGAGGGAGTTTCACCATAGACATGGACTTGATCATCGTTCGAGAGAAGGAAGCGAATCATTTTATCGAAGCATACAACTTCAGCATGGTTTTCACGAAGAAAGTCCATACCTACTATGATATCAAAGCTACCTAACTGCATAGGTATGAGATTGATCGAGAAGATGTGGTTGTTGAGATCGAGATTACAACCACGCAAAACAGAGGTAACGGTAACGGTTCTTCCGGTGGCGACTTCCACATCGAAAGTCTTGGGAGTTTAGCGCGTTTACATTTTAAAACCTTTTTGAATTCTAACGATACAAAACAGTTATCGGCACCAGTATCAAATAAACATGAAGCATAAATACCATTAACGAGGAACGTACCATTGACAACATTGTTGTCATTCTGGGCTTGGCGGTGGTTGAGATTGAAGGCTCTGCCACGCGCAGCTTGTTGTTGCTGCGGCTGCTCCTGTGGCGGCTGAGGCTGCTGCTGAGGCTGTGGTGCTGGCTGCTCTTGCTTGACAGGACGATTCGGACAGACATTGGCAAAATGATTCGGATCACCACACACATAGCATACACGTGCTTTTGGAGCTTGCTACTGATTGGCTTGAGGTGGAGCTAGCAAAGCTGGTGCTGCTGGAGCCTAAGAAGCTGGCTAACGAGGGCCGGTACGACAACTCACAGTAAAGTGGCCGTAGATATTGCAGTTGGTGCAGAAGCGACAATTGCCACCAACGGCATGATGATAAGTGCACTTCGGGCACAAAGGGTGAGGTCCGGTATACGCACGTTTAGCTGGAGGTGCGTTCGGAGCGGCTGACTGGAGCAGCTGAGGGTTTGCTGGAGCGGCTAGAGCATAGTTCTTACTCGGGTTTCCTCTTTTGCGTCCCTGACGCTTTCCCTTCGGGTCACTTGGTGGTTCGATAGCAGCAGTTGGTTCGACGACAGCTTGATTGGCAACTTTCGCATGATTCTTGAAATAACCATCTTGCACTCGCTGATCATTGATCTCAGCAGCGAGCATGAAGGTTTCCTCGATGGTAGTAGTACGAGCAACTTTCACAAAATTTGCAACACATTCGGGTAAACCACGGATGTACTTGTTGATAGCTTTCTCGGTTGTATCAACTTGGCTTGGACAGATGATGCTCAAAATCTTAAACTGAGCAGTGAATCCAGCATTGTCGGGACCATCCTGTTTGATTCCCCAAAATTCATTTTCGAGCTTTTGCATTTCATGCGGAGGACAAAACTCCTTCAATATCACTTCCTTGAGTTCCTCCCAAGATAGACTGTAGGCTTCATCATTACCATGCCTGTTTCTTTCGGCGGTCCACCAGTCGAGAGCACGGGACTGGAAGACTCTGGTAGCGTTCACCGTGCGTAGGTCATCGGGGCATCCACTTTGCCTAAAAGTGACCTCAATGGCGTCAAACCAATGGAACATAGTTGTCGGTCCATCGTTGCCAGTGAAGGCGAGAGGTGCACAAGCCTTGAAGTTTTTGAAACTGAACCGCGACTTGGGGTTTTCAGCTTTCAAGTCAACTGATGAGTTACTGCTCACAGCATGGATTTCTGAGACGATTTGCGAAATGACCTTAGCTATTTCCTTGGCTACCATTGTGGCAATACGCTTGTCGGCGTTGCTGTGCTGGAGGTTCCTTCGGGTGTGCGATCCTATTGAAGACATCTACACGAAGGATTTAGATTAGATGAGATTCGATTATAATAGAGTTATGTTTAAATATTAATTATTATTATTCATACAAGGCACAAAATCACATAAACACGTAGGCATGTAAACACGTAGGCACATAAGCACGTAAGCGCATATTTTGCACGTATTCACCTTCTAATTAACCATCATGTGTAGCGCGATATGAGATGCGAGATATAAGCGAGATATATGCGATATAAGCAAGATAATACCACGTATGAGGCACACATCCTCATAGGCGTAAGCGAGTTAAGCGATTAGTTTTGTTGGTGTATTAATTAGCGTTTTAGATTACGAGAGCTGTGCGAGTAGTGCATGCGTTTATGGAGCGCAAAGCGATAAAGCGTGAACTCGATAATGCGAGAAATAAATAAAGCGAGAAATCGAATAAAGCGAAAATTCTCAAAATTTTAAACACATAATAATAATAAACTCGATGATGCGTAAATCGACGATATAGGCTTAAATCAATTGGGAGTGTCCGGGGTTTTGAGACGTTTGACACGCCAAAGTGATTCGACTACCCTTTTCATTTGGACCCACGCTTTGACCTAATAGATAAACGCTCTCACCGCAAGCGGCTAACGGCGTTTACCCTTCTAGTTAATACGTGTTCCAAACCATCGGTATAACCGAGACTTTGGTGAGATTGAAAATCGATTGCGGAATTAGTCATTAAGATGCGGGTTTCACCCCTAACTTAACAACTTTATTCCTAGATAGAAATGGATATTTTCGTCGAGGTTTGGATGTCACTCCTAACTCAACGAAGATATCTCGTGCGAGAGAATGCGCAAAGTGAATGATCTCGTCGAGAGTCCTCGGTTTTCACACCTATTCTCAACTTGATCACTCGTTTTGTGTGATATGAGCGTTTCCAATCGTGTATTATTGTATTAGCCTTAGGAAAGGCACATTTAAGCATTTATGGCAAGTAGTTTAGCATTTAAGTCAAAGATAGTTCCACCGGGTACTTAAACATGCTACTAGGTCGAAACATGGCAATTCTACCAATTATCCTAAGCTATGGGCTGCTCTGATACCAATCTGTCACACCCCAACCGATGGCGGAAACATCAGGGTTAGTGGTACTAGGCGACCAGATTGTCTCGTGAGAATTCCATAACAGTTATTTAACAAAATCATTCAAACATTAACGTCCCATACCATTAACATAACATTTTAAACAATCATTACGAATCTAAGTTCTCCCACAAAAACAACAAGGTTCGATTTCCCCTAGATTTCATACATAAGTTCCAAACCAAAAATACATCATCATACTAACTAAACAAACTAATCTAAACTAACTTCAAGCATCCAAAGCTAAACTCCTCAACCTGTTACATACGTTAAAATACAAGTCGAATACAATTAAGTAAAGGTGAGCATACAGGTTTTGTAATACTAGCATAATAGAGAAACCGTTCGCGAAATAGTCTAACTACATATCATGATACACCAAAACGTTTCCACACAGATCAACATAGGCTTATTTCTCATCCTAACTACCGTGAGAAGGCTTGCGCGTCCATCCTAACTAGACCCCTCGGGTGTTAGCCAAACTATAGTATCATACTAGCTAAGGAGGCAAGTCAACGAAAATAAGTCCTAGTCACATGTTTCTAGTATCACGTATTGAGCATACACAATCAGATTATTCGCGTGTGATAAACAGTTTGATTTGTGAAGTGGTTTTGTTATAGGAACATATGTAACACCCAAAAAGTGTGTTAAAGCGAAAATGGGTCAAGTATACTCACTATGGGTGCGTTTAGGTTAGAGTTCGGGATCTGCGGAGAGTCGAGAAGGGCGCCGGATCAGCCTGCATACGCGAACGGGAGTGCATCAGTCTCGAAAAGTTGAAACGGTTAAGTCTTGGTTGGGCAGTAGCCAAGTTCGGGCGAAACTTGTATGGTTTTTGGAGAGTTTATAGCCAAGTTCGGTCGAACTTGAGGAGTTTCTTTGAGAAACTTGTCAAGTTCGGGCGAACTTGTAAGAATTCCTTACTGAAGTGACAAGTTCGGGCGAACTTGTTTAGTTTCTTAAGAAACTAGGCAAGTCCGAGCGAACTTGTAGGAAAACTTGGAGAATTTGACCTAAGTTCGGTTGAACTTGACCCAATGGGTGCAAGTTCGGTCGAACTTGACCAGTGAGCTGGGGATTCTTGAGCGAACTTGATGTTTTCGGGTCCAAAATCTTGCGTTTTCGCATCGTTTGCTGAGGAAAATCGAGTGTTCATCCCTCCAACCCTGTGCTACTGAGCAAACTTAGGTCGGAGAGGTCTTTTAGAGCTGTTTTAGTCGTTTTACAAAAGCGTGGGCTAATCCGGGCGAACTCGGGGTTCGTTCGGATTAGTCCGGCTTGTGTAAACCAACATAAACGTCCTTGTGCTTCCAGATCTTGGATCTTGAATGATAGATGCTTCGTTTCATACCAGAAAATGAACAAAACATCATCAAAAGTCCGTATTTTGTGTAGAAATCAATGGTTTTCAAAGGTTTTTCTCAGATCTATCACTTACAAGCCGAGATCCTGCAGATCTCGTGTTTGGGAAGCCTCTACTATCACCAAACAAACTCGTATTGTGTAGACCTAAGCTTAAAACATAAGTTTTGGAAGAAAAAGATGAAGATTTTGTAAAAGAATGAGTTTTGATGAAAACGAAGGCTATGCCTTGTGCCAAAATCGTTGTAAACGATTGCAAAACGTTGTTGAACATCATTGTAGCTGAAATCAGGTTGATTTTACTTAGGAAACATAGGGTTTCGGGTTTGAGAGCTCTGGGCGAACTTGCAGCAAGTTCAAATGAGAGGAATGAGCTGAGTATTTATAGGAGAAGGCAAAATATAGAGCTAGTGAGATCAAGTTCGGTCGAACTTGCATGTTTTCATGCAAGTTCGGGTGAACTTGCTAGGTTTTCAAGTGAATTCAGTCAAGTTCGGCCGAATTTGCTGAATCTCTAAGGATTCAGACAAGTTCGAGCGAACTTGAGGTTATAAAGGGAGAATTTGTTTTGGCTAGTCAAGTTCAGCTGAACTTGGTAACACCAAGTTCAAGCGAACTTGACCCAAGTATTGGGTTTTCTTCATTTGCTTCGCATTACAAGTTCGTCTGGCTATTCGGTTCGTATTAGTTAGTTATATTAAGCGTTATAATTGATATAATAGTGCAATTTAGCGATTCGAGAGTGCGAGAGCGATGCGATAGCGAGCGTAAACATAATCCACAAACACACATAACACATAAATAACATAAAACCACATAATTAACTGCGATTGCGATGCGATGAGATAGGTGATGCGATTTAATAAGCGATTAGATGCGATAATAACGTAAAACACCATAATTAATTTACATAAACTTTATTATTAACCGAATCTCGAGATTGCAAAGGTAGATAAATGGGAAAACAAAATGGAAAGATAACAATCGAATTTTCGAGTTGTTACAGCTAGTTTGGTGCCAATAACAACGAAAAAAATAAAACATTATTTTAGAAAGAAAACGTGAGCAATGGTGTATATAATAGACTCATAGCCTGCATATTGGTTTGGAAAGTAAAGACCTAAAGATCACATTTTTTTACAGAAAACAAAACTATGATTTTGTGATTTTCAGCCAAATGAGACTCAAAAACTTTAAGCCAGTTACTTAATGGTTAAATGCCATAACTGAAAAGATTATCAACTGAGGCTCAAATAGAAACAAACTTTATGCCAGTTATTCAAATGAGGCTCTAACAGAAAAAAAAAGATTATCAAATAGAATGGCATAACAATACTATACCTTCTGAATAGCTTCCATTGACAATTTTGATTGCAAAGCACAACACGACTTCTATTGACGATTTCGATTGACCTCTAACTGCTAATCAAAACTGAACAACTTTGATCTCATTTTGATTGTAAAGAGCGTTAAGAAAGAACGCAGCATCAGTTAATAGTTGGGAACTTTGAAGGTCATAGTTACTCGTTAGTCGTTACCGATCTACTAGGTTTTATTATTTCTTGACTGTTCAGTTCCCACTCCTCTCCCATTCGTAAAACCCCAACTGCTAAATCCAATGTGATAGATACTAAGCCCAATGTGATAAACATATATAACAGAATAAATCTTAAAATGGAGGCCCTGGAAGAAACGTGGCCTAAAGCTAGGGCTTTACTTGGCTTACCCTTCAGCCGGCCCTGGAATGGGCCTGAAGGATTTGTCAATTCCAAGTTTGTGAGTTATAATATCTTTCGATATACCTGTCATGTCTTCGTGTTTCCATGCAAATGTGGACATCCTGCATTTCAAAAAGTTAGTAAGCTGACTCTCAATATCCTGAGGGATATTGGTTCCTACAAGCACCGAGATATCTGGATTATCCTGGTCCAGGACAACTTTCTTAACATCCTGGTCGGAAGTTTCCACGATATCCTGGGCTTGTATCTTTAATTGCTATCCTGCCCTGGATTTTGTTGATGCCTTCATCGAAGAGGAGTAGCATTCCTTCGCCTCCTGTTGGTCGCTTTCCACTTTGACTACCCCCCAGGGAGTAGGGATCTTGACACATTGATGATAGGTGGATGGCACAGCTTTCATATCATGAATCCATGGCCTGCCTAATATAATATTATAGCAGGATAACGAGACCATGACACAAAATCGTTGTATCGAATTCACTCCTTCAACGTATACAGGCAGCTTTATCTCTCCAACCGTGTTCTTCGCTGAACCCTACAAGCACAGTGGACTTCGAGGTAATCTCCATTTCTGGGATGTTCATCCTCTTCAGGGTCTCTAATTGAATGATGTTGACCAAGCGACCATTGCCCACCAATATCCTGCGTACAAAATGGTTAGCAATATACAAAGTGATTACCAGACCATCATGATGAGGATCCTGAATACTATCCCGGTCTTCACTGTCGAACGTTATCACTTTGTCAGTTGTAAGTGTTGTCACCCTCGTTGGCTTATCCCCTCTTTCTGACTTTGCCTCTTTGGCATGCCTCTCAGCTACAGAATAAGAGGTTCCGCATATATCGTATCCTCCAGATATGAAATTGATTATCTTGGCGTCTGGGGGAGGCGATGCTGCTCGTTCAGGATCCTTGTCAGTATCCTGGCCCTTATTCTTCTTCCTGCCGATGAGATCTTTTAAGTAGCCTTTGCTTAGTAGATAGTTTATCTCCTTTCTCAGGGCTATACAATCTTCCGTCATATGTCCAAAATCTTCATGGAAGGCGCATCACTTGGACTTATCCTTCCAATCAGCCTTTTGTTGGTTCTTCCTTGGCCACCTTGCTTTATCTCCTAAACCCTACATGGCATATATTAATTCAGGAGTATTAACAGAAAAACAATATTCAGATAACTCAGGATCTTCGTCCTCAACAGCATTCACTTTTTTGCTGTCATTCCTACCATATGGCTTAGAGCGATATGGCTTGTACGAGGATTCTGACTTCCTGTTAGTTGATTCATATGTGAGGATGAATTCATCCTCTCTTGCATTTTCTTGTCGTCCTCAAGCCTGATATATCTTAGAGCCCTGTTTCGAGCTTCGTCCAAGTTCCTGCAAGGATTCATTGCAAGATCCTGATAAAAGGGAGAATCCTTTTGTAATCCCATCTTGAATGCCTGTACAAAATGTAGCAACATCAAGATGTGGGATATCTAAGGATTCCCTACTTAATTTATTCACATAATCTCTAAGGGATTCTTGAGGCCCCTGTGTTATCCTGTAGAGGTCACTTGTTAGTTTTTCAAAGCTTCTACTACAAGAAAATTGACTGTTAAACAAATTAACCAAATGAGCAAATGATGTAATTGAATGAGGTGGAACTCTTAAGAGCCACTTCAAGGCTGATCCTGTCAGAGTAGAGCCGAAGCCCTTGCAAAGACATGCTTCTTTAAGATCCAGTGGAATAGGATTCACTTCCATCCTCTCCCTATACTGGGCAATATGCTCTTCAGGATCCATCGTCCCATCATAAAGCTTCATGTTGGGGGTTTGGAATCTCTTTGGGATTTCAGCATCACAAATGTGGCGAGCAAAACGAGATATGTTGTGACTATCCTGGGATACTTCTGGTATGGGTTGAACTAACCCAGGTACACTTGATATCATATCCTTTGGTTTCTGAAGCTCTCTGGAGAGTGCTGAGGTTACACTTGTATCCTGCTAAGATCCAACATTGTTAGTAGCAAGAGTATTAACATTATTAGATAAGTTACCAGCCTGTTGATTCTGGCCATATCCTGGAGCGTATCCTGGGCCCCTTACAGTCGATATCCTTGCTGATGAAGGTATCTCAGGAACATTGCCCGGGAACGGCTTGGTACGACATTGCCCTGATTATCCTCAGTATACACCGCTGAACTAAAGTTCAGATTCCTGGGCTGCAAGGGAATGACAACATCCTCAGCAGGTCTCTTGGAGTTAGACTTCAAGAGTTGTATTCCTCTCATTATCGTTTGGTTAGTTTCCGGCTGTTGCTTCATCTGATCTTGTATATTACCAAACAAAGCTAAAATTTCATCATTACAAGCCATAATAGGAGTTCTCCCTGGAACACCAGATATGTAGACATTCTGAGTAGGCAGAGTGTCCCAGGATGAAGGTGGTGGATGTAACATCCGTCAAAAACCGGATTTACCAAACCCGCTGTCACACCCTCAATTTCCACTTGCGGAGTTTTACCGCGAGGCGTGTGAACAAACCAGAATCTGAAACACTAGTACGTCGAACGACTCTATATGATTTGATAATACGTTTTCCAAAAATCATTTGATTAACCAATCATCGTAGATTTTAGATTGTCTTAGTTAGTTACCAAAGTTTAGCGGAAGCATTAGTTTTTATGGTTGAGCGGAAGCATAAAATAAGTAGAGAAACGGGCGCCAACACAAACGCCAAAACAAATGAAAAACCCAAAACAATGTTTGTAAATGAGACTCGATAAAAGATGTCTTGTTCAATGCATGTGAGTGCACCTAGAGCTCCTAGCGTCCTGAGAAACATGTAAAGAAACAAGTGTCAACATTAAAGATGAGTGAGTTCACAGGTTTTCATAAATTCGTTTGTTCGGTTATGAGTTTTTTTCCCCGTAATCCCTAACCCGGGATAACGATTTAGTTCCATTATTCCCAACCCGGAATAATAATAATGTTGGTTCCATTATTCCAAACCCGGAATAATAAAGTTGTTGTTTCCATTATCCCTAACCCGGGATAATATAGTTGATTCGTTCCATTATTCCTAACCCGGAATAATAATGTTGATTCGTAAATAAGTTCAATGTTAACATATATAGGTAGCTAGCCTAAAGTTATGTCACGTAAGTGTTCGCGATCGAAGCTGACTGTTGTGCCTCCGTGTTGCCGGGCCTATCACTGACCATGGCGAAGTTAGGCCAAATTATTCACCCGTTGACCATACCCGGTCGGCTAGCGCGACTAGCTCGGATGGGGCTTGTCGGGCCCAGTAGTACTACTTATAATTCCCCCGCTATTAAAACCCAATACTAACGATCCGAGAGATTGACGAGGACTTAAGTGATATAGCTGCTTAGTGACCATAACGTTACATTAACATTAACTTAGTTACCGAATAGTTATGTGACGTTAATTTCATATAACGTAAAGAGATTGAGTTGAAGAGTGTATACATGTTTCTCCCCCTATTGTTTAAAACCGGATAAAATTAGGGGCCGTGAACTCACCTTTAGTTGCTCGGTTAGTGTAGCAAAGAAGTTGTAAGGGATGGGACCGCTAATTGCGTCCTAACAAACCAATTGATTTCAAGTCAGTGTGTGAACACACCAATAAAAATTCTACACGTAATTTACGCACAAAGTGATACACACAACAAAATACCTAACACTCAAACATGCATGCAAGTATCCTCATGTGAACATAGTAATCAAAACAATTTATCATGAAAATAATCCAATCCATGCAACACTTTGGTGCACACAATCACAAGTTATCAAATTTCAGCTTACATACTCATAATTCAGCTGTTTTCTAGGATTTTTATAAAATAGTTCTAACGTTCCAAAAATTCCAATTATTTTACAGCAGGTGAAAATTATACTATAGAAATTTATATAAATTTTTCAAGTCCTAACACTTTACCAATTATCCATAAATATTAATATACTAGGCTGCAGTCAGATTCGTCGCTTTCTGACTGCAGTCCACAGAAGAATTTATTTAAAAATCACTGATCGTCCAATTAACAAAATTCCAGTTGGAGTTGCCCGGAAATTTCTATACCTAGTTTCTGTACAAATTTCATGATTCGACTCCCTACTGATTATAAAATCCAACTCGATAAACAACTAACAAAATTTCAGGATTTTCACAGCTTTAGTTACTGAACTTATTTGGCCACTTAAAAATATCAAACGACTTCAGAAAAATATGAATCTAGCGCCATTAGATTCGTTATTCAAATCTCTACGTTTTAGACTTCAGAAAATCCGTTTTTCGACAACTAACGACCGAGTTACAGCCAGATGAAGTCGGCTGCAACTATCACTCAGCAACCTGTTTCAGCATATTGTTACCATTAATTCGCATAAACCGTCAATATAATTAACCTAGGCGATCAAGAACCGATTTTTCTAATCATAGATCAATACATATATTACATCCATGCAAACCCTAATCAACATCTCTAGTTTTTATAAACAAACACAGCCTATGATTTTCAGATTTCGAACAAACATCACTTGCAAACATTATTAACAAATCGGCTAACATAACTTTGCATTCAAACATATAATCCGAAAACAACACAATCACAACATTCAAACACATATATCCGAATATGATCTTGTAACAAAAGATAAACCATAACCTTTAATGACTAGGTAAATAAGCCGAGACTTGGACAAGAATGGATTCGGCTGTTCAAGCAAGATCACGACCGAATGAGATGAACAACCTGCTGTCGCGACCGAGAGATGATGATGGAGTTTAACAAGCTGCTTAAAGATGTTAAGTTTAATTAAAACCGGAATAATAACCAAGATAGACGCACAGTCCAGTGGTGGACTGTGTGAATGTTTAAACCACACGTCACGAGTTCGAGTCCGGACTACCGCACCGGTTCGGGCAATTATCAAACTTTTTATATAAAACAGAAATGAAATTATTTAGTTTGTATATAAGTATAATAAAAATCAGATTATTTAACAAGTTAGACACACAGTCCAGCGGTGGACTGTGTGTTAACCTAAACCACAGGTCCCGGGTTCGAGACCTGTGGAGAACACCGGTTCGATGCATTAAAATCGTTTTTAAAAAAATAAATGATTTTCGGTTTAATTCAATTAGTATATAAATATAATTAAAAACAGAAATATTTCAGGTTAGACACGTAGCTCAGTTGGTAAAGCTGCGTGCACGCGAACGGGAGGTCTCGGGTTCGAGCCTCACCCGGCGCACACAATTTCACAATCAAACCGGTCAACAGGTCAACGGTCAACAAGTCAACGGTCAAAAAGTCAACATTTTTTTATTATTTTTATTTATTTATTTTATTTAAAAATCAAATAAAAATACTTAAAAATAACATTTTTAAGGTTAGAAAATAGCCTTAAACTCACAAAAATACACCCAACAATCCTACTAAAATGTATTAATAAAATCCGTTTACTTACCGGACCATTATGCCATTATCTAGGTTAGTTTCACTCGTGGTTAAATCAAACTTCGTGCGCATTCAACATCATCAACCGAACGCACCCAATGTGAGTGAATCTTACAACTCCCCTTTTTAATTACACGTTTTGGGGTGTGTCATGTGTCACCAAAAATTAACTCGTTTATTTAAACTTGTGCCATACCATATTGTGATCTAAACTTAGATTGTATATATTGTTTGTAGTTATGTATTTCATATTGTCAAGTTATATGCAATTCATTCATTAGGCCCATCAGTTCCTCGTGGGAGACGAGTTGAGCAACGCGTGCCTCAAAACAAATCCATTATTGTTCGTGTGTGTATTATTTAGTTTATATTGTTTGTAGTTATGTATTTCATATTGTCAAGTATATGCAAATCATTCATTAGGCCCATCAGTTCCTCGTAGGAGACGAGTTGAGCAACGTGTGCCTCAAAACGATCCATTATTGTTCATGTGTGCATTATTTAATATTAAATGATTGGTGAATAAGTTTACATCTATTTTTACTCATGTGTGGTTGTGCACTTTATTTTATAATCAATTAAATAAACTTGTTCAAATGTTTTTCATAGGATTCACTCATCAACTTTTTGTTGATCCAAAAACCATCTTTACACATGATACAGGTGAACAGGATGAAGCAAGGAAAACATAGGAAATGCCTTAGAAGAAAACAATGAAGCCTAGATTGATGTTTAGGACATGATGTAATTATGATTGTATATTTCCCATTAAAATGTATTAATGAATATGAAACGTTATAATAAATGTCATAAGCTTTGATGATAACCCAATCATGCCTCGATCACCTTTTTCGCTGCGGATCGGGGTGTGACAGATTGGTATCAGAGCCATGACTATAGGGATATAGGATAGGTTATTAGACCCTTAGAGCCTATACTATAGTTGCCTAAATTTTAATTGTTTAGGTGGTTACATACAAACTTATGATGTTTATTTGTTTCATATTTGTTTATACTTACAGTCAAACATACATACTTACATACACATTCATCATACATATTTCAATGTTCATATATCCAAATCATCTTCATACTTTTGTTATTCAAAGATTTTGTCGCAATTTTCAAATCCCATCAAAGTGAGTTCTGCGACGGGCATGTAGTAACTGGAAGGGTACAAGTACCGGTAGTCGGAACGTCCTGTCTAGGTTGGCATTCGTATAAATCCAATATAACGGACCAGTTTGCCTACCTGGGGACTAACGATGAGAGTACGAAGGACCTATTAGGCCAAAGCATGCCACACCAAACGTCGTTCGAACTAACCCACTTTGAGGTGTCACCGTGTCTACACCTGGACACATTCCGAATATCATGTCACACCCCGACCCGTGTCACACCCCGACCCGCAGCGGATAAGGTGATCGGGGCATGATTGGGTTATCATCAAAGCTCATGACATTTATTAAACGTTTCATATTCATTAATACAATTTAAATGGAAATTTACAATGATTGCTACAACATGATCTAACTACAATCTAAACTTCTTTGTTCTCTTCTAAGGCATATCCTATGTTTTCCTTGCTTCAACCTGTTCACCTGTATCATGTGTAAAAAGGTTTTTGGATCAACATAATGTTGGCGAGTGAATCCTATGGAAAACATTTGAACAATTTATTTAAATTGATTATGAAATATGTGCACAACCAAACATGAATAAAATTAGATGTAACTTGATCAACAATCATAAGATGTTAAATGAAACACTCATGAATAATAATGGAAACAATTAAAGGCACGCGATGCTCAACTCGTCTCTCACGAGGAACTGAGGGGCCTGATGAATGAATTGCATAATCATGATAATATGAATAACACAACTACAAACAATATAAACTCAATGAAAACACACATGAACGATAATGAATTTGAATTGAAGCACGCGATGTTCTACTCGTTTCCCACGAGGAACTGATGGGCTTAATGTATGAGTTTCATGTAATTTGACAAACGGAATATAAATAAATCACAACAATAAATCAATCTAAGTTTAAGTCATGATGTGGTATGGCACAAGTTTAAATAAATAAATTAATTAATTCATAACACATGACACACCCCAAAACGTGTAATTTAAAAGGGGGAATTGTAAGATTCACTCACAGTGGGTGCGTTCGGTTGATGACGTTGAATGCACGCGAAGTGGTTTTAACCACGAGTGAGATTTAAAACCTAGATAAATCGCATTATGGTTTGGTAAGTAAACGGATTTTATTAAACTATTTTAGTAGGATTGTTGGGTGCATTTTTGTGAGTTTGAGGCTATTTTCTAATCTTAAAAATGTTATTTTTAAGTATTTATAATTGATTTTTAATTAAAATAATTAAATAAAAATAATAAAAATATTTTATTTTTTTTCTGCTACAGTGACATTGACCAGTTGACTTTGACCGGCGTTGACCGGTTCGAGGCGTATTGTTGTGCGCTGGGTGAGGCTCGAACCCGAGACCTCCCGTACGCGTGCACGCAGCTCTACCAACTGAGCTACGTGTCTAACCCGTTATATATCCGATTTTAATTTCATATATACATTAATTAACATTAACAGAAAATCATTTTTATTTTAAAAACAATTTAAGCGGCTCGGCGGTGCGCTCCACAGGTCTCGAACCCGGGACCTGTGGGTTAATATAACACACAGTCCACCGCTGGACTGTGTGTTCAACATGTTATATAACTTGATTTTTATTTTACTTAAAGACAATTTAGTTATTTCCTTTTTCTGCCTTATTTAAAAAAAAAATAGATAATTGTCCGAGTCGGTGCTGATGACCGGACTCGAACTCGTGACCAGCGATATAAACAAACACACAGTCCACCGCTGGACTGTGTGTCTAACTTGGTTATTATTCCGGTTATTAATATACTTAACATATAACTAAGGTGACTCCGGTTCAGTAAACAAAAAATGGATTTTATTAAGGCAGCGTGTGTGAGACGGGATTCGAACTTGAGACCTTTGCATGTTTAACGTTTTATGTGCACACAGTCCACCGCTAGACTGTGTGTCTAACCCGAGTAAAATCCTGATTTATAATATACTTATATGATATGGAAGTGCGTCGTCTTCTTCGTCAAAGTTGAACCAGAAATCGGGTCTGACTGGTTCGAGTTTTTATTCAAGTTTCAATAGTGTTTTAGGTTAATTACTGGTAAGATAGAAGTGAAAAGGAAAAGAAACTGAGCGGAGAATATACCGACTGAACTCTCTGTTTTCCGGCAGAAACTCCGGCGACTGAATTCAACTCCGGCGACGTGTTCCTTGTAGCAGCTAGTCTCCGAAAAGTTTGGAAAAGGTAAGGGTATCACCGGTATAAGCTTCAGAGGTTCAGAAAAGCTCGGCAATGGGGAAACCGGTTTTCCGGCGACGAACAGGTTTATTCCGGCGAGTGAAATTTCGCCGTGAAAAGATGTGATTTTTAGCGAAAAGGTTTGCAGACGATTGTGGTTGAATTTATAGGGAATAATCGAAATGTATTTGGTCTGATTTTTGACTGTGTTCGTTATTTAAATTTTTCCGGCGGTTTTGAAAAGTGTCGCGGACTTCAAACATCGGTTATAACCGATATGTGATTAAAGGTTTACGTTATAACGTAAATTGGTGTTAAAACTCGCGAATATTCCGGGATTCCGACGACTGAATCGTTGGGCGCCGGTTTTGAATTTGTAAAGTCACTATATCAATTAAATGATTCTATTATTCATCAAACATAACAAGCGGCGCAGTGGTTTGTGTTTGTGAGATAAAACACTGAATGACTCGGTACAGACCCGGGTTCGAAACCCGGCAGAAACATTTCCTTTTTATTTTGCGATTTTTGACAGTTTTTCAAAAACTAAATATATATTCCCGTATAATAATTGATTACGGATCGTTTAAAATTATTTTGGGCATTTAATTCGAAACGAAAATTTTGACTGACTGTTCGGTTGATAAACGGAGCGGGTTTGGTAAATCCGTTTTTGACGGATGTTACAGTATCCCCTGCTTTTTAGAAATTTCGTCCCGAAATTTAAATAATGATATATTTTGACTATAAGAATGATGATGTTTTGTTTGACAGTTGTATGCTTAGCAAAAAATGAGGGTTTAAGTTTTTTGTTCGAGGCGGTAACGTTCCTTGTAAAGGTTAAGTACCCTATTCAGGAATCGCTTTTTGTTGCCTACTGTATGAATATTGATAAACAGGAATGATTCGCTAAAAATGATATCATGCATAAGAGTTTAGATACGTTTGGGAAAAATATGGTTATATCCTAAGGCAAAACTTCTAACACTACAATCTACATGGAACATAAATAAAAACACAACAGCTGACATCCAAACATGAATGAACACATCAGCAAATATTTGAACATGAATAAACATAACAGCAAATATTCGAACATGAATGAACACATCAGCAAATATTTGAACATGAATAAACACAACAGCAAAGATTCGAACATGAATAGACACATCAGCGAATATTTGAACATGAATAAACACAACAGCAAATATTTGAATTCACATTCTGATAACATATATGTTTGAATGATGGAAGTTCCTCTCTCGTTTGTTATGATGGAGAGGTTAATTTATGTAGAAATGGAACACAATCCAATCTCTTTAAATAACATGATGATATAAATGTATCACAAATTCCAACCAAGGCAATAATAAATCCTACATGGAACTTCTCATAACCGCCTGATAATGCCTCTGATCCTTTGGCAAGAATACTTATATATAGGAAGTACCAGCGGCGTATCCACCATATTCTTGCCAAATTTTCATTAGTTTTATCCACAAGTTATGATTGGTTACCAAGAAACTAATAAATCCTACATAGAACTTCTCATAACCGTCCGATAAGGCCTCTGATCCTTTGACAAGAATACTTATATATAGGAAGTACCAGCGGCGTATCCACCATATTCTTGTCAAATTTTCATTGGTTTTATCAGTGAATTATGATTAGTCCTATATCTCTACAATCAATACAACAAACATAAAATACTGAAATGAAATATATCTGTGCGATCAAGGCTCAATCGAACGGAGCCGATCGTTTTGCATGTACTGAAAATGAAATTGTGTGCTCAAGGCTCAATCAAACGGAGCCGAACATATTGAATGTACTGAAATTGAAATTGTGTGCTCAAGGCTCAATCAAACGGAGCCGAACATATTGAATGTACTGAATATGAATAACTTAACCACACAAACAGCCTATGCATGGAACCTCTCATAACCGCCTGATAATGCCTCCGATTATTTGACAAGAATACTTATATATAGGAAGTACCATCGGCGTATCCACCATATCCTTGTCAAATTTTCATTGACTTTATCCGCAAGTTATGGTTAGTTCGATGCGACTCTACTACAAACACCACAACCACATGATACTGATAATGAAATTGTCTGTGCGCTCAAGGCTCAATCAAACGGAGCCGAACGTATTGAATGAAATTGTATGTGCGCTCAAGGCTCAATCAAACGGAGCCGAACGTATTGAATGTACTGAAATTGAACAACTTAATTTAAACAACCATCACACAATCAGCCTATGCATGGAACCTCTCATAACCGCCTGATAATGCCTCCGATCATTTGACAAGAATACTTATATATAGGAAGTACCATCGGCGTATCCACCATACCCTTGTCAAATTTTCGTTGACTTTATCCGAAAGTTATGGTTAGTTCGATGCGACTCTACTACAAACACCACAACCACAAGATACTGATAATGAAATTGTATGTGCGCTCAAGGCTCAATCAAACGGAGCCGAACGTATTGCATGAACTGGAAATGTGAATAAATCTTTGCACTCAAGGCTCAATCAAACGGAGCCGAGCGTATTGCATGTATTGAAATGTAAAATTACGTAACCGATCAAGGCTCAAACAAACGGAGCCGATCGTGCGGGCACGCCAAGATCAACCACATAATAAAATGGGGATCCAACTCAACCTCGATGGATGGGGAGCCACGGCCTCGGCAAAAGCATATACCGAAAACAATATATAATATATAATATCCAATAATTTCTCTAACAGTCTACACATGTGATAAAGAAAAACATAAGACTAAACAATAGAAGTTGAATCTGGATCTTCGGCGAAAAGGACTAGCTGAGTATCTTCATCAGGGCCGTCATTATCTTCGACAGGGTTGGCGTTGATATTGAAGACTCTTCCTCTTGCTGGTGGCATAGTGGTTGGGTTTTCTTGGTTTACTTGGTTAACTGGGTTTGATTGGGCTTGAGTGTTGATAACATTAACCAATTGAGGGCATGTGTTTCTAAGGTGGGTAGGGTCGCCACAATTGAAGCAAGCTCGAGCATATGGGAACATGGGGTGTTGGGGTTGATGATAAGTTTGGGCCATGTTTTGTGTAGGGGAAAAGGTTTGGTCTTGAAAGGTGTGACAAACGTTGCTCAAATGACCATAACGTCCACAAGTTGTACATAGCCGGCAAGGTAAAGTAAGGGAATGGTGATAAAAACAGTTGTTGCATCGAGGGTGAGGTCCGAGATACGGTTTCTTATTTGGGTAAGCTGAGTTGGGTGCCACTTGGGTGATTGGGACAGCTCGGATGGGTATAGCGTGAAAAACGGGTTGATTTCGTTGGGTAGCAGCGAAAAGTCGCCCGACTCTTTTTCTCTTAGGGTTGGGTTGAGAAGGGGATTCGGTTTGGGTGGAGTCGGAGGTTTCAGTCGATTCTTTATCCTTCTTCTTCTCCTCCTCGAAGTCTTTGTTTCGGATTCGGTTCTCGGTGAGCTCTATTGCTAGCTCCATTGCTGCTTCCAAAGTTGCAGGCTTGGTACTTATCACAGGGTCTTGAATCTTTGACGGAAGACCACGAATGTAGTGCTCGATCAAACGGTAGAGGGGAGTAAACATGTTGGGAACCATTTGATGTAATTCGAGGAACCTTTTGTTGTAGGTGGTGTGGTCTCCTTCCACTTGCTTCAATGAGTAAAATTCATCTTCTAGCTTCTTGATTTCGCTCCTTGGACAAAATCGTCTGGTCATGATTTCCTTCAATTCGTTCCAAGTTAAGGACATAGCATCTTCCACACCTCGTTTGGCCTTCTCTGTGTTCCACCAAGTAAGTGCTATCCCATATAGTCGACCGGTAGCATAACGCACTTTGCGATCATCAGGGCAATCGCAATTTAGAAAAGTATTCTCCATTTCTTCAAACCAATGGAGGAGTGCGGTGACACCTTCAGTCCCTTTATATTTCGGAGGGTCGCATGATTTGAAATGCTTGTAGGTGCATTTAGTGGTGTTTGGGGAAGAGTTGAAAATGTTTTGGTTTGCTTGATTGACAGGATTATTGGTAAGTGCTTGTTGAACTTGGATTACAATGTTGGGTATTACGGCAGCCATTTGTTGAGCGATTAAGGCAGCCATGCGATCGCGGGCTTTTCTTGCTCTCGTCTTCCTACGGGTGAGGTTAGAAGACATCTACAATGAATACATGACAAGAGTATGACTTGGATGCTTTTGAGATCATGGGTCGCATTCAAGAATGATCATTTATAAAATAATTATACAAAAATACTACATCCATAGGATGTCTTGGGCTTTGCTCGCTGTTAGGCCCGTCATGCCGCCATACTTTACCTTATGTAATCATGTGGGCCCCCATGAATACCGGTTTTTCATATGGTTCGCACGGTTTCTGCCTGGTTGCGTACACAAAACCCGGGAAAATCGAGAAATATGTATACAACGTGTGATGTTCGGAATGTGTCCAGGTGTAGACACGATGACACCTCAAAGTAGGGTTAGTTCGAACGACGTTTGGTGTGGCATGCTTTGGCCTAATAGGTCCTTCGTACTCTCATCGTTGGTCCCCAGGTAGGCAAACTGGTCCGTTATATTGGATTTATACGAATGCCAGCCTAGACAGGACGTTCCGACTACCGGTACTTGTACCCTTCCAGTTACTACATGCCCGTCGCAGAACTTACTTTGATGAGAATTGAAAATTGCATAAAATCTTTGGATAATGAGAATATGAAAATAAATTGAATACATGAACATCGATATATGTATAATGAATATGTATATATGTATAATGAACATGTATATGAGCATGTATGTTTGACTGAAATGTAAACAAATATGAAACAAATAAATATCACAAGTTTGTATGTAACCACCTAATCAATTTAAAATTTAGGCAGACTATAGTATAGGTTCTAAGGGTCTAATAACCTATCCTATATCCCTATAGTCATGGCTCTGATACCAATCTGTCACACCCCGACCCGCAGCGGATAAGGTGATCGGGGCATGATTGGGTTATCATCAAAGCTCATGACATTTATTAAACGTTTCATATTCATTAATACAATTTAAATGGAAATTTACAATGATTGCTACAACATGATCTAACTACAATCTAAACTTCTTTGTTCTCTTCTAAGGCATATCCTATGTTTTCCTTGCTTCAACCTGTTCACCTGTATCATGTGTAAAAAGGTTTTTGGATCAACATAATGTTGGCGAGTGAATCCTATGGAAAACATTTGAACAATTTATTTAAATTGATTATGAAATATGTGCACAACCAAACATGAATAAAATTAGATGTAACTTGATCAACAATCATAAGATGTTAAATGAAACACTCATGAATAATAATGGAAACAATTAAAGGCACGCGATGCTCAACTCGTCTCTCACGAGGAACTGAGGGGCCGGATGAATGAATTGCATAATCATGATAATATGAATAACACAACTACAAACAATATAAACTCAATGAAAACACACATGAACGATAATGAATTTGAATTGAAGCACGCGATGTTCTACTCGTTTCCCACGAGGAACTGATGGGCTTAATGTATGAGTTTCATGTAATTTGACAAACGGAATATAAATAAATCACAACAATAAATCAATCTAAGTTTAAGTCATGATGTGGTATGGCACAAGTTTAAATAAATAAATTAATTAATTCATAACACATGACACACCCCAAAACGTGTAATTTAAAAGGGGGAATTGTAAGATTCACTCACAGTGGGTGCGTTCGGTTGATGACGTTGAATGCACGCGAAGTGGTTTTAACCACGAGTGAGATTTAAAACCTAGATAAATCGCATTATGGTTTGGTAAGTAAACGGATTTTATTAAACTATTTTAGTAGGATTGTTGGGTGCATTTTTGTGAGTTTGAGGCTATTTTCTAATCTTAAAAATGTTATTTTTAAGTATTTATAATTGATTTTTAATTAAAATAATTAAATAAAAATAATAAAAATATTTTATTTTTTTTCTGCTACAGTGACATTGACCAGTTGACTTTGACCGGCGTTGACCGGTTCGAGGCGTATTGTTGTGCGCTGGGTGAGGCTCGAACCCGAGACCTCCCGTACGCGTGCACGCAGCTCTACCAACTGAGCTACGTGTCTAACCCGTTATATATCCGATTTTAATTTCATATATACATTAATTAACATTAACAGAAAATCATTTTTATTTTAAAAACAATTTAAGCGGCTCGGCGGTGCGCTCCACAGGTCTCGAACCCGGGACCTGTGGGTTAATATAACACACAGTCCACCGCTGGACTGTGTGTTCAACATGTTATATAACTTGATTTTTATTTTACTTAAAGACAATTTAGTTATTTCCTTTTTCTGCCTTATTTAAAAAAAAAATAGATAATTGTCCGAGTCGGTGCTGATGACCGGACTCGAACTCGTGACCAGCGATATAAACAAACACACAGTCCACCGCTGGACTGTGTGTCTAACTTGGTTATTATTCCGGTTATTAATATACTTAACATATAACTAAGGTGACTCCGGTTCAGTAAACAAAAAATGGATTTTATTAAGGCAGCGTGTGTGAGACGGGATTCGAACTTGAGACCTTTGCATGTTTAACGTTTTATGTGCACACAGTCCACCGCTGGACTGTGTGTCTAACCCGAGTAAAATCCTGATTTATAATATACTTATATGATATGGAAGTGCGTCGTCTTCTTCGTCAAAGTTGAACCAGAAATCGGGTCTGACTGGTTCGAGTTTTTATTCAAGTTTCAATAGTGTTTTAGGTTAATTACTGGTAAGATAGAAGTGAAAAGGAAAAGAAACTGAGCGGAGAATATACCGACTGAACTCTCTGTTTTCCGGCAGAAACTCCGGCGACTGAATTCAACTCCGGCGACGTGTTCCTTGTAGCAGCTAGTCTCCGAAAAGTTTGGAAAAGGTAAGGGTATCACCGGTATAAGCTTCAGAGGTTCAGAAAAGCTCGGCAATGGGGAAACCGGTTTTCCGGCGAGTGAAATTTCGCCGTGAAAAGATGTGATTTTTAGCGAAAAGGTTTGCAGACGATTGTGGTTGAATTTATAGGGAATAATCGAAATGTATTTGGTCTGATTTTTGACTGTGTTCGTTATTTAAATTTTTCCGGCGGTTTTGAAAAGTGTCGCGGACTTCAAACATCGGTTATAACCGATATGTGATTAAAGGTTTACGTTATAACGTAAATTGGTGTTAAAACTCGCGAATATTTCGGGATTCCGACGACTGAATCGTTGGGCGCCGGTTTTGAATTTGTAAAGTCACTATATCAATTAAATGATTCTATTATTCATCAAACATAACAAGCGGCGCAGTGGTTTGTGTTTGTGAGATAAAACACTGAATGACTCGGTACAGACCCGGGTTCGAAACCCGGCAGAAACATTTCCTTTTTATTTTGCGATTTTTGACAGTTTTTCAAAAACTAAATATATATTCCCGTATAATAATTGATTACGGATCGTTTAAAATTATTTTGGGCATTTAATTCGAAACGAAAATTTTGACTGACTGTTCGGTTGATAAACGGAGCGGGTTTGGTAAATCCGTTTTTGACGGATGTTACAACCCGCAGCGGAATAAGAGTCGGGGCATAATTGGGTTATCACCAAAGCTCATGACATTTACTAATATGTTTCATATTTAATAAAGTCAAAGTTACATTTCCAAATATTCAAACATGTTCATACATTACAAGGAAATTAAACCAAACATAACAATCCCAACTCTAAATCATTTTATTCTTCTAGTCCAATCCTATGTGTTCCTAGCTGCTGCTGGTTTACCTGTATCATGTGTAAAAATGGGGGTTTTTGGGTCAACATAAGTTGGCGAGTGAACCTTATTAGATAAACATTTATTAATGAATTACTTGTTAGTTTATCAATGAAAAATTGTGCATAATCATAAATGAGCAAATGTAAATAATCAAGCAGTGGCAATTAGCAAACACAACTATAACATACAAAAGCATATGATAGCATACATTAACATACCAACAACATACGATAAATAACATAAATGAACTGTGCGATCAAGGCTCAATCAAACGGAGCCGATCGTATTGCATGTATTGAATATGTAAATTGTCTGTGCGATCAAGGCTCAATCAAACGGAGCCGATCGTATTGCATGTACCGAAAATGTAAAATGTCTGTGCGATCAAGGCTCAATCAAACGGAGCCGATCGTATGTGGGCACGCCAGGTTCAACCTCATAATGAAATGGGGAACATGCTCAACGCTCATAATGTAATGCGGAGCGGCGGCCTATGAAATTGCATGTACTGAAAATAATAAATTGCATCCAACAATAACTACACAACAGTTGAAACAAACTACATACACATGTTCATGATATGATGTATGCACAATGGTTTAATTAATATATATATATATAACAAGACACATGATACACCCCAAAACGTGATTAAAACGGGGAATTTGTAAAGATTCACTCACATTGGGTGCGTTGGATTGGAGATGGTGAGATGCGCACGAATTAGATGAGCGGAACAACGAGAAATACTAACCTAAATAATAACGGAAAAATATATTAAACGAGTGGATTTTATTAAGGATTTTAATGAAATTTTTAGATATATTTTTGTGAGTTCAAGGCTATTTTCTATCTTAAAATGTTATTTTTAAGTATTTTTAATTGATTTTTAAATTAAATTAAATAAATAAAAATATAAAAAAATTTGTTTATTTAGCGTTGACCGTTGACCGTTGACCTGTTGACTTGTTGACCGGTTCGGTCAGTGACCTGGTTTGCGCTGGGTGAGGCTCGAACCCGAGACCTCCCGTACGCGTGCACGCAGCTCTACCAACTGAGCTACGTGTCTAACCCGAAATAATCTTGTTTTTAATTATATTTATACACTTATTCAGTTTAACCGAAATCCTTTTAATTGCAAAAACATTTTAATTCAACGGACCGGTGCCTGTGATGGGTTTCGAACTCGCGACGTGTGACTTAGTGTTGCACACAGTCCACCGCTGGACTGTGTGACTAACCTGGTTATTATCTCGGTTTTTATTATTCTTAACAACTAACTGAGTTAACCCGGTTTAGTTTTTTAAACAAAAAGGCATTTTTATACATAAGGAGTGCGTGTAGCAGGGATCGAACTCGGGACGTGTATGATTTTTGTTTGCACACAGTCCACCGCTGGACTGTGTGTCTAACCCGTTTATAATTCCGATTTTAATTAATCTTATGTCATCTCTGAACTCGTCTTCTTCATTTCAAACACAGACATCAATCAAAACAACTGATACGCGATTAATTTAGTTAATGAACATGATGAACAATTTGAAAGCATTGAACCGAAAAGTTTGGGGAACGAAAATACCGAACAGATCGTCTTCTTCAGAGAATCCGGCGAAGCTCGTCGGCTCTGTTTTGGAATCTTCGGCTGTGAGAATCAATTAACAGGTTTAAGGGATTAGATGTGAAATTGAACTAATGAGTATTGATTATCAGCACGTTTTAATGAGCATACCGGTAATCAGCGAGTTTCCGACAATTCCAGAAGTTTTCCGGTGAAAACAGAAAGTCCAGCAATGTCGTCTGTGGTTGATTATAAGCGATGGGTTAATGTTAGTAAGGTTCTAACAATTGATTGAAACAGTAAAGTCGAGGTATTTTACCGGTTTGAGTTGAATACGGTTTTCCGGCGACTTTTGCAGAAGATTCCGGCAAGCTGATTTAGGCGTTCCGATGGTCTGAAAATGTGACGAAAATGAAATGGAGTATTGGTATGATATTTCTGAGTCGCGAGAGTGGTCTGAAGTTGAAGAAATCTGGACTTGATGATTTTTCGGTTATAAAAACCGATAATGATGAGGCTTTATGGTTAATCAATTCCGACTTGATTAAAAATCGGCGGTGCATCGGTTATAAACTGAATGTGCGAATAAACAAACGAATTGACGATTGATTTGCCAATTGCCGTTTTTCAGTTGGCGCAACCGGTTTAACTGGGTTTGTGTATAAATCTCATTTGTGTTCCTAGAGATAACAGAAAACACAATGTGGCGGAGTGGTCTTGTGAGTGTGTGTTAAGTCGCTGAAGTTGATTTCTGGCTGACCCGGGTTCGAGTCCCGGCAGCATCATATTTTATTTATTTATTTTGTTTTAACTTTTTATCAAACGTACTTTTTATAGTTTAGTTTATCTATTAATTATGTATCATTTTAAGTCAAAATAATCATAAATATTCAACGTGATTTTTATAACTTGATATTCGATTACAAAACGGAGCGGGTTTTGGAAACCCGTTTTTGACAAATGTTACATATCATACGTTATATACATATTTCTCGATTTTCTCCGGGTTTTAGTGTACGTAACCAGGCTAACACATGCGAACCATATGAAAAACCCGGTATTCATGGGGGCCCACATGATTACGAAGGTGAAGTATGGCGGCATGCAAGGCCCAATGACGAGCAAAGCCCAAGACATCCTATGGATGTAGTAGATTTATTTTTCTATATTTATTTTATGAATGTTCATTCCTAAATACGACCCATGATCCCAAAAACATCCAACTCATACTCATGATACGTATTCCTTGTAGATGTCTTCTAGCCTCGCCCGTAGGAAGATGAGAGCAGGAAAAGCCCGTGAGCGCATGGCTGCCCTAATCGCTCAACAAATGGCTGCCGTAATACCCAACATTGTAATCCAAGTCCAACAAGCACTTACCGCTAATCCTGTCAATCAAGAAGATCAAAACGTTATCAACCCTCCCCCAAATACCACTAAATGCACCTACAAGCATTTCAAATCATGCGACCCTCCAAAATACGAAGGGACTGAAGGTGTCACCGCTCTCCTCCATTGGTTTGAAGAAATGGAGAACACTTTTCTAAATTGCGATTGCCCCGATGATTGCAAAGTGCGATATGCTACCGGTCGTTTATATGGAATAGCACTTACTTTGTGGAATACAGAGAAGGCCAAACGAGGCGTTGACGATGCTATGACTTTGACTTGGGAAGAGTTGAAGGAAATCATGACGAGACGGTTTTGCCCAAGGAGCGAAATCAAGAAATTAGAAGATGAGTTCTATTCGTTGAAGCAAAAGGAAGGCGACCACACCACATACAACAAGAGATTCCTCAAGATAAATCAAATGGTTCCCAACTTGTTCACTCCCCACTACCGTTTGATCGAGCACTACATTCGAGGTCTTCTGTCAAAGATTCAAGACTCTGTAATAAGTACCACGCCTGCAACTTTGGAAGCAGCAATGGAGTTAGCTACAGAGCTCACTGAGAACCGAATCCGGAACAAAGACTTCAAGGAGGAGAAGAAGAAGGATAAGGCATCGACTGAAACTTCAAACTCCACCCAAACCGAATCCCCTTCTCAACCCATTTCTAAGAGAAAAAGAGACGGGCAACTTTTCGCTACTATCCAACGTAATCCACCAATTTCACACGCCATACCCATCCAAGCTATCCTAATCACTCAAGTAGCACCCAACTCAACTTACCCAAATAAGAAACCATACATTGGACCTCACCCTCGATGTAACACCTGTTTTTATCACCATCCATCTACCTTACCTTGTCGACTATGTGTGAATTGTGGACGCTATGGTCATTTGAGCAAGGTTTGCCGCACCCCTCAAAACCAAATCTCACCCCCTCCTCAAAATATGATCCAAACATATCAACAACCTCAATACCCCATGTTACCTTATGTTCGAGCTTGTTTCAATTGTGGCGACCCTAACCACTTTAGAAACACGTGCCCTCGATTGGTTAACATCATAAACGCTCAAGCTCAATTAAACCCAGTTAACCAAGTAAATCAAGAAAACCCAATCACTAGGCCACCAGCAAGAGGAAGAGTTTTCAACATCAACGCCAATCCTGTCGAAGATAATGACGGCCCAAACGAAACCACCCAACTAGTCCTCTTCACCGAAAATCAAGATTCAACTCCAATCGTTTAGTTTTATGTTTTTCTTTATGTTTTAGAATCACATAGGACCAATCATAACTTAAGGATAAAGCCAATGAAATTTTGACAAGAATATGGTGGATACGCTGCTGGTACTTCCTATATATAAGTATTCTTGTCAAAGGATCGGAGGCATTATCAGGCGGTTATGAGAGGTTCCATGTATAAACTGTTTGTGTGATTATTGTTTAGATTAAATTTATTATTTTCAGTACATGCAATACGATCGGCTCCGTTTGATTGAGCCTTGATCGCACAGACATTTTTCATTTTCAGTACATGCAATACGATCGGCTCCGTTTGATTGAGCCTTGATCGCACAGACATTTTTCATTTTCAGTACATGCAATACGATCTTTTGGTTGTTGTGTTTGTTGTAGAGTCACATAGAACTAATCATAACTTGTGGATAAAGTCAATGAAAATTTGACAAGAATATGGTGGTACGCCGCTGGTACTTCCTATATATAAGTATTCTTGTCAAAGGATCGGAGGCATTATCAGGCGGTTATGAGAGGTTCCATGTATAAACTGTTTGTGTGATTATTGTTTAGATTAAATTTATTATTTTCAGTACATGCAATACGATCGGCTCCGTTTGATTGAGCCTTGATCGCACAGACATTTTTCATTTTCAGTACATGCAATACGATCGGCTCCGTTTGATTGAGCCTTGATCGCACAGACATTTTTCATTTTCAGTACATGCAATACGATCTTTTGGTTGTTGTGTTTGTTGTAGAGTCACATAGAACTAATCATAACTTGTGGATAAAGTCAATGAAAATTTGACAAGAATATGGTGGATACGCCGTTGGTACTTCCTATATATAAGTATTCTTGTCAAAGGATCGGAGGCATTATCAGGCGGTTATGAGAAGTTCCATGTAGGATTTAGTATGTTTTGGTCAAAGTTTGTTCATCATACATTTCAGTGTATTTCAATTTAATCATTTAAAGAAGTTGAGCTATGTCTCACTTCCACAATGACTAACCTCTCCATCACAACAAACGAGAGAGGTATTGTCATCATTCAAACATGGATATTATCAGAATTAAGACTCAAGTATTGGTTGTTGTGTTTGTTGTAGAGTCACATAGAACTAATCATAACTTGCGGATAAAGTCAATGAAAATTTGACGAGAATATGGTGGATACGCCGCTGGTACTTCCTATATATAAGTATTCTCGCCAAAGAATCAGAGGCATTATCAGGCGGTTATGAGAAGTTCCATGTAGGATTTAGTATTGTCTTGGTTGAAATTTGTGTTACATTCATATCATCTCGCCATTTAAAGAAATTGGATTGTGTTCTATTTCTACATAAACTAACCTCTCCATCATAACAAATGAGAGAGGAACTGTCACCATTCAAACATGTATGCTATCAGAATTTGGACTCAGATATTGGTTGTTGTGTTTATTTATGTTCTAGAGTTACATCATAGAACCAATCATAACTTACTGATAAAACCAATGAAAATTTGACAAGAATATGGTGGATACGCCGCTGGTACTTCCTATATATAAGTATTCTTGTCAAAGGATCAGGGGCATTGTCAGCGCGGTTATGAGAAGTTCTATGTAGGATTTAGTAATTTCTTGGTACATTGGTTGTGGCATTTATTTATGTTTAGAGTCACATCATAGAACCAATCATAACTTACTAATAAAACCAATGAAAATTTGACAAGAATATGGTGGATACGCCGCTGGTACTTCCTATATATAAGTATTCTTGTCAAAGGATCAGAGGCATTGTCAGGCGGTTATGAGAAGTTCTATGTAGGATTTAGTAATTTCTTGGTACATTGGTTGTGGCATTTATTTAGGTTCTAGAGTCACATCATAGAACCAATCATAACTTACTGATAAAACCAATGAAAATTTGACAAGAATATGGTGGATACGCCGCTGGTACTTCCTATAGATAAGTATTCTTGTCAAAGGATCAGAGGCATTGTTAGACGGTTATGAGAAGTTCCATGTAGGTTGTAGTATTAGAAGTTTTTGCTTTAGGATATAACCCTATCCTTTCCAAACATATCAAAACTCTTGCGCAAGAAATCATACTTAGTGAATCAACACTGCTTATCAATATTTTTACCGTAGGCAACAAAAAGCGATTCCTATAACAGGGTACTTAACCCTTACAAGGGACGTTACCGCCTCAAACAAAAACTTAAACTCTTACTCTTTTTCCAAGCATGTAACTGTCAAACTAAACACCATCATTTTTAGACAAATATGTCACTACTTAAATTTCGGGACGAAATTTCTAAAAAGCAGGGGATACTGTAACATCCGTCAAAAACCGGATTTACCAAACCTGCTCCGTTTATTAACCGAACAATCAGTTAAAATTTTCGTTGCGTATTTAATGCCCAAATTATTTTTAACGATACATAATTAATAAGTATATTGGATTATAAAAGTTTTATTTGAAAAAGGTATTAAAATTAATGAAATAAAAATAAATTAATGCTGCCGGGTTTCGAACCCGGGTCAGCTGGTAAACAACAAAGCCTTAACACTCTTCCATCCAACCACTTCGCCACTTGTGTTTCTTGTTCAATATTAGATACAATTAATACATAACTTAGATCTCGAATTCAAAACCGACGCGCCTAATCGCAGTCGTCGGAAATCCCGACGATTTCGCCGAGATTGGACGGTTTCTTCAGTTTTAACCGAAGCCTTAACTACTACATCGGTTATAACCGACGTCTGAACCCGCGACACAAGTCATAACCGCCGGAAAACGTAATGACCGACGAATCAAGACGGAAAACGGACTAAATACGTCGATGTTCTGCCCTATAAATACCCCCTCTAACCTCTGATAGCTTTTTCGCTCACAATCACACATTTTCCCGACGTAATTCCACTCGCCGGAAATTTCTACAACTCGCCGGAAAACCGACCCTTTCACCTCTGTGCCTTACTGAACCCCCAGAGCTCATACCGAAGTCACCCACATTCATCTCAAGCTCGTTGAAGACCCTCTGCCGCAGGACACACGTCGCCGGAATAGCTTGCTGTCACCGGAGTTTCGCCGGCGAAACAGAGGAGTCCAGTTCGGTATACCTTACACTTAATCTCTTATTCTTTTTTATTAATCTCACATACAATTAATCGCAAGACACTAACGAACTTGATTAAATCTTCGAACCAGTCGGACTTCCGTTTCTGGTTAAGTCTGACGAAGAAGACGAAGATTCGTATTGTATATGTTTAATTAAAATCAAGATATATCTCGGGTTAGACACACAGTCCAGCGGTGGACTGTGTGCAAATAAAACACTTACGTCTCGAGTTCGATTCTTGTCCCACGCACCCTCGCCTTAATAAAAATGTTTTTTTTCCTTAACTGAACCGGATCCACTGCTTAAAGATGTTAAGTTTAATTAAAACCGGAATAATAACCAAGATAGACGCACAGTCCAGTGGTGGACTGTGTGAATGTTTAAACCACACGTCACGAGTTCGAGTCCGGACTACCGCACCGGTTCGGGCAATTATCAAACTTTTTATATAAAACAGAAATGAAATTATTTAGTTTGTATATAAGTATAATAAAAATCAGATTATTTAACAAGTTAGACACACAGTCCAGCGGTGGACTGTGTGTTAACCTAAACCACAGGTCCCGGGTTCGAGACCTGTGGAGAACACCGGTTCGATGCATTAAAATCGTTTTTAAAAAAATAAATGATTTTCGGTTTAATTCAATTAGTATATAAATATAATTAAAAACAGAAATATTTCACGTTAGACACGTAGCTCAGTTGGTAGAGCTGCGTGCACGCGAACGGGAGGTCTCGGGTTCGAGCCTCACCCCGCGCACACAATTTCACAATCAAACCGGTCAACAGGTCAACGGTCAACAAGTCAACGGTCAAAAAGTCAACATTTTTTTATTATTTTTATTTATTTATTTTATTTAAAAATCAAATAAAAATACTTAAAAATAACATTTTTAAGGTTAGAAAATAGCCTTAAACTCACAAAAATACACCCAACAATCCTACTAAAATGGATTAATAAAATCCGTTTACTTACCGGACCATTATGCCATTATCTAGGTTAGTTTCACTCGTGGTTAAATCAAACTTCGTGCGCATTCAACATAATCAACCAAACGCACCCAATGTGAGTGAATCTTAATATTCCCATTTTTAATTACACGTTTTGGGGTGTGTCATGTGTCACCAAAAATTAACTCGTTTATTTAAACTTGTGCCATACCATATTGTGATCTAAACTTAGATTGTATATATTGTTTGTAGTTATGTATTTCATATTGTCAAGTTATATGCAATTCATTCATTAGGCCCATCAGTTCCTCGTGGGAGACGAGTTGAGCAACGCGTGCCTCAAAACAAATCCATTATTGTTCGTGTGTATTATTTAGTTTATATTGTTTGTAGTTATGTATTTCATATGCAAATCATTCATTAGGCCCATCAGTTCCTCGTGGGAGACGAGTTGAGCAACGCGTGCCTCAAAACGATCCATTATTGTTCATGTGTGCATTATTTAATATTAAATGATTGGTGAATAAGTTTACATCTATTTTTACTCATGTGTGGTTGTGCACTTTATTTTATAATCAATTAAATAAACTTGTTCAAATGTTTTTCATAGGATTCACTCGCCAACTTTTTGTTGATCCAAAAACCATTTTTACACATGATACAGGTGAACAGGATGAAGCAAGGAAAACATAGGAAATGGCTTAGAAGAAAACAATGAAGCCTAGATTGATGTTTAGGACATGATGTAATTATGATTGTATATTTCCCATTAAAATGTATTAATGAATATGAAACGTTATAATAAATGTCATGAGCTTTGATGATAACCCAATCATGCCTCGATCACCTTTTCCGCTGCGGGTCGGGGTGTGACAGTGGAAGCACTGAACCAGTTGTAGCAGAGGTTGTAGCAGGCGGGAGGAAGAGCTCATGTTTGATTTCGAAGCCATCGAAAACAGTTGTGAAAAAAGTTTTGAAAACAAAAAGCCAAGTAATGATTTTAACAAAGCTTTTAGTAGAAATAGCACCATTTCCCCATGGTGGGCGCCAAATTGTTTTGGTCAAAAATTACCGAAGCAATTTAGTGATCAAATTAGTTTTGTGAGGTAGTGTGCTAGCAGTGTTTATGAAAAATGTGTTGGTTTGCTTGTTTGTAAAAACAGTTTTCAGGATACAGCTCGGGATATTGAGCTATATCAACAATCAAACAATGAGCGAAAATGTAAAGGTTGACAGGAGATGTACGAGGAAAGCCCTTGATCAATCTAGATCTCCGGCATAAAACCTCGGGAGCTGACAATCGCAGCTGCCTCGTTCTTCTTATTACTTCAAAACTCAGGATACAGTTCAGGATAATTCCCAGATCGTTGCTATGTGTTACAAAAATTGCTAGTGAAGAGTGTTTGTATGTAATTGCGAGAGAAAGTGTTAGAACTCGAAAGTAATGAGTGTCAGTGCCATGTCCTATCGATCTGGTTATTCGATATTTATAGTTACAAAGAAAAACGAACTCTCCTAAAATGATGGGATGCCTTGGAATATTCGCTAGTGAATGTTGTTGACCATGTATTGCGGCTTCAACGTCTTTCTTCTAACAATTTAGACCGAGTCTTCAGGTGAACGAGTCTTCGTGAACGTTGTGATCTTGCAGCCATGTCCTGTATGTGAATAATTAGTAATCACCATGATACTGCCTCAGGATGTTACCAATATCCTGGTCTGGTATCCTGATTGTTAACAGCAATAATTAAGTCAGGATATAATTCAGGATATGGGCTCAGAATTTCTCCCATAACATTAACATCAGAGGCTGTGGACCTACTTAGTCGGGTTCAAAGGGTCATGCATAGTAATGCTAGTTTTTAAAAGACTTAGTTTTGCTATTAAAAAGGGGTAGCGGCGCAGCTTGTTGTCCATTTACCATCTATCTCTATGTAAATTAATAAAAATAACATATATTAATTAAACAAAAAAAATTGGACCTTCGTACGACGATCGGTCGATGCATGGTACAGCCGTAGAATCTACCATGAAAGCTTCATCATGGAGTTGTGTCTAAGCATGATCTAAACATGACATTATGGTCAAAGCATGGTCTATTATCCAATCAATAGTGAGGCTATTGTGAGCTTTTTGTCACGGTAAAAATTTGGATCACTTAAGTATTATCAGTGAAATCACCTGATCATATCTATCTTCATTAGGCAATAATGCTTATACACCAATTCAGAAGGAAACCCAACAATTTTGAGAAAACCCGCTTGTATAAATTGAACCCAAGATATAATGGTTTTTAGCCTTATTCCACCTCTAAGATGTCATAATGTCACGAGCAGCTTTTTGTACTCTTCTTTCAAGCTTTATGATGTGTAGAAGGGTTTAATATACACTTAAGCCCCCCGCGTTACGAGGCGGGGGGCGTAAAACTGTGTTACCAGCGTTGTCGGGCTGGGGCGTAAAGCGTGCTAAGTAACAACCGAATTACGATAAAAGACGGGGAAATAACATAATACAAAAACACGAATTTTTAACACCAAGCGACATACGTGACATAACAACTACCAAACATCATGATAAATAGCAACCGAATGGACAACAAATCCTGTAAAAACGTACAACAAAACTAATAAAAACTAACTTCTTTAACTTTTTATGGCAAAATTATAAAAATAAGAACCAAACTTGTAAAACAAAAATAATAAAAAACCCTAAAGTAAAAAAAAACACCAAAACTACAAGAGACAAAAATATATACTATTCATCAAGATGTTAAGAATTAATACATATATATGAATTTTTGTATGCATATTTATATTTCACACACATGTTTTTATTTTCACTATATTTAAAATATTTACATTATTTTTGGTATGAACTCATATTATATCATTTGTGTTATAAACTCTTTATTATTATAATATTTACATAATTTTTGGTATGAACTCATATCATATCATTTGTGTTATAAACTCTTTATTATTATTATTGTTGTCGTCTTTTTATTATAATAGGGATTATAATTATTATCTGAGAATATATAAAAGTTACTAAAATGGCTAAAAGATGCATTAAAAGTTATCTTCAGTAATGATTTAAAGTCTTACAAATAAAAATTTAAGTAAAGATTTAGAAATTCAATATTACTTGTTAAAATATTATCAACGACACACGATGATTACACATAAAAAAGTTATAAAGTTGTATCAAATAATGGTAGCCCCCATGAGAACAAACAAAAAGCTACATTTTCATGGAAATTGCAAGCTATAGTTACATTGGCAGGCAGCCCTGCAACCAAACACAGATGATGAGATGTTATGCTGATTTTTATTTAATATGCCCATGTGCTATTTTTATTGAATAAGGCTTGGGGTACGGTGGAGACGGGGGTTTGGGGTATGGGTTAACACATGGACTGTGCGGGCTTCATTGGCAAGACCCAAAAAATTGAGGGTATGGTGGGACTTGGGTTTGGGGCGTGGCTTGGCCAAATTCCTTTTATTTTTCTTTTTTTTAAATAAGGGATAACCATAGGGTAGGGTGCACCAATGTCCACCCGCCAGCTCAGATGGGTAAGGTGCCCAACGCCTGGGCTGAAACCCCCGCCCAAAGGGCCACACCCAAACCCAAGCCCACCCTGGTGGTCACATGGGCGTTTCCCTCCAACCCACGCCCCATACCCCACAGTCTAAGGTGTGATGCCATGACATGAAGTGGCGGACCTACCTTAGGGTAAGAAGAGGTAGCCTTCGCTACCGCTTGGCAATCTGGCGGTAGTGTAAATTTTGGAAAAAAAATCTCGTTTTTTCGATTTCGTACCGCTTTTTTTTATATAAAACGTTACCGTTACGAAGATTTTTTAGATCCGTCACTGATAACATGGCTTTCTATTAAAAAAAATATATTGAATTTAAGTCTTTTTGGAAAATTAGATTTTTAAACTTTTCTTTTATACTTGCTTTTTCAAAAGATTTCTATGTACTTTTTGTATCTTAAGATTGCTATAAATTCTTTTCTGCTTTTATAAAGTTAATAATATTTGGTTGTTTATAAATTTTGAATTTGATTGATGGATAGATGTTTTCTAGGTTTGATACAGTTGATTATAAAGTCATAACCCACCACATGTGCACCACCGATCACCTCTACCCACCACCAACATAATCACTGACAAAATCAAACAAAAGATTCCTAGAATCAAATAAATATGTTAGTGTAGGGTAAAAAAACTCAATAAAAAGTTGTATACCTTCTATATTTGAGGGATCTAGAAAAAGTCGATGGATCTAAAAAAGAAAAGGAGTTAATAATCTTACATCCCTTGTCTTTATCTCTTTATGTATACATAGATATATAAACATATAAAGTAAAAAATTGTGTAAGAATAATATATATAGGGGTGTAGGAAGAACATAATCATAAATTTTGAATTAGTATGATTTAAATATTTGCTCAAAGATATTTGATACAACAATGTAGAAGAAAAAAAACTGTATTAATTTTGTATTTCGCCAACAAAGTTGTGGATTGGGCTACCCCTACCTCCTTCATACATTTGCCTATGACTCCATGTTGTGGGCGTTAAACCCACTGGCGCCAAACCCACCTAAGCTAATTTTTCTCCCCCAATCACGCCCAAGCCTCACCCCCTGGGCGTTTTCTTTCAAAAATGCTTAAAGGCGTGCTTCAATCCACGCTTTTCTTCAAATTGCTTGGCCAGTGATATCATTCCAACTCAAATACCTTTATATTTAAATTTAAAAAAAAACACGAAAATAATAATTGGGTAATCATTGATGGGGCATTATCCACTAGCGCCCATTTGTGAAAAACGCTATAATGCCCCTTTGCTGACTGGAATGCATGTGTTGTAAAATGCTCATGTGTACCACTACACATGGTCTAAACGCAAGCGTGTGAAAGGAGGGTGTCAAAGTAGGGAGCGCCACCCCTTTAACGGGTGTCTTTTTCATGTAATTAAGTTTCATTCTCTTTTCTGGAATTTAACTAAACATTATCATTCCTGAAATTTATCTCATTTGTAATACCACTCACATCCCATTCCCCATCCTTTCTCTATATTCTTTTTTTATATATATTTTTCTATGTAATTTAACTAATATGTTTATATTTCATCGCTTAATTAGTTGCTTGAATTTAGGGGATGAATAGTTGAGCCCCAAATATGAGGATTCATTTTAGCTTTCCCTTAAATTATAGAGACGGGGTATGCTGATGGGAAATGAAAAACAATTATGTTTTTAGGTGATTTCTTTGATTTTTAAAGATGTGAAATGGGACCTGGGATGAGTTGGGATGCTTTAATAGCACACATCCCAAACCTATCCATGTAATTAAGTTTCATTCTCTTTCCTGGAATTTAACTAAAAAATATCATTCCACAAATATCTCATTTTGTGATACCACTCACATCCCATTCCCCATCCCTTTCTCTCTATTTTTTTATATATTTTTCTCTGTAATTTAACTAATATGTAGAGCCCCAAATATGAGGATTCATTTTAGACTTCCTTTAAATTATGGATATGGGGAATGCGGATGGGGAATGGGAGGCAGTGGTGTTTTTAGGTGATTTCTTTGATTTTTAAAAGATGTGAAATGGGACGTGGAATGAGTTGGGATGCTTTAAGAGCACACATCCCAACTATTCACATCCTTAAAATTTTGAGAAATCACCTAAAAACATCACCCCATCTCATCCCATTCCTCATCCCCATTACTTTAGGGATTCACTATTCATCCCCTAAATCCAAACAACTAGTTATGTGATGACACATAGACATATTAGTTAAATAATAGGGAAGAAGGGAATATAGAGAAAGGGATGGGAATTGGATGTGAGATGTTTTCAGAAAATAATTGATGAATTTAGGGAATGATGATTTTATTAAATTTTAAAGATGGGGACGGTAAAATTGATTGTGAATGCTCTTAACTTGTAAATTTCCTCACGAGCCTTTTTTTTTCAAGAATTCATCTTCTAATATAAAACAATACATATTACAGAATTATATATTTATTTTTATGCAGATTTTTCAATGGAAGAAGTGAAAGAGGTTGTGTAGGGGTGGCTCAGACAATTCTCCAGGTCCTGACGACTTTATGGGGTGGTTAAGAACTTTTTGGAGGATATAAAGAATGATATTTGGGCATATGTTTCGGGATTGGTTAGTTAGCTAATATTCTGAATGGGTGTCATGCGTCTTTTATCACTCTTATCCTTATAAATTATTGTCCATTGTGATTAATGATTAGATATTGTAACCGAGTAGATTATTGCTAAACTCTTGGCTAACAAATTAGCTAAAGTGGTGGATCAGGTGGTGAGTCCCGTTCAACCTACTTTTATTAAAGGTATACATATTCTTGATAGGGCGTTGATAATGAATGAAGTGGTGGAATGGTACAAAAAAACATTGATGATCTTTAAGATTGACTCCAAAAAGGCTACGACTCATTAAGTTGGGACTATCTCATTCGTGTTATGGAGGTGAAGAGGTTTAGTAGTAGTAATAGACGGATTCGGAGGATTATTTCTTGTTAGTTGTCTGCTAAGTCGCCAGTTTCCGTAACTGAGACCCGTTATCCTTTCTTGTTCATTTTCGATGGAAGGCTTACACATTATCTTCTTTCTTGTTCATCTTATTATATTTATATGATTTATACCCATATTTTCTATACACAATTCTTTTTTACTTTAATTTTTATACAATAACAAACTTCCTTACAAAGTCTTTAATTTAAATTAAATTTCAATTTAACTTAGACAATTAACACAATTTAATTTATTACCAAAACAAAATTTCAAGATCTTTGGGATTTGAAACCCGCCACTCTTTTATACATTTTCAGTTAACTATTAATATTTGAACAACCAAAACATCACCGACATCACATATTATATAATTTATATTTGCAAATTCAGTTACACATGATTATGCTTTCATTATTCTATTATACAACCCTATATAATACATGAGTTTATAATCTAGTTTTTACAAATAAAAAAAAAAATCTATACTATATAATAAAAGAAACCATTTACAGGACACTTGTCATCATATTAGGACATGTCTTATGGATAATTATTATTTTAATTTAATCTCTAAATATTATTTAGTTTAATATCTTATGATAATTATTGCTTAGTTTAATCTCTTTTAACTAATTATAGATTACTCTCCTACTAAATATTATTTTTTAATCTATTCTATAGATAATTATTATTATTAGTCTTACTTCTCATTTATAATATTATTTATTTGATTTTCTATATCATATGACATATACCTACTTTTTATTTGTAATATACAAATTTACTCTTATTTTTCGATGATGTAATTATCTTTAATTAAACATTTAAAATTTTATCATTGTGTATATAATGGTAGACATAAAATAGAAAAACATTTTGGATGGCATCAACAAATAACTTAAGACATAATATACTTTATAATTATACATAATAATATGCACTTATTAATATATAATACCAAACAAAATTACAAATATAAAATCATTGATTTACTAATAATAAAAAAGCCTTGGTTTATTAAATTAGATTTATTACAGGTTTTTTAAAATATAATTTATATTTTATCACTCAAATGGCTGCTTATTTGCTTCTTGAATAACATGTTTGATCACTATATCTTCTATACAATAATCATCTCCGCAATCACCATATCTATCGCGTACCGAGTATATCCATTAGTTTTTAAATATAATTTTCTTATTATTTGGTATATAAAATCATATTTATCAAGCCGTGTAATACACGAGAGTTTTTAAAGATTAACTTTTTATTATTTAGTAAACAATATTAAAGTTATTCACCCCATGTAATACATGTTTTAAAGATATAACTTTTTTATTATTTGGTATATAAAATTACATTTATTCAACCCGTACAATATGGCTCCTATAAATATTACTTTCTAATATATAAAATTAAACTTATTCAACCCGTGAGGTTTTTAAAGATATATTGTTTTATTATTTATATATAAAATTCATTTATTTAACCCGTATAATTCACGGGTTATAACCTAGTTAAAACTTAAAAAAAAAACAGAAAAGTTAGAATAATAAATTAAAACTTAAAAAGAAAACATAAAAGTTAGAATAATAAAAGTTGTATGAAACAATAAAGAACAAGGGTAGGATGATTGCCTTGCTTTGGTTGCGTAGTTTCCTGGAAATTACAAGCCCTAAATACTCATCCTAACAATGGATTTACAGTGGCAGCAGCAGCAGCAGGCACCCATCAACACCACCACCGGCCATCAATGAGATAACTCCCGCCTTCAACCCTCTAATTCCCTTCAACTAAACCCTTATTCTTCTTCCCACCATGTTTCTAATTCCACTCCGATAATGTTAACATTCAGATTTCCGGTACCTTTTTCTCCTTCACTCACATCTTATTTATCGATAAATTGGATTACCCTTTTGTTGTTTTCTCCTGTTAATTCCCTATTTGATTCAACAGTGAATATTATACTCCCCTTTTGTTAGAAGTTGAAATGAATTAACTTCTTATCTGACATCCAATGTTTGTTGAATGTATGGTAAGTGAATTTGCAGTGAAAGTGGTTTATTTTGTTCTCAGTGTTGTTAACTTGTTATAACTTGTAGCTTCATTTTAAGAATCAGATTTTAGGGGCTGTTTGTTTCAGCTCTTAATGGGCTTTCTTAATGGTTCAGACTGTTTGTTTTGCTAGCAGATGTCTGAATGGGTCAGACATTTGCCTCTGAATGGTTAAACATTATACTGAGTCTGAATGATTAAGGGGCTGTTTGGCAACTTCTGAATGGTTAAGTGTTGAAACACTAAGAGGGCTGAACCATTAAGAGCCAGTATAATGATTAACCGTCCAGAGGCAAATGTCTGACCAATTCAGATTAGAGGTCTTAACCATTCAGACTTAGTATAATGCTTAATCATTCAGAGGCAAATGCCTGAACCATTCAGACATCTGCTCGTGAAACAAACAGTCTGAACCATTAAGAAAAGCCCGTTAAGAGCTAAATAACAGCCCCTAACACCACTTTTCTGAATTGGCCAGACATTTGCCTCTGAATGGTTAAGCATTATACTGACTCTTTGTGGTTCAGCACTTAATGGTTCAGACCTCTTACTAGTTCAGCACTTACTCCTTAGTTTCAGGTGTATGTGAAATTAATTGAGTAAATAGGATAATTTTGTTTGCATTTACTCTGCAAGATGTGTTGGACATTTTGTCTACCTATGCAAGAATTGACATTTGTTAAGATGACTTGTCTTCGTCTTGAATGTAAAATGCTGCATTGTTTTAACAGAATGTTCGAATAATTCTATAGTCTGTGTATTATTCGGTTTTTAATTATTTGTATTCATATAGTGTGTGGTATACGGTCATTAGTTATTTGTTAGAACAAATATTGAGATCTTGTTGATCTTTTCTGTTCATAGGTCTGTACTGGTTAGCAGTTGGTGTGCTTTATGAAACTCAAATCTTGTAGAATTTATTCTTTTCTTAAGGCTTGAGTTGTAGCTAAAGGCTACATTCACATACATAAAGAGGATTACGAGAACTTTTAAGAAAGATTTGCATAATTTGAATTAAGTTCACATTCCTCGATGTCATTTTTTTCGTCTATTAGGTTATATAACATTAGAATATGGTTGATAAATACGGTTGATCTTAAAATCAGTTATATGTTTTCAGTCACATCTGTCAGCTTCTGTGTTACTGGCGGCTCGAAGATGAATTCTAATCATTCATTAGCGGCTACTCTCAACGATATTCTTCAAGTTGTGAATCCCACAGAGGGTGATTGGGCAAAACGATTTCAAATTATTAATGATCTTCAGTCTGTTGTTCAAACTGTCGATATTCTTAGAGGTAAGTACACATCATCCTGTATCAAAATTATGTGAAACTTAATACTTATGCAATTATTTAAATTGTGAATTTGATTATGCATGTAGGTGCCACAGTGGAGCCGTTCGGTTCATTTGTGTCTAACCTCTTTACAAGATGGGGCGATTTAGATATCTCGATCGAGTTACCAAATGGCTCGTACATTCCTACTGCTGGGAAAAAACTCAAGCAAACGCTACTATTAGACGTTTTAAAAGCTTTGAAAAGTTTAAGTAAGCTTCTTGTTTTCTAACGTTGTGTTTAAATATAAAATGTGTATATATTTATATATTAATTAATGTTAATGTCGGTTCATCAGGTGGATTTCATGGGATAAAATATATCTCCCATGCAAGAGTGCCTATCCTAAAATGTAATAGCAACAACGGCAATATTTCGTGTGACATATCTATCAACAACTTGAGCGGTCAAATGAAGTCAAAGTTGTTGTTTTGGATAAATGGGATTGATGATCGTTTCCGTGACATGGTTCTAATTGTACGTGTTTTTATTTCTTTTTTATTTTACTAGCTATAAGTGATGGTGCAAAGAACATTCTATATTCTATTTTGAACGATCGTGTGCAGGTTAAAGAATGGGCAAAGGCACATGGTATTAACGATCCCAAAACCGGAACCTTCAATTCTTATTCGCTTAGTTTACTCATTATATTCCATTTTCAGGTTATTTTAATCTTTAAACAATTTTTATTTTATTTATCAAGTTTAGCATCTTTCCACTTTTTAAACTTATTTTACCGTATTTCTTTCAGACTTGTGAACCTGCTATTCTACCACCACTTAGTGAAATTTACCCCGGGAACATGGCTGGTGACCTTTTCGGTATTATTTTATATTTGTTTGGAAAATAAAAAAATTGCATGCATATAATTAGAAGGTTATACAATAATCATTTGTGAAACAGGCGTAAGAGCTACCGCGGAGAAAAATATCGAAGACATATGTAGCGTGAACATAAACAGGATTAAATCCGATAGGTCGAGAGTGATCAATAGAAGCTCGTTGGCTGATCTCTTTATTTCATTTCTTGCAAAAGTAAGTTCTATATGCATAACAGTTTCTGTTAAGATTTCCAGTGATAATTTAATTGTTTTTTATTTCAGTTTTGCGATATAAATACGAGGGCTTTGACACAAGGGATTAGTCCACATAATGGACAATGGGAAGACATTGATACTAACATGATATGGCAACCAAAAACTTACGCGTTATTTGTACGTCTTCTTTCTCTCGTGCTCGTATATGTATGTGTGTATGTTTACATGCATGTATCATAGATGAGGCAAAGATGGTAGGTTGGGGAAGGGTCAAAACGTTCGGGTTGAAATGGGTCATTTTTAGTACATGCTGGGCCTGGTTGGGTTGATATGCAAGCAGAAAAATAAAAATAAGAAAAAGGTTTTTTTAATTGATAAGCACCCTTTTTAAGTAGTTTTTTTTAATTATACACGTGTATACTGTCAATTTTTAACTATACACTTGTGTATATTGTCAATAATTATACATATGTGTACATTACCAAGCATATATGTACGATGCTTATTTTTCAATTTCATATATGTACACTAGAAAAAACATTTTCCGAACCATAATCTTCCGTTATATACATATATGATTATGTACAATCATTTATACACATTTGTTGTACATATCTGTACATTATTAAATAATATGTACAATACTTATTTTTCAATTTTAAGCACGTATATACACGTGTATAATTAAAAAAAGAAAAACTAACAGGAAAAGGGGCGATTTAGCAGGAAAAAAAAAGTTTTGCATTTTTTTTTGCTTCGGAAAAATGTGTTGTCTGAATGCTTTTCACGTTTCTCAATATATTGTTTATTTTGACATATTTGAGAATTGATAAAACACAACCATTTTTAAAGGGTTGAAATTGCTACCTAACATAGGAAACGCTGTCACGTATAAAAATTTAAATTTTGGAAACCTGTTTACTGCTGATAGATCGAGGACCCATTCGAGCAACCAGCGAATTGTGCAAGGGCTGTTGGGCAACGAAACCTTCATAAAATCGCACAAGCATTTCGAAACTAGCTATCAGAAACTATCTACCAATCAAACCCACCCGCTTACGGTTCTAGTTAGGCCAGAAGTATTGAGCATCATTACTAGATCTCAACACGCAGGCTCGGGCATGAATCAGTTAAGAATTCATCCTCAGGGTCGCACAAACCAGGCTGGGATCCTTAGGGGCCCAACCGGGCCCCATATGCAGACGTACAAGGTAATCAATGACCAAAATCGGAATGGTGGTTCACAGACTTATAGGGGCGCGCATGGTCCCACACAAGCGCAACAACGATATCCGTCTAAAAACAGTTCAAACAAGAGGGTCAATCAGAGACCTTTGCAGGGAAGTCAAAGTCAAGTCGACGAGGTGGTTTCTAACAATGACCCGCATAAGAGGAATCCGAACAATGGCAATCCACAGGGTCAGAGATGGAGGGTAAGATCGGAGAGAAATGAGTAGGTTTCGGTTTATTATTGGAAACGAAGAGCTGTGTCGGAAATGGGACTGTTTTTTATACCCTTCGGAATTTTTGTTTTATTTTTAAACATGTCGTCAACGGAACTGAAATCGGTGGGGATTGATCTCGGGTCAACTTATTTCGGACACAATTTGTAACGATTACTTTGACTTGACCTTTATTGATTTTCATATACAAACTGGTATTGTTCATGATCACGTTGATTCTGTGAATACCGTGATGAACTTGTCCCAACCCCAAAATTCAACCAAAGGGCACGGAATTTGAAGTGAAAAGTCTAAATTCTCAAAACTGAAATCTGATCATTATCACCTCATAACCAACATATAAATAGAGTTATAAATTCGAAAGCGGGCCTCAAGATACACTTGGGCCAAAAACTAGAACAAAACAAAAGTTGGTAAAAAACCCAAAAAAAACATAAAAATGATAAAAATCATGAAATAAGCCTTTTTTGGGCCCGAACGTTAACCCAAACCGCCAAAGGCTTTTGCAGCAAAATGAGATTTTTCCTCACGATCGTTTTGACTGGTCGCACGCTCAAAACGGACCCCTGTAGCCCAAGTTAGAACCATTTTAGTGAAGCCCCCATTTGTCACGCGATCTTGGGCCTCCAAATATAACATGGCCCACTCCTCCACACTTAGGCCTGCATCACCAAATTAGCAGGGTTACTAGCTGAAATGTGTTCAGTTTGATGGTTTAAGGATGCTTTCTTTTTCTCAAGATCATTGTTTACATTTTTTCATTTTCAAAATTGATAAGATGTTTGGGGAATATTATACATATGTACTCTAAAACTTATTAAGATAATATAACAATTGGCAAAACATGGGTTGTGAATATATCTAACTGTTCAATGTGAAATTGTACAAATTTTTATGCTATACGTACAAGCATATGAAGCTTCCTTTTAAATGTTAGTTTATGGCCCTAAAAAAACTTAAAACACTCCTCTTCCACTTTAATTAAACTTATCATTTAAATCTTACATTTTTCAAATTTTTTGGTCGACACACTCAGATGTTTTTCATGTTTGTTTTGTGTATAACTTTCAAAATTCGATGTCTTATAAAATCTTAGAACATAATGTTGCGACGTGCTTATTTTTACTTATGTTTTGGTAAGTTTCGTTCAAAACAACGTTGCGCATGATAATGTACAAACCACCTAGCACTTAAATATGGAAGTTGTAAGAAAAATGCGAACTCTACAACGGGCTGCCAATTCTTTGAAAGTCGTCTTGTGACATGGCAGTGTAAGAAGCAGACGACTGTATCTCTTTCAACTTGCGAAGCAGAGTACGTAGCGGCCTTCGGTTGATCTTTTTAAGTGCTCTAGATTCAACAACAAATGCGAGATTACGGTTTGCAGTTTCTTACTACTCTCATACGTGTAGATAATGAAGCGGCTATTTAACGTTTTCAAACCCGGACCGGGCCGGCCGGCCGGACCGGTCGGGCCGGGATCCGGAAGCTTTACCGGGCCGGTTCAGCTTGTTAGACCGTTTCAACATCGACCCGGTGGTCGGGCCGGAGCCGGGCCGGCGGTTCATCACGAGAGGTCGGGCCGGATTGTTGACGGAGCTCAGATCTAAAGAAAAGAAATGTCGGAAGACAAGATCTGGACATACGTTACCAAGCTAGAAGGATGGTCGGAGGCAGTAAAGCTAAGAGAGAGGAAGGAAACATAAGTGTAGTAGTGTGACCGGATTTTTTCCGGCTGTTCTCTGAAACAACAATGGATATTGGGTGTTGGTCACTTGGTTGCATGTGAATGTTAAAGAGATAACAGGAACCGTGTTTTATTTTAAAAATGAGATTAGACCCAACTACTCTTACTTTTAATTTCAAAAAAGTGATAGTCTATGACTATATAGTTGCAGAGAAAAAGAAAAATATATTATTAACCTATATAAACTAATTTATATGTACTTTTACTAGTTAAATTAAACTAATTCAATATGATAGAGTTTTATTTTAGTTAGTTTCTAAACAATTTTTGTTAATTAATTATTTTACCAGATTATTTACTTAATATTTTAAATAATATATTTTTTGTATAATTATAATATTTATAATATTATCCGGTTCTTAAATCCGGTTGGACCGGTCCGACCAGTGAACCACTAAGATAACCGGTTCAATGTCCGGTCCAGTTCTCAAAACATTGGCTATTTCCATTACCAAAAATATGGTAGATCACTCTGACTGAGAACGTTAAATCAGGGTCATTAACTTGGACGAGATTGTGAAATTTGACTGAATTTGAAAAGTTTGAAAGTTTGAAGTTTGGTCAAACGCATGACTTCCAAATAAAGGCATTGAAGAAAAAAAGGTGAAAATTGGTAATATTTGAGCACTAGTTTAGTGGTCCGCTGATTTCAATTTTTTTTTTCTTGCTATAAAGTTCTTACTTGTGTATTATACATAATATATTATCTTACTATTGCATATTGGTGAGTACATTACATCAAATGGTGGTGTTGTTACAGCAGAGGAACTTGCTCCGTATCTTGATGTATAAACTGCAGAAAATACGGTGCGATTTTTTAAGACGATCATGATGAATAACCGTAGATCATGTATGTATTAATGGACCATATTGGGTCTTAATGGATCAGGATGGACAATAATAGATCATATATGTCTTAATGGACCATATTGGGCCTTAATGGATCACATGGACAATAGTAGATCATATATTTCTTAACTGCTAATAATGACAATGGAGGCGACAACGGACAAACACATATCGCTCGGATTCGCTTCGACACCGAATGACATGAGCATCCGGTGGGCGAGGCACTAAAACCCAAGTGTTATTGTTCAATAAAGCACTATCCTCATCATCCATAGCTTGTTTCCAATATGGATGAGGGAGAGGTTTGAGATCTGAGAGAGAAAATGGATTATAAAAGCAGGGCATGATCTGATTGCAAGGGGTAAAATGCCATTGGTTCATCACATGGTAAAAAAATGAGGTCAAAATCTGGTTGGTTGAGATTGGTTCTCAAGTTCTCACAAGTGATAAGGGGTTACACGTCGATTAAGCTCTATATACATATTCGACCTCAATTTTTTTCCGCGGTTCGATGCCTGCTGAGGCATAGGGCGGGTTTATGTAAAGGTTTTGATTTTATTTTATAAAGTTTCAAGGTTGGTAGTTTATCAAGTCGCAACGCAGGCGATTAATACTAGTTATATTTTAAGACAAGTTAACTTGTCCCTTTTTTACACGGTCGTTAAACCTAGTATTTTAAGCTAAACTGTGGATCGAATCATATCAAAGCTACACCGCTGAACATGCCAATTTGCTTCAGTTTGAATAGTTCTCAAACAGTTCATGAAGACCCTTAATACAACCATTAAAACTGTAAACGTTAGTAATTACTAAGAATTTATACATTGTACCTGTATAGCTGTAAAAACTGAAGGTGGAAGAATAAAATAAATACTACATGACTGTGTCAAGAAACTTGCTATTAAATCATTTGCTTCATTAGTTATAAAATGCACAGAATTGTGTTTTAAGTTTATTACTTGAGGCGTTTATCGCATACCATGACTCTGTAACTTGCATGAGGCCCTTCAGATGTATCTCTTATGGTTACACGCCAACCAATCGCCTTCCCGATTTCTTGAAGTTCATCCATCACCGACACAGAATCACGAATGTACACACGCCCCCCGGGTCTTAATATTCTGTTCATCTCAAGCATGATACTTGAAATATTGCATCTGATACATATCAAACCAGAACGCAAGGTAATTAAAAAGAATAAAAAAGTAAAAATAAATAACATCCATAATCTTTGTAAGAAAATATACCTTTTTTGTTCAACTGAGAACAGACCAGCTGCATGCAAGAGATCATAGGTTCTTGGGTACGTATCAAATGGTTCACACCTACGGTCATATGGGTTATATTAGACGGGTCAAAATGGTTATTAGCAAGGAACAAGAGAAATGATGATTAAGCCAATGTGATTAGCAATATGTACCAATCATGCATGACACCCAGAAGTCCTCTGTCGTAAATAACAGGCAAGGTGTTTGGACCGCTAACAGGAACAACATTCATAACCCAACAATCTATTTGATTATCAATCAAGGCTGCTGCAAATCTGCAGAAACAAAAATATTGGTCTTAGAAATAAAAAAAAAATGAAAGTTATATTCAGAGTTATCTGCCATTTTCGTCCCAGTGGTTTTTCCAATTAGGCCAGTCCAGACCAAATTTCAAATTTGTACCATTTCCGTCCCTGGACATTCTTGAAAATGACGTTTTTACCCTTCATTAAACAACAGGTTTTAACAGATGTTAGTTTTTTGGACGGAACTGGTATGTTTCAAGAATGTCAGGGACGGAAATGGTACAAATTTGAAATTTGACAAGGACCGGCATAATCGGACAAATTATAGGGACGAAAATGACCGTTAAGTCTTAAAATAAAATGATGGATGAAAAGAATATACCCTCCAAATCCAGCTCGCATGTCCATCACATTTCTGAGTTTAAATTTTTTCCAATGCATAGACCGGACATAACTATCGATTATTTCTTTCCAATATTTTGATTCGGCTTTAAACAAATCATTTCTAGATATAAATGCATCAAAAGTTATGGTTTGGAGTCTTGCAGGCGGATCATGCAATCGTGCGGGCCATGTGGTAACATTTGCTCCAGATTTATCCTCAGGGAGCGGTGTGATACATGGCTTCAAATCAACATACCTAAAATAACAACAAATGGATATTTTAAGTGTTTATTTATATTAATTATTTATTAAGAAATTTGAAGAATAATTTACCAAACATTGTCTGGGTTATCCTGGTTATCACATAACGGGGGTTGGGTCTCTGAATCACGGTTTAAATAGCAACTATTGTCAACGGGTTTCTGCCATATTGCAATGTATCCCTCTTTCTTCACAAGGTTCCAACAGAGGCGATTCGTAAGGTTCATCATCTCTAAACAGACGTTTCATCATTTTAATATCTCAAATAGGTTAAAATCAGAATTATTCGGTAAAAAGGTAAATATAACTACAAGATAATTTACCTTCCCATTGTTGTTCTAGAAGTGGTTCATGCTTGTAAACCGGTTGTGCTGCCCAGACAAAATATCCACCTGCCCGAAGCAATCTGTTGACCTCAAGCAGCAAAATCCCATCTACAATGTAACACATCATTATATTGTTTAACAAAAGTAACAGTCGATCACCATGAAAGCTTACCGTCACGAGTCCAATTAACTCTACATCGTGAACAATGAATCAAATCAAACCCCTGGCTTGGATAAAGCAACCGTCTTGTTGCAAAAGCAGCCACCATTGCAGGCACACCACGCTCAAGTGCAAACTGAATCTGATTCTCGTGCACATCTTTCGGAGCTACAGATAAAGTGAGTACGTCTCTTGACGTTAAATACGCACCAAAACTTGCAACACCACATCCAACATCTAAGACAACACGGGTATGATGCCCAAATGCAATCTCCGGAATCATCTACAAAAACATATCAAACTCGTATAACAACTTTTTTTTGAAACTAAAAGTGAAATTGTACAAGTTTACTGTTTCTACCTTTGAAATCTGATCTATGTACTGATCGGCTCCATGTATGAACTGTGTGCCACCTCCAGGGAACCTGAATTTATCCTTACTTACAACAATCCAATTCTGACCACCCTTATATTCAGCTAACTGTGCGTGTGGAACGTTGTTATACCACACCTGTGTTCATTTCAAAACACAAAACCATCATAAAAAGACGGTTGATTAACTCAAACCGCATTCAAATTCACAGTAAACTCACCTCATCGCGACTTCTCGGCCACGGGATTGGAGCTTTGTAACCCTTAGGTGTCGGTACCAAACAATTCAACCCCCTTGTCTTTCTCAGGGCAATGCCGCTCGAACTTTTCCCCTTTCTTCGTCAACTTCAATCTCTTAACCGCTTCCAGATTGTCCAAACACGGTATATACTCCCTCATACTCGCCGGACACTTTCCAAACCTCGGCACCACCCCAACTCTAACCCTAACTCCATCATCAACATTCATCGCATCCGTCTCGTTGTCCCACTTCTCCAACATATCCGGATCAAACTCCCCTACCTCAAAATCATTCCTCATCACCCCATTCTCATCCACCAGTCCCATCCGCTGCACTGCCGGAGGCGTTGGCGGCAGTGGAGGCGACCGCGTAAGCAAATGCGGTTGCGGAACTGAAACCGGAGCTAATGAGTGATCATCTAGGGTTTGTTCTTCATTTGTATTGTTAATTAGAGGAAAAATATCTACCGTTTTATTATAATTTGGGGAAATTGAGACTGTTAGGGTTTTGGCATGTGCATTTGAGTTAGAACTGAAGAAAATAACTTGTTCATAATTATAACCGGACCAGCGTTTACCTATGTAGAAGAAAGCTATAACTACAAACACAAATCCAACAGATTTTACCAGAATTGAAGATTTCAACAGATCGAATCCCTTCATCTCTGCTACCACATTACCTCATCGTAATTTCATAAACAAACTCCTGCAATTCAACAAGTTGTGTGCGTATTTTCAGAAGAAAAGGGCCAGAAGTTCAACTGTTTGAGACTAATTGGAGCCCTAAAGGATGATGAGTATATGTATGCATAAGAGAGAGAGAGAGAGTGTATGTATAGATATCAGGTATGTGTATGTAATTGTTTTCTGTGTGTTCTGTCACTGTGTGTGTGTTGGATCAAGGGGTTTTGATGGGAGAATGATTGCGTCATCATTCTCGTGCGGCTTGCTGCGGTGAGATAGATGCATTTAACACCCTGAACTTTCTCCTAAGTCGATTTCGATCCTCGAATGTAAGATTTTATAAGGGAATGTGTTATACATACATGTTTGGCCAAGCCGAGGCTTAACGAGCCTAGGAGCTCGAGAGCTACTGTTAGCGGCTAGGTTAAAAGCTATAACGAGCCGAGCTTTAACAAGGCCGAGCCCAAGCTCGAGCCTGAAATAGAACTTGTTTAGTTATCGAGCCCGAGCTCGAGCCTGGAATACGAAGCTCGTCTAGGCTCACGAGCCTAAACGAGCCCAAACAAATTATTTAAAATTTTATTTATATATATATATATATATATATATAATAATGATGATAACATTGGCGAGCCGGGCTTGAGTCGAGCTTTGCTCGTTTAAGCAATATTGAAGCGAGCCCAAGCCGAGATTTTAGCTTGTTTGAGGTTGTTTTCTAAATAACCCGAGCCGAGTCCGAGCTTTGGGTTTTACTCACGAGCCAAGCTCGAGCTCAAATAAGTAGGCTCGAACCGAGCCGAGCTCGAGCTCGAGCTTCATAAAAACATGACAAGCCGAGCTCAAGCCTGGTCGAGCTCGGGATCGGCCCGGCTCGTTTACACCCCTAAGTTTGGGTGTGGGATGATGATGTGGTCAAGCGGGATCGCGTGGAAACACAAGATTGTCCCTCTTCATTTGCAAGTTTACGGTATGGAGAGGTTGGTCATTTGGTTCGTTATTCAGATACTCTCGATCTCTTTCTCTCCCCACCTCAAAAAAATAGACGAGTCGTTAAATATCTTAGATTTTAGAATACCACTATTATGGTTTCTTATGAATCTGTTGTCAGAACGGTGTAATGTACATACTTTGTAGCTTTTATGGTTTTGTAATAGTCTTGGGTATTTTTTATATCATAAATGTATCACTCTCATGTTGAAGTATTTTCAAAGAGAATCAAGAATGGGTATATTAATATTGAAGCCATAAGTGTATTAATATTGTTAGTCTATCAACTCCTGTAGCCCAGGATCGCTTATCAATTAAGGATCATATTAGATGAACAATGATCGAGTATGCACAAGATTTGCGTAGGGACTCATAGCCAAGAGAACACAAACGAAACACACACTTAAATTACATACAAATGTTGACACTTACATGGGTGTTTATACCCTTATAATTGACGGTTAAATAACTATTTTATAACTACCAAACATAACTAACTAATCGTCACAACCGTTACCTAAAGGTCATGTCTAAAACTTATACAGTTTGACTTTTAATACCAAATTTGACATTTATATTTGAGTTCTAAAAATCTAGAATTTCATGATTATAATTCTTCCAACAGACATCACCTTCACCCAACTCGAGTGTAGGTTTAATGGTAGTAACCGAGGTCAGAAGACCATCCAAGCAACGACATGGGGGTGGGGTGTAGGGTTGGGTGGTGAGTAATAGCAAGAAACGTAATGGTAGTCTGGATCTTCTCTTAGATGTGAAACAACCCGCCTTCGCTCCAAGGACAAGCTAGCTGAAAGCTTTATCTAAACTAGCTTTTCAAGTGCTTTGGTAAAATGAAAGGTATAAACTGGTGTTTAATTTTTAGTATTGCTTATCCTTATTACCAATGCTAACATCTCATTATGGACATAAGCAACAAACGTTCATTCAAATTCAAACATCAACTTAATACGATATAAATGAACATAATCACATACTAGCCTTTTGGGGTTACAGAACTTGATCTCTGGGCGTTTAGCAAATCAAGATATAGTTGTAACTTTTATACCAAGAAAAGCTCGTGAATAACAGTCCCAATATCCATCCGATCTTGTGGAAACTCGGAAGAGCATTTCACTCCAATTTTCACTAATGAAATCAAAGTCTTTTCTTCAGCAGCCTCATTTAGAATCACTGGATCCAGAATCTGAAGCACAGAACCATCAGCCAAGGCATTCTGAGCATAGGAATGCAAAGTTAGACCTTCTTCAAACATTGGTCAACAGGTTTCTTCCCTGTTAGCATTTCCAACAAAAGGATTCCAAAGCTATATATGTCTCCGCTGGTTGTGATTGCACTTCCAAATCCGTATTCTGAAATGTAAGTAGATAAATTGTATAGTATCACTTAGAGTAAAGAAAACAATCAAATGGACTAGAGATCATTAGCTTACCCGGAGGTGCATACCCAATAGTTCCTTTAAAAACACTTGAGCTATTGTTTGCATTAGAAACTCCTTCTAGGGAAAGAATTTTCGCGAGTCCAAAATCTCCAACATGAGCGACCATATCAGTGTCCAGTAAAATGTTACTCGGCTTTAAATCACAATGGACAACTACATTTCCACAGTGACCGTGTAGATACTCAAGAGCACAAGCCACATCCTTAATGATGTTGATTCTTTGAGCAAGATCTAGCATTTGGTGTATTGAATGCAACCAACTCTCCAAACTCCCATTTGGCATGAAAGCATAAACTAGAGCTTTGAAATCATTGCCTTGGAAATCAATACTTGAACAAGAAGTTATCACCTTCACCAGGTTGCGATGGCGAATATTTCTCAAGGCATCACACTCGGCCATAAAACTCTTAAACCCTCCTCAGTGATTAAGGTTCAGTACTTTGATTGCCACAATGAAGCCACTTTCATCAAGAACTCCTTTGTAGACCGAAGCAAAGCTACCCATACCAATCAGATTTTCTAGAGAGAACCCTGCCGTTGCTTTGAAAAGTCTTCCATATGAAATCCTCTCAAAAGACTCAGTCGATGTTGTAGCTAATTCTTTATCTGCATTCCTTTTTTACAGCAGTACAACGAGAGAAATGACACCAGAGCTAAACCTACAACAGTGGAAGATAGTGAGATCGCTACAACAACATGGATGGAAAGCTTTCTTGTACTTCTTTTGGAGGCGCTATTTGTGCATTTGGGTAGGTGAAGCTCAGGTATGCCACCACAAAGTCTATGGTTCCCAACGGTTGATATCATACTTGTGTTGGCGAAAACACCTTTATCAAACACCTCTCCCTCAAAGTTATTATATGAAAGATCTAGATACTTCAAATCCATTTCTCGCAAATATGTCGGAATAGGCCCAAAAAAGTTATTCTGAGACAAGTTAACATACTCAAGGCCTCTCAAAGAACTCATTGCCTGTGGAATTGATCCATGGAGAAATTTCTGAAAGATTTAGTGTTTGAAGGCTGATGCAGCTGCATAAGCTACTTGGAAGTTCACCATTCATCGACAAATCAAGATATCCTAAGCTTTTCAGGTTGACATCTGTTGTGGAAGCACTCCGGACAGATTGTTTTGGCTCAGATCTAGCCTAATGGAAAGTAAAGACAATTGGAATAATTCTTTGGGTACTCTTCCTCTGAGGTTATTTCTGTGAAGGTCTAGACATAACAACCTTTTGCAATTGCATAAAGTCAATGGTATAGTGCCTTCTAATTTGTTTGCACTCAAATCTAGTTCGGTTAGAAATGACATGTTTCCTATAGATGGTGGAATATTCCCAAAGAATGCATTGTTTTCAAGATATAGTCCTTCCAAGTTTTGAAGCTTTCCTATGCTTTCAGGAATCATGCTTGTGATGTTGTTTAGTGCTAGATTAACATAAGTTAGGCCAAGCAAATTGCCTATAGATGAAGGGAGACTACCTGAGATATAGTTCCCAATAAGCCCTAAGAATTTTAGTTTGGATGAGAAGTTCCCAAGGGAATTTGGTAACACCCCTACTAATTGGCTTTGGAAAAGTTCCAACATCCCTAAATTGCTACACTTGGACAAAGAATCAAAGAGATTCTTGAATTCAACAGGGTTACTTTCAAAATTAATGGAAGCAAGAACCAAAAACTGAAGTTTTTGCAGCTTTCCAAAATCAATCTTTATTCCCCCCCTTGAAATAGTTTTGAGCAACATAAAAAATTACCAATTCTGAACAATTTGATATTGAGGGTGGAAGGAATCCACTGAAGTGATTACCAGCTATTATTAATGTACTAAAATGAGGTTGGCTTAAACATAAGTCTGTCGGTAGATTGCCATGAAGCTGATTTTGTCGAATACTTAAAAATTCTAACATTGAAAGGTTATAGGAAAACAATGGAAACTCTCCAACGAGGCCATTAATAGCAAGGCGTAATTCTCTCAATTCTTTCAATTGATTTAAGGAATCTGGAATGCTCCCTCCTAGCGGATTATCACCTAGATAGAGTTTTTCAAGATATGTGAGATTGCTAATGGATGCTGGAATCCCACCTGTGAAGTTATTCATCTGTAAGTCAACGTTCTCATCATTCGCAATGAACTAAAAATATTTAGAATTTTCCCATACAACTTATTTGAAAATAAGTCAAGTAACCTTAGTTTTGAACAACTTGATAAGTTGGCTGGGATTTCTCCGGTGAAAGAATTGTTCGGAAGTGATAGATATTGTAATCGAGATAAACGGCCTATTTCATGAGGGATACTTCCATGCAGTTGGTTGTGATTTAAGATGATGTACTTGAGGAAGCTGAGGTTTCCAAGAAATGGAGATAAAGAACCTTTTAAACCTTTTTCTATTAGATTCAAGCTTGTGACTCTTTGATGTCGGCGACCACACGTCACTCCTCGCCACATGCAAAATGGAAGAGAATTATTCCAGAACTAAGAACACCAAGAGGGTCGTCTGTAATCCTGGATTTAATATTCAGTAGTGCATCCTGATCCGTATGAAGATTCGAAACCGAAACAACAACATTCATTTGTATAAGGATAGCAAAATTTAGCAGGATTGCTTTTAAGAAGAATGAGGAGCACATAGTTATCAGTGTTCAAGATTTGAAGAGCTAGAAATCAAGATTCTAAATGTAAAACTACTTGTAGGAAGCTATCTATATATTCATATCAGGTAAGCATCAGAAAGAAAAAAGACATGTTTTCATTTTTAACACATTATATTTACATGATTGCCCAGCTATCACAAAAGATTTATACTTTTGATTTTTAATCCTCAGGACTTTAGAAATTTTGAACTATTAGATCTATGGATCTTTATCTTTAATTGAATATTAAAAAGTTAAAAGTATTTAATACTTATTTTATTTGTAAATGAGTCATAATCATTAGCATGTTCTACGTCCAATTCTTTAACAACTTTGTAGTCCATCCACACTTATCCTACCTTTTTAATGATAGAGGGGACTAAGTGTTTTTTTTTTATTAAAACTTAATGTTTATTTTTTTCTTAATTTTATTTGTGAAATATGAAACTTTATTGATTGATACTTGAACATAAGTGTTGCATATTGAGATCAAAGTGACAAAGCATGGAATGAAATGGACTTTAAGTTATAAATCTAAACTCAATGTGGTGTTTATTCACAAAGGTCCTTTTGTATCAACAGTTCTATTGAACAACTGATTGAATCCAAAAGAACTGATGTTCATCTTCAAACAACTAATGATTCCCCTTTGCAAATGATGTGAATACCTGCTTAAATAATCCTAAATAAATGATGGAGTGATAAAAGAACTGATACAAGGACTGACTTGAAACAACTGTTGGATTTCAAAAAGACAAATTGGATTTAAATAATCCCAGTTTTCTCAATTTGGCCAATAATAAGCCCAACTCAGTTATTTGCAGATAATAATCCGAATTCGTCCACTTTTGACCGATAATAGTCTGCCGTTAAAAATAGCTTAACGAAGTTAAGTTTTTTTTTGTTTGTTTTCTGAATTACAAACCAATGTTTTAGGGATTTTGATCAGAATGAGGATACGAGTCGACTTATGTAAAACTTACCTCGAAACGGTGCTCCAAGCGGCTTGATTTTTGTTAATTGGAAGTTAAACACCCAAATTGAAGCACCGCTTTCGTCGTTTGGGGCAATATTTCTAGGTAAATTTTACTACATCAATCTACTCGTATCCTCGTTCTAATCAAAAGCCCTAAAATATCGGTTTGTAATTCGGAAAAAAACTTAACTCCGTTAAGCTATATTTTAACACAGACTATTATCAGCCAAAAGTGAACGAGTTGGATTATTATCGGCAAATAACTGAGTTGAGATTATTATCGGTCAAATTGAGAAATTTGGGATTATTTAAATCCAATTTACCTTTCAAAAAAAAGATGTAAAATTTCTGATTTATAGATCAGTTATTTTGCAGATCACATCACTTGTAGTTCAGTCTGTTGTTCACAGCCAACAACAACAATTGATCTCATGTTGGATATTCCACCCATTACATTACAGCAGCAACTTAAGTCCCTTTTATGCACTTAAGAAGGTTCTTGTTCTATATTCATCTGTCGTGTACCCTCACAACTATGGCTTTATACCTGGTAAGCCCAAAATTTAGGGCATCCCAATCTATTTTTTGGGGGATTAGGGGTATCCTTTGTATAAAACTGGATTTTTTTTACACTACGAAAACGGTATGGAGACGGGGTTAAGGGGTAGCCAGTGCTACCCCTTCTAATACACTAGCTCCGCCCCTGCTCGTACTCTTTGTGTGGACACTGATTTAATTGATGTCTTGGTTATCATGCAGGTGTGCCAGTTTTTCTAATGTTTTTTTTTATAAAAAAAACATAAAATAAACGAATTCACTGAATATTCTTTTATAAAGCATACACAATAGACCTTCAAAGAGAACCCTCTGCAGTATGTGGAAATATCATATCAAATGTTATATTTTGTGGATTGTCTGGATATTTTTAGTATGCTTGTTTTGTATAGTTGTGGAACCTAAAACATTTTGTAAATGTCATTAACACTTTATTACATGTTGGTTTTTGATTTTGGTGGTGGATGATATTTCAGGTGAGTAGATTTTAGATACTGGAGTTTCACATTTGTTGATCTCCAGAATAATATTTGCAATTCAAGTTCCCTTAATATGATCTTCAAAAGACTTTTAACGAATGAAAGGAAATGATTTAGAAGGATGTAAAAAAAAGGTGTGTTCCAGAGTTTTTTAAAGAAAGTAAATGAAGAGAAATAGAAGAAAAACTTATGTCTTTTTCCTTCATTTTTAATCCTTTCAAATTTAAGAAATTTTGTAATTTGGAGAAGATGGAATCAATTTTTATTGAATAACCAAGTAATACAAGCCCTAATATATAATACAAACTAACTAATTAAACACATGAGGCATAAAATAGTAAAAACACTATAAAGCTAGTCAAAACAGAAATGGACTCTATTTAATACATAAAATCCTTACTTTTCCTTTGATTTCATTCGAACTCGGGAACACGATAGGTAATTAAAATTTTTCAGTCTACCCATTTTCTTTTCTCTTCTTAATTTATTTTCTATTCTTTTCTTTTGTTTATTAAACTCGGGAACACGGCATTAGTATAATATGTATTTAAAATTGTAAATCGACATCTTCATCACGAATCCTCCCAAATTCTTCTGGTCCCTATTTGGATCTTTTACATCGCTCTTTTGCTCCGCATCTACAAATCATTAAAACGATCCAAAGTAGACTCAGTTCCACCTATTGTACAATTTAATTAAACTTACGAATGATAAATGAATATTATGTGTTAAAACATGGATCTCTGAAGTGTTATCGGCGTGCCTAAAAATGCAACCAACAACAATAATAAATTATAACTAGTCACCACAAAAAAAAGATCAACAAGAGACAATTGAGTCCAAAGTTATGTAAATTTGAATGATGATCCAGGTTTCCAACCCCAGTACCTATTATCGGGGCGAACTCAACATAAGAAAGCATAGTGCTAATTATGAAGACATCGAGTTCAAAAACTTGAAAAAAACATAACTCACCATAACGCCTACTTTCCCAAAGTGATGGATAATTAGGGCATGTAATATACATATTTTCAAGCCAAGCAAACCAAATAACCAAGAAAGCGCCGAGACTTTTTTTGTTTTTTTTTTAAATTCTTACGTCACAGGCGTGTAACACTAAATATATCATTGTTGCATATATAACAAATGAACTTAACTTTTTAATAAAAATTCCTTCAAATGCTTTTTTTTATATATTTTTTTTGGCTCAAAACACTTAAAACTATGTATCGCCAAATCGATGTAAATTGCTTCCTAGAATCGTATATTCGTTGCATGATCACCAGAACGCCTACGACTTCGGCAAGATGATTGCCATTAGCTGAGTTACTATACCAACCATCATACTGCTAACAACATGACACTATTTTAGGCACGGACGCCCAACTCAGTCCATCCGATACGTTAGGACGTGAGAGTTACAGATGCTGAATAACTATTACGCAACAGAGAGGAGGTAGTTCGTGTACTGAAACAATCTTTGTATCGGGCTAAAATCCGTATGAAACCACCGGCGTATAGACATTGTTTCGAGCATACTTTTGAGGTTGGTTCTTGGGTATTTGTGAAGATTCATCCATACTAAGGTTTTAGCTATAGAGTAATTAAACCATTGTTTAACTAAAACATACCCAATGCCAAAAATATTTTACAAAAAATCACATTAATGAATAAAAAGTTGCCAAGGCTTCCTCTAATAAACATAAGCATATAACTGAAAATATTATTATTTGATTGCATAAATCCCAAATCTAATTCTACTACGTACTGTCATAATTAGCAATCCCCCAAAACAAATAAAATTATTTATTGGAGTTTATGTTCTAATCAACAGCCTGGTTCGCATACATCACGAACACATAATATAAGCTGGTGTTAACTCTAATTGTACAACGTTTTGGAGGATCAAAGACATGACTAGCTTCACTTCTTTCACTTGATAAGACTGGCTCGGGCCCTTGGCTCGCCATTCAATGGCCCATTCGAGGTCATACTCGAGCACGTCTTTTTACCTTGCTGAGTGAGGTCTTTGTGAGTGTACACGACCCCTTTGTCGTTATCCACCACGTGCCCGTTTCCTCTTGCAATCCTGTAAATATATATAAACTGAGTTAAATCATAAGGCATGGTGTTTTTTGATTCATCAATTATGTAAATATCGCGAAAATACCATCGGGTTGTTAGCAGCCCTTCAACTCCAACGGGCCCACGAGCATGAATCCTGCTTGTGCTTATGCCAACCTGTCGTGCAAGTAGACCAGATAATGAAAACTTAGACTAACAAATTATAAAACAAGAAAACGAAATATTAAAATAAGATACCTCGGCGCCAAGTCCAAAACGAAACCCGTCACTGAATCTTGTGCTTGCATTATGAAATACAGCAGCACTGCAATTTATTATACATCAGGATAAATAAAATTTTAACCAAATTTTCCGGAATATTATAAACTGGAGCCAATAAAAACTAAAAAAAAACGATGCAAAATGGTATAAAAACCTGTCAACTTGTTGCAAAAAGATGTCAGCAACTTCAGGGTCTTCTGTTACAATGCAATCAGTATGTGCACTGCAAAAAAAGAAAAGATAATATATATATATATATATATAGTTAGCGATTTGTAAAAGGAATATTATTGCAAGACATGAATACAATATACCAATTAACTTGCCTTCCATGTTTGTGTATATGATCAATGGCAGCATGCACATCATCAACAATTTCAATTGTGCAAGTTAGTGAACTGTATTCATGATGAAATGATGGTGCTGCTGGAAGATTAAGCAAGGAGCATGCCCTGGGCCCACCATTTATACTCACACCTGAATCCAAAACACATTAGCATATTCTTCAAGTTAAATTCGGGTGATTTCAAACTTCAAACGAGAACAGTTAGATAATCAGGAACCCTTTTTTTCACCATTGACCATGGAATGGTCTAAAGGAAATATGATCCGATGGCTAAAAGGTGGTTCCTTTAGTTTTTAATTACTTAACGGTTCTCATATGATGGATTAATTGACGGAAAGAAAGTCAAGAGTGTTTCATGCCTTTAGTTTGAAGTTCAATGAGAAGCTCATTAACACCACCATTCTCCATCAAGTCCTGATGAGCAAGAAGTGTTTCCTGTTAAGAGAATTTATAAACAAGTAACGTGTTAGTAAGGATTATAAATAATATTATTTCAACAAAAATATAATCCTTGTACAAAAATAATTCAGGAACTTTGGATAACTTTTAACCTATTTGACCCGTTCACCTTTCAGCTAAGTTTAAAAGGAAGAAAAATACCATAGCATTACAAGCTGCAGGGTAATCGGTTTTGGCATCCAAAACTATGTTCTTTGCCTTTTCCATATCAGCAGATTTGTCAACATAGACATGACATATTCCATCTGCAAAGTTAAGAAAGCAGAATTACCATAATGCCCTTCATCCTCCAAGCATCTTTTGATTCATTTATCATTCACTTACCAGCATGGCCAAGAACAGGAATTTTGGTCGAAGATTTTATCTGACAAACCAGTTCATTGCTGCCTCGTGGGATCACAAGATCAATAACATCGTCAAGCTGCGGCATAATTGTTATTGCATAAAACGTTTTTGTTACGAGTAGAGATCAACGAAACTTTACACAACCAACCTTGAGCAATTCAGGGATCTCTTCTCTAGAAGTTACAAGGCCAATTAACCCTTTACCAACTGTTTCGGGGATGCATGAAGTAATAATCTAAGAAATATATTCAGCAACATAACGTTAATAATATGACAAATGCATTTGTGTCTACAAATTTATTCAACAAATCTGACTTTGTGCAAGATCGCATTTGAACGTTTTGCTTCCTTTCCTCCTTTCAATAAGAGTCCATTCCCAGTTCTGATGGCTAACGATGCTATCTGCTTGGATCACAATAATAAGTTAAGGTAAACAATGTTGTGATTTCTATTCGATAATGAAATTAAATATTAAAAAACAGTTTTGTAAACCTTAAAACATGAAAATCAACTTTGTGTATTGTAACTAACGGCTACAAAATTTTTCAAACCGGTTTTTGGCATCTTAAAACAAAAACGATTGCAACATACTATTTTTATCTGGTTTATATATCTTCAATACACAAAAATACAGATGGGACGGACTGTCAGTTAGAATCTTAATTATAGAAGAAGAATAAATATGAATAAACATATTTCACTGAACCTGAACAAGTGCCTCAGGGCGAGACTCGAAGATAACAAGAAGAACACCCAGGGGAGATGACATTTTCTCTAAGATGAATCCATCTGACAGCTGCTCGCAATAATAGTTATTAGACAAAATGCTTTAAAAAAACATGCTAATAATTCCTTACCTCTGTTCTCTTTAATACTTGGCCAATTGGCTCTTCCATATTCGCAAGCACGCAGATTGCGTTTGCGAGACTAGAGACCTGTAACGTATAACAAAAACATAATCGCAAAAAAAAAGATTAAAAAAGAAACAAAATTTGGTGGCTGACATCAACAATAAAGATCAAAATTTAAAACGTGACTTGCCTTCCCAGGCTTTAGAAGCAACCTATTGACTAACGACGATCCATATCCTTCATCTAGTGCAGCAGCCACATCAGCTTCGTTTTCGTGAATTATGATTTTCTCATTTGCTTCTAAAGCATCAGCTATTGCCAGCAGAATCTCACTCCTCTCTTCTGCAGGCATTGCCTGCATTCAAATAAGGGTCAAAACTGGTAACTACTTGGTACAGGTAGAAACCGGCAAGGTCACGTTAGGTTGACATGAAACACTTATGTCCATAAATGTTTAATAATTCTGCAGTGTTAAATCTGATTACAAAAACTATCATTTCAATTATGGTCTCTTTTCTATGCAAAATTAAAATTGTTAAGATCACACCTAGGGATGTAAACGAACCGAATGAACACGAACAAGGTCATGTTCGTATTCACTCGTTAAGAAAAAAAGTTGTTCGTGAACACATGACGAACAAAAGTTTATGTCTGTGTTTGTTTGTTAAGGAAATTCAGTTGTTCGCGAACAATTCGTGAACCTTGTACGTGAACAGAAACAAACATTTAGCATGAAAATTCAAGAAAAAAAACATTGTTAACCTTAAACATTAGACAGAAGTAGTCAAGTACAACCACCAAATGATACAATCAAGACACAAGTAACTACAGCCACAAAATGAACGTAAATGAATGAACATAAACAAACATGTTACCGAACGTTCACAAACACAATTGAATCGAACGAGACCTTTGTTTGTGTTCATTCATTTAATTCATTGAACCAAACTTCTTGTTCGTGTCCATTCTTACGAACATAAACGAACTTCCCGCCGAATGGTTCATGAATTGTTCGCTGAAAGTTCGGTTCATTTACAACCCTAATCATACCCGTTCTACACATTAGAGATGAAACATATCTTGCATAACCATTCACCATGTAGACCAATTAAAGTCTGATTAGACAGCCTTAATTATGTCGAAACAATCTAATGATACCTGAAGAAGTCTAGAACTTTCTCTTGCTGCAACTGTCATTTCACGCGCATTTAATTCTCCACTCGGGACAAACATATGAGCATCTCTATGAAACAGGGTACCAATGTGCTCTCCTCTTAGAACCTTTATAATATTATCACCCGCAAACCCACTTCAAATCAATGAAACGACATCACATGTTAATTAACATAACAAAAACATATTCTCAAGCACGAAGAATCCACACGCGTTAATACCTGGTGATGACAACAGGAATGCCAGCTTGAGAAGCATATACAGCAGCTTTGACTTTAGCGGTCATACCACCTCTTCCTAACCTTGATTTGTCACCGAAAGTAATCGTATTTTCCAGTTTTTCCTTGATGTATGTGTATATTAGTTTCGACTGAGGATCACTGGGCGGCCCGCTATAAAGACCATCGACGTCACTTAACAGCACGAGAAGATCGGCTTTTAACTCAAGAGCGAGTAGAGCTGCCAAGCTGTCATTATCCCAGAATATTCCAGAAGAATCCTCATAGGGAGCTCGGCGAGTACTAATGGAATCATTTTCGTTAAAAACAGGAATAACTTTTAATGACAACAATGAATCCACGGTTTCAGTAAGTTGTTTCCGGAATTCTGGACTCCTGAAGTCATTATCAGTCACGAGAAGCTGTGCTGATGTCACATCCAGCTGTAAATAGGATTAGTAAGCGTTGTTGAGCGTTCGAAGAAGTTAAACAACCAGATTATGGATTTTACCTGGCTAAACAGTGTATCGTAAAGCGCCATAAGACCATTTTGTCCAACAGCTGCACATGCCTTCCCGTCAAGCTCGGCTTGTGGTTTTTGAAGATCCGCAAAGCTTTAAGAAAAGAATAACTGTAAGTCACTAATATAATAGCAATCTCACTAATAATATCATGCAACAGAAATAAAATTATACTTTTCATAAGGAACTTTCTAACTAACAGATATCCAGCAGTAATACTAATAACATACAGATTAGAATTCATGAAACACTTTAAAGCTGCTAATACCTGCTATTGATTAACTTCCTGTATCTAAGCCGTTGTCGACCAGCTCCAACAGCACCAGATGACACCAAAATAACCTCAAATCCTTCAGAATTTAGCGCTTGAATCTGCATATAAGCCAAAACATCGCTTTGAACATTTTAAGGATCTCGAATATGTTTACAAGAATACGTTTTCTTTATAATAATCCACCTGCTCACAAAGTGCTCCTAGTCTTCCAAGCGCAAGTCTTCCATCATCTCGTGTGACAACAGCCGTCCCAACCTTCAAATCCAAAATACAACCAGTTCATAAACCACAAGAACATGTTATGTAGATATATTTACAAATAATTAGCATAAACAAATCGAAACAGAAAAAACTGAAATAGAAAGCAAAAAATATTATGTGATAGCAGATTAGATGGAAATCTAAGCAATTTTATCATGATCAATCGATTCCATAGATCTAATTTAGCATATCGTTAAAACACCATAAGTAATCCATCTCAAATAAGACAAACAGCACATATAGTTCACCTAATTACCGCAATTATCATCTGCTAATCAAGAGATAATTCTCAAAAATTTAGAGATAATTCTAAAAAATTTAGCAGATTATTAAATTATTACTAGAAATAAATCCTAAGCACTCATAACCAAGGCTCAGATGTCTAAAAAACTAAAAAAAAAAACAAAAAACAAAATCCTACTAATTCAATTAAGCCTTCAAAAACCTAAACAAAAAATCACAATTTAGAATGATCAAACAAATTAAATAAAACCGAAAACAACAAATTAATTCACGAATGTCACACGCAACATTTAATATCAGATCTACTTTAACATATCATTAAAACATCACAAGTAATCCATCTCAAATAACACATGAACTTCACCTAATTACCTCAATTATCATATGCTAATCAAGAGATAATCCTCAAAAATTTAGCAGATTATTCAAATATTACTAGAAATAAATCCTAAATTAACGAAAAACACAAAATCCTACTCCTACACCTTCCAAACAAAAAAAAAGAAACAAAACCTTCAAAACCTAAATAACAACAAATCAAAATTTCAAACAATCAAACAAATTATATAAAAGTATAAAACCGAAAACACAAATTAATTCACCAAATGTCACACGCAACATTGAAAATCAGATAATTTAGAAATCAAAGTGAAACTTAAGCTGATAATAAAGACGATGAAATTCACCTTGATGACGATACGCCTAACGTCCTTGAGAAAAACGCGAGTTGGATCGATTGCGTCCATTGTTAGAGGTTGTTGATCAACTGTGTGATCAGTGTGTGTTTATGTGGTTAAATTCTCACCTCTCTTGTTCGATAAAGCTACGAGGATACTCGTGTACGACTCATCAAATCGTAGGGTTCATCTTCCATCTGGTTTTTGCAGCGATTTCTCCGAGTATATATATAACACACATATATACATACATGCAATTCCACTTTTTCCTTTTCTGACGTTTTTAGCCACTGTTTTTCGGGCTTTTCACAATTTAGTCCATCCTTTTATCTTTATTTTACATATATCAGTCGCTATCGTTAATCCAATCACGGTTTCTTTTTTTTTTTTTTTTATATGTTAATTATTGGGTAATTTAATAGTGCTTTTAAGTTTTCAAAAGTATCATGATGCCATACATTTTATGTTTTTTTTTATTGATTAAATGTTATTGTTTAGAATGACATGTTTAAAAGTTATCATATTTTATGCCAACATAGCATGTGTGATGCAACGTTTGTATAATCATTAAATAGAGTTATGCGTCATAACAAGTTTTAAATATTACTATAAACCTCTTTGATGTATTTTTTTGATATTTTTTTATTCATACTGTCAATTTAAGTTAGTACTCGCTTTTACGTTTTCAGTTGATATCACTTTTAAATAAATCTCTATAAAATTGATTTTATGTAATTCGTATTTATTGTCGCACTTGTTACAAAAAACACCTCTCCTCCATGGGTGTCCTTGAAGGAAGAGAAGGGAAAGTGGGACGTAAGGGTGGGGGGTGAGAAATAGGTTGTAAATTTGAGAGGTTAAGAAAAACAAAACTAATAGGTGACAATCCTCACTCCCAATCGCCTCACTATCTGCTAGTCTGGTTCGACTCAAACTTCTGTCATGTCAAACTTCCTGACCTGCTTTGTACCAGCCGATATTTTGTGTACTTCGGGGTGAGCTCGCTCTAACGTCGTGCCTAGGTCGCAACGAATGGAACTTGCTTGCACAATTGGACAAGCTGCTTACCGTGGCCACCTACCATGGTCGGCCCTGAAGTTGGGCGGGGAGGACCACCGGTCAGGGCCCAATATTTCGAAGAGCACGTTATTTAAAAAAAACTCTGATAGGTGTATGTAAAAATAAATAAATTAATAGGGTAGGCTCACTTATAAAACTATTATTATGGTTTAGATTAGTTGGTGTTTGTATGGGTATACCTTATTAATATGGTATACCCATACAAACACCAGCAATGACATTATGTTTACACCTTTAGTGAAGCCAATATCGAATTTCATTAATGCTTAATGACACGTTTTTTTTTAGCTTGAACATGGCACATGAATTCTCAGGGCCGGCCATCCACCTACCGTCTTCCCTTAAGGCCGTCGTCATGTTAATCTATAAGATCAACATATTTTGAGTTAGGTATTGGTTATCCAATATGTTTTTACATGATAATTAAAAGAAATTATATGTGGCTTCCTTGTTATTGTTTTATGTAGGAGATTTTTTTCATTGTAATAAATACACTAAAGTTCTTTTTATTGTTATATGTAACTTTATTGTTATATGTAACTTAACTTATGTAACACATGAAATGATATCATGCCATGGGTTTTCTAATAGCCCGATGTTATACACGTTATCACTTTACATGTTATATAATATCATCATATACCATTAATACAAATTAAAAATGTTATATATAATAAAAATATTTCTCTTCCGTACAATTATAATTTGTTATAAGAATAATACCTTATCGATCCATGAATTGCAGAGCTATATGTAACCACAATCATTGCTTCACCACGTGTACGTAGTATATTCCTTTTCTATGTATTTAAAACATGATTACTTAAATAATTTTGGAATCAATTTTAGGTTACGAAAGAGTATTTAAACACGTAACAATAGTCATACTCCATCACATTTGTGCTTTATCTTCCTAACAATGTTGCCGTTAAGAAAATTTTAAAATATCCACATGACAAAAACAGTTATCATATCCACAACAAACCTTTTTTAATTTTTTTTAGTTCAATCATTATATTAGATGAATGGACAATAAATTTGCTGCCTCAAAATGTGTTTTTCTCCCTAAATTACCCCTAATATTTTTACCATAACATACAACGCCTTTTAAAAACTTCTGAATGGTTAAGTGCTAAACTAGTAAGAGGTCTGAACCATTAAGGACTAAACCAGTAAGAGGTCTGAATCATTACGAGACAATATAATGTTTAACCGTTCAAAGACAATTGTCTGACCAATTCAGATTAGAGGTATTAACCATTCATACTTAGTATAATGCTTAACCATTCAGAGGCAAATGTCTGAACCATTTAGACATCTGCTAGCGAAACAAATAGTCTGAACCATTAAGTGTTAAATCATTAAGAGTTCTGAACCATTAAGAGTCTCATTAAGAGTTAAACAAACAGCTTCCAAAATTAACTGGATTGTATAACTAGGAGAGGATCCGGATGGAGTTAAGGTGTTGCTCCCTTTGAAGTCAAGGATTCGAGCCTATTGAAATGGCATATTTGGTGTAATTTAAACTCTTAAAAAAACTAGGAGACGCGCATGGAATATAGTTCATGCAGATGGGGTCAGATAAAACACAAGATCGATTATAAAATATGGTGATTTATAGTTTAAATAAGATTTCCGTTAGAATTTAGAAACTTCCAAATCTATAAAACTCTTAAAAAAGTTAATCCAAACTTCTTTTCAATCAACCACCTTACGTTTTTTCATTGAATATCACGATTTGTTTATAATCTCATTTCCACAAGTGCTGTTAATTATAATATAAGTAATATTAATTATGACAGAGGTTATCCGGTTTACATCGAGATAGATGATATCCGGTTTATCCGGTTTTATAATAACACACAATTTTTTTTGTATAAGATTGTTGATCTATAACACTAGCGCCATTTCTAATGTCAAACCATAAGATTTAATCAGACATACAAACGTTATTTCTATAATGCATTACCGACCTACGATTATAAACAACGATTAAACACATATATATCCATCCATAATTGTCAAATGTAACCACTCTTTGTTAGGGTTTACATAATCTAGTTAGCTATGAAGTCACTTGACTAAACTCATGATGATCTGAGGGAACTCACTTAAGGGTTTGGTTGGGTGGACGCACCCTTAAAAAAATTTAGTGTATTTGATAGGCTAAAATACCAACCGCACCCTCTGAAATTTTGGTTGAACCTCTTATTCGCTCTCCCTTAATTTAATTGTTGGATCCACCACTGATGATGATAATAATAAAAAAATGAATGAAACAAACAACATAAACACTAAACATGGTGACTATCATTAGGGACGTCCCTGAAAATTCATGGGAATTTGAGGCACCCTAGCCGAGTAGAAAATGGGCCCCTAAAATTAGGCCTCATACTATTATCGCCCCTTTAATTTTTAGACTTTGTGTTTTTTAAATGAGTTTAAATTTTAAAACATTATTGGGATTAGTTGGTTAAATGAGGATTGGTTTTATTTGTTTATACGGACCTGAACTAAATAAGATAAGTTAACGAGTTTAACACATATTGGGTTTTTACTTTTAAATTTAGTTAGATTCTTTGTTAAAAAAATATATAAAACACCATACATATGACATTTACAAATCTTGGGCCTCGTGGAATAATAGGCCCTGAACGGTCACTCACCTTTGCCCCTCCCATGGACTCTCGTCCCCGACTATCATGAAGCATTGTGATCAAACCCAACATTCAAGAGAAAGAATTAAATCTCTACTATCCACATGATATTCTACTCACGGATTTACCGGTTCTATGTGCAAAAGACACAACATTGTTGATAATATGATATTGTATGAGTAGCATTTTCCGTAAAGATTAGTAACATATAAGATATATTGAAAAAAAAATTAAAAAAACTGATTGGCTTTTTAAATTTTATTCATGTTTTATAACTCATGTGGGTTTTCAAATTTATTCATTCCCAGTGGGTATATATAATGTTATTCATGTAAAGTATCATTTAATGATACATACATATAAATTTATATAGTTAGGATGAAACATCTGTATTGGTTTATAAATAAAATGATACATGTATGATAGATTTATTGCAAACATTTTAATGCAATTTTAAGGATAGTAGATGTCCTTTATCCTCTTCTTTGGTTGACCATATGAATGGCTTGTAGAACCCCTCTCTCTTAGTCTTGTATGAATACGACAAGTGTATATTTTATTTTTTAGGAAAAACACATGACATGTATTAACTATATGAAGAGGATGGCCGTCCCCCTTTTCAACTATTGCCTTTCCAAAAGGCTTGCCCTTGGATGTTTAATATAAAACCATGTCCCAAAGTATATAATGTGATCAAAATGTTTCAAAAGAATGGAACATATGCAAGTAAAAGTAAACAAGAACCAGTATATTGTTATAAGCCATTTCTCCTCTCCTAAGAGATAGTATATCCGCAAACCCTTTTTAAGGGTCTTGGGTTGTTTTGTTACTTTTACTAGAACACATAGAAATCTTTACAGGTATCTCGATCTAAAGAAGCATACTCATGTTTACAGGCGGGAAAGTAAGAAAGATTTGTCTAAGTTCTCATACACAACTTCTAACTGGGTTAGAAGGGCCTATAACCATTTAAATCGAGTATTGCTTGGTGTTAATAGTTGTAAAGTAAACATCTTTACTCTTTTGTCAACCTCATCACGAACTCGCCTATCTTGAAACACCGTATGCTTGTTTGCAAAAAAAAAATTTTAAACTACGCTCATTTGAATCATTGATGGTGTATCTTATAGTAGTTTAGAGTCGTATCTTTGTAGCTTCCGTTAAAGCTAAATAATAGTAAAACCTTTATGCAAATCACAAAAGTGATATTAGAGCCACTTTATGATTGTGATAATTGTATTATTAACAAAATATTATTATTAAACTACACATATAGGTATTTATTTTAGTTAAGAAAAAAACACATTTTTTTGTAAACATGTTTTATGTTTTCTAATCATGTATGCATGGTGTAAGAGCTCCTTTAGATAACATTTGGCATATGTGTATATATAGACTTAGATCTTATATAAATGAAATTAACCTACTAAGCATACAAATAATCAAAGTAATTATTATTCTATAATGGCGAATTTGAGAATTAATTATATATATATATATATATATGTAATTGTATGATCATGAAGAAAATATGATTTAAATGAGAAATAAACAAACAAAAAAACTAACTAAAAAAGCCAAAAAAACATATCAATTTTTTTTTATTTTTTTTAATAAAAAATCGCTACATATATGATACAAAAAAACTTTAAAAAAATAAAAAAAGCATATAATGCACATGTGCAACATATACATATAATGCACATGTGTAGTACACATATAGTGCACATGTGCATATAAAGTTTTTTTTTTTGAAAAAAAAAATTTATACATAAAAAGCAGCGTTTTTTATAAAAAAAATGTATATTTTTGTGCTTTTTTTTTGGTTTTTTTAGTTAGTTTTCTATTTTTCTCACATTTAAGTAGTTTTCTCATGATCCTCTATATATATATATATAGAGAGAGAGAGAGAGTGTGGAAGTGTACTGATAATTTTGCTTAACGTACGCTGAGCTATTTCAACATGCGGATATTGGATCTACAACATGCGGATTTGTGTTTGGAGAGGTAAATCTGCATGTGTATACAAGAAAAAAAGTCCGCATGTTAAAAACAAAATAATCACATGTGGGAAAGTATAAAGAATCGCATGTTAAGAGAAAAAAAAAGGCCCATGTTGATAAAAAAAATCCCGCATGTTAAGGGGAAAAGCCGCATGTTGAAATAGCTCAGCGTACGTAGCATACGTTAAGCAAATTGTACGTTAACCAACCCCTATATATATATATATATAGTATCAAGATCAAGGAAAACCCCTCCGAGTTGAGAGAACTTAGAGAACTCGACCTTCCCGTGCGAGTTTCACCCCCATTTTTCACACCCATAGATTAAAATGTTAGAAAACACTGTCGTAAAAAAATTTAAAAAAAAATCCGAAGTGGTATTATTCGGGCCCTATAGTAGGTGTAAAATGGTGATGCCATAAGCATGACATCATTTTTTACAGCATTTACGGCTGACGTAAATGAAAAAAAAACAAGTTTTTTTTATTTTTTGGAAAAGATGATTTTTTAGGATTTTTTTGTAAATTTTTTTTTTGAAAAAAACCTTTCGTAAGGCCGAGTTCTCTAAGTTCTCACAACTCGTATAGGTTTTCATTTTACCCTAACCCCATATATATAGGGGCAGGATTTAGAGAAAACGGTCATAAGTGTGAAAACAGTGAGAACGTCTCTCATCCGTTGAGATCAAAACAATCTATGGATTAGATTGGCGATAACATAAACTTTATTACGTGGACGCGCTTCATTAAGGGTAAAAAGGTCTTTTAACTTCCCCAAAACAAAACGACAAACTCGAGGATAAAACTGTCATACCCCAACCGATGGCGGAATCTCGGGGCCCGGCACTAGGCGAATCAGATTGCTCGAGAGAATCCATAACAACTGTTTACGCGACAATATTTAAACATTCATTATCCCATACTAACAAACATATAACCCATAAACAATTATTACAAATATCAAAATATCTCTCAAACAAACATAATTCGATCTTCCCTAGATTCTCTATTACAATGTGTTTCTATAGATAATTCCTAAATCCGTTTTGCAGCAAGTAGATCTCAATAACCTGCAACATACGTTAAAATAAATTGTCAATACAAAAATATATTGGCGAGCATACAGGTTTTAATATAGTAGCATAGTCGATAAAAGTACAGCGAATTCATTCATACATAATATATAAACTCACAAGACAATTTATCATGCTATACTCGCTGAGAGCTCGCGCGTACATCTTAGCTAAACCCCGTGGGATGAGAGCCCCTCTACAGTACTATACTAGCCAAGGTGGAGATAACGAAAACAGTCCTAGCTTACATGTTCTAGCAATCAGTATAATATGTATAACAGATATTCGCGTGTGATAAATCAGTTTAGCGTGCGTTGTGTATTTTTGATAAGAACGTATGTTACACCCAAAAAGTGCATTAAGCGAAAATGGTCAAGTATACTCACCGTTGGTGCATTTTTAGGGGAGTTTTTAGGATCTGAGAAGAGTCGAGGAGAGCGCCGGATCAGCCTGCATACGCGAACGGAAGTGCATCAGTCTTCGAAAGCTGAAACGGTTAAGTTTGGGTTGAGCAGTGGGCAAGTTCGGCGAACTTTATGTAATCATACAAGTTCAAGCGAACTTGTGAGGAACTGCTGAGGTTTGAGTCAAGTTCGGGCGAACTTGTAAGTTTCTCAAGGAAACTTGACAAGTTCAGTCGAACTTGAGAGGAATTTATTAAGGAATTGACAAGTTCGGCCGAACTTGTCAAGTCTCTTTGAGAAACTTGCAAGTTCGAGCGAACTTGAGGGCTGTTGGTAAAAGTTTTGTGTGTTTGGACTCAAGTTCGGCCGAACTTGACTCCTTGAAGTCAAGTTAGAGCGAACTTGACTAAAATGCTGCACAAAATCAGTTAAATCTCGAGCGAACTTGATGTTTTCGGGTCCAAAATCTTGCGTTTTCGCGTCGTTTGCTGAGGAAATCGAGTGTCCATCCCTCCAAACTTAAGCCACTGAGTAAAACATAGGCTGGAGAGGTCTTTTAGAGCGAACTTAGCCATTTTACAGAAACTCGGGCTAATCCGGATGAACGTGAAGGTTCGTACGGGTTAGTCCAGCTTGTGTAAAGTGACGATCTCGTCCTTGTGCTTCTGGATCTGAGATTTAACTTCGACAACGCCTCGTTCCACTCAAAAGTGAACGAAACATACGTCATTAGTCCGAATATTGTGTAAAAATCAAGAGTTTAAAAGGTTTTGCTCAGATCTAATATAGATCTGAGTGAAAACAGAAGTTTTGATGGAAAAAGATGAAGTTTTTCGTAAACAGAAGAGATTTGATGAAAACGAGGCTATGCCTTGTGCCAAAATCGTTGTAAACCTTTGTAGATCGTTGATAAACGTTGTTGCAGTGAAATCGGGTTGGTTCTTACTTTTAACACGAAGGTTTCAGGTTTTGAGAGCTCTGGGCGAACTTGCAGCAAGTTCAAATGAGAGGATGAAGCTGGGTATTTATAGGAAATTGAGAAAAGTGAGCTGATGGAGTCAAGTTCGGTCGAACTTGTTAGGTTTTCAAGAGTAATTAGCTAAGTTCGGCCGAACTTGCACACGTTTGTACAAGTTCGAGCGAACTTGAGGAATTGAAGGGATCCTTGTGTCTTAGGCAAGTTCGGGCGAACTTGTGGTAGTCAAGTTTGGCCGAACTTGGCCTGGTGACCAAATTTCGTTTGCTGATTTCGCGTTAAGAGTTCGTTTGGCGATTCGGTTCGTATTAGATAGTTATATTTAGCGTTATAAGAGAAGTATTAAGTGTATTGGACAGTCATATTTACTTAAAGTTCACAATTATTCGAAGTTTGATAAATACGTGATGAAGTATGCGGCTTTGTTCCCAAGTCTTGCGAGAGTCGCGTTGCAGTTTAAGCGAGCAGATAGCCTCGGAAATTTCAGCAAAGTTGATAGTATTAAGTTTGTACGAGATAAGCGTTGTGTTAATGCGATATAATGCGTTGTGGTGTGATATAGTGTGAAAAATATGCGATGTAGCGTAATAGGCGATATAGGTTACATTATGATCTGAATCTCTGGTGCTAGGCGTAACGAGGGCAGCGATCTGCGAAGGGTTAACGAGCTGCGAGGATGCGGGTTGTTACAGTCTCCCTTGCTTTAGGAAATTTCGTCCCGAAATTTATTCGAAAGGGGGACCTTGAGAATTTATACGGATGGGTAGCAAATAAAAGCGATAGGGCGATGAGGATGAGCGATTGATCGTTCGAGGACTGACGAAGGAAGGAAAAAAATGTCTCAGTGGTGCAAGGGAATCGATTAGTAAAAATGACTTTGTTGACTCGTAATGGCAACACACGAGCTAGTGAGTCAAAATGTTTTTAAGGTTTTGAGAAATTTTGGTTAAACTATTACGAAAAGGCTTTTGAATAAAACTCGTTTTAGGACAATTTCCTTATGAGGCGGCGTTAGGCTGAGTCGATTTAACCCGCGTTGTAAGAAATGTTGTTGTTGGTCAAAGGTTTTAAATAATTCAAAAATTTTGGTAAATGACCCCAATTTTGTAAATACTTCAAAATCTTTAGAAACTTCCATTTATTTCCGAACACGTCAGTGAAAAATAGGTTTTATCGGTACCAAAAGTTTTAACTAATGTCGAACCCCCACATGGCATCATCCCATGAGAGTCTGTTAATATGACCAAAACACTTATATATAGGAAGTACCAGCGGTGTATCCACCATGTTTTGGTCATATCACTTCCGTCTCATGGAGTGATGTCAGGTGTGTTGACAGGATATGGATAGGTTTCGATATTCTTGGTCCAGATGACGTAGGGTTGAATCAAGAGTTTATAAGGCTTGAATAACGTCGAACCCTACATGGCATCCATTTCTCGAAAGTTTGTTAATATGGCTAAAACACTTATATATAGGAAGTATCAGCGGCGTATCCACCATGTTTTAGCCATACCGCCTCCGTCCCGTGGGATGATGTCATGCATGCCGACATGGCATGGACAATCTGACGATTGGGTTAGCGAAGTGGTAAGAACGAGAGATGCGAGAAGTGTTTAAGCGTCATGAGTTGAGGACGATAAGCGAAGTGATAGCGTCCATTCGTGATAAGCGGCAAGCAGTAAAGCGACGAGCGATAAGCGAATGCGATAAGCGATAAGCGAAACGATAATGATACAACGTCGAGAGGATAATGCGATAGGCGATGCGATATAGACTTTATCGAAAGCGAGTTTGCGTCGATGTAGACTTACCAAAAGTCTAGCGGTGGTGCGTTCGAGAAGTGATAAGATGTTACGCCTTGCGGAAGTGTTTGCGTGTGAAAATAATCATCATAATATTATAGGTCTAATAACGTTAAAACTACACATGGCACGTCTCCACGGGAGTTCGTTAGCATGGCAAAGCACTTATATATAGGAAGTACCATCAGCGTATCCACCATGCTTTAACCACACCGCCTCCATGCCGTGGATAGGTGTCACGTTTTGTCAACATGGTTAAGACGCTTATGTATAGGAAGTACCAGCGGCGTATCCACCATGCTTTTAACGTTAGGGCACCATTAGAACTCCTTACGATCCCCATGCAGACACCAGGTTAATCCCGTGTGCACCCGTGATTAATTTATGTTTGCATGATTATCGTAACTTATTCTAAAGAAGCATTGTGGGAGTAGAAACATATTATATCATGAATAACTATATAACTTTAGTAATAATAACTAATGTGTGTGCTTGAACTACGTGTGAGGATTCGAGAGGGGGATAGAGAGACATCGTTCGTGTGTTGAAGCGATATCAAATAGTAGAATGATTATAAAGCATGAGTACTAATGTTGAAAATCGTACCTTCGTTAACGTCGACCTGAGCCTGGTCGAGGTTGATTTCGACATCTTCCTCTGCAGGGGCTGCGGCTTGGGTCGGTGACTCCGGGGGTGTCGATGCATTTTGCTGTCGTGGTCCTTTGCGACATTTGCTGGTGTAGTGACCAAAGCAGTTGCAGTTGTCGCAGTAGCGACAGCTGGCCCCGGCTGGATGGTGATAAGTACACGTCATACACTGGGGGTGAGGTCCGGTGTAGTTACGTCTCGGGTAGAATGGAACTGCTCGGAGAGGTGTAACGAGAGCAGGAGCTGCGAAGGGTTAACGAGCTGCGAGGATGCGGGTTGTTACAAAAACGCCATTAAATAAAAACGTCATTAATAAACACGCCATTAATAAAAACGCCAAAAATTAATGATGTGATGCGTTACAGTATTAACAGAAAAAGCTGAACAAACAGTAACTGAAAAATTATTACTAACATTTATTGTAAAAATTCCCGCCTAAACTATGCGCCAAAAAACATCATTATATAAATGATGTTAGTATCCCTTCCATTGAGCATACTTAGAAAACACCATCTTTAACCAAAACGGAAAATTTAAAAACAAAAACCTGAAAAAAGAACAAATGGCAAACATCATTTCATGGGGATTCAACACTAGAAGCAGTAAATTCGTAATCCTCTTTGACAACGGAAGAAGAGTGTTTGTGAAAACCGCCAATGCCATATTGAACTTGGACGAAGAAGTTAAAAGGGGTAACCTAGCACTTGGCATTCCTCTTGATAACCTCTGTGAGAAAACACAGACAGTTATAAGAAGATCAACCAGAAAATTCGGACCATACCCTGCAAATCCAGTTGTGGATCCAGTCATCCAGTCTTGGCGTTATGATGAAAACACAGACTTAGTGAGTGTTGTATGGGACAACGGAGAGTAGGAAGCCTACACGATTGAAAACATCATGACCGAACAAAAACTTGTCTTCCTACAGGAGTTATGCAACGCAACATGTTTGAACCAAGACATGATTATAAAGTTGGCGTTGTTGACTGACATTTAACATGGAGGTGTCAAAGTCTTCAACATGAAGCAAATGATGACAATGAAGATCTAGATGAAAAGTTTGATGAAGAGTCGGAAGAAGAAGATGAGGGAAGCGATGGATACTTCTCAGACCAGATCCCTTCTGATGAGGAGTTTTAAAATTTTTTTTCTTTTTATTTCCGTGGTGTGTCATTTTCAGAGGTTTTTTATAAAAGTACTTTATTTAACTTATTAGATATAAAACGCCAAAATTCCCATGAAACGATAATAGTTCGCTCTTATCACGTATTATTAAAAAAATCCAAAAAACTACACGATTATATAAAACAGAAAACAATAAATTATTAATTAAATTTTGCAAGTCTGATATGTCTCAAAACGCCATCTTTTGTTTCAACGCCATAACAATACCTTCACTTACAAAGGTTAATTAGTTGTATTTGTAGATATATATTTTTTTATAAAACACCATTCATACAAAACGTCAAACTTAGTGATGTGACTGAAGCGTTGTAGGTTTAATAGATAAAGCTTAACAAAACAGTAAATTAATGATGGGACATGTCATCTTTATTACTAAAATTTATTATAGAAATTCTCGCCCAAACTATGCGCCAAAACATCTTATATAAACAACCTTAGACCTTCCATTGACTACACCAAAAGCAAATGCCATATGGTAAACCTCGTTTGTTAAAGATTCAGTTTTGTTCTTGATAAAGTTTCACTCAATGAGGTGGACAACATTATTAGTTCATTCTTATGTGAGCATTAACAATGTTGTCCATCTCATTGAGCATAATATTATTGAGATAATCCTCACCTTATTCAAAATAAAACGCCATCAAATACAAAAAGTCACATATGGCAAAACCTGTAAGTTATGTGTTCTAGAATCCTCAAAAATTGAATATGAAAAAATAAAAATGCCAAATTAGTGTATGTTCTGTATTCTAACATGCTCAAATATTGTATAAGAAAAAAATAAAAAATAAATAAAAACGCCAAATTACTCTTCACTTGCTCTCGAAGACTGTGTCGTTCTTCTTTTAATTACGGGTTGTTTGCATGCCGATGCGTAGTGTCCGAAAGCTTTACAATTCTTACACTGTCTTTCTTTCACCCAGGCCTTCACTTTTGTTTTTGTTTTTTCAATCGCTTCCTCCTGTTTGGATTTCAAACACTTGCAAGATCCAGAATCTTTCGACTTATATCCAACATGTACATTTACCAGATTCTTGTCGTTTTGATATTGACATGTTATCTCCGCAAATTTATCCCTGGTACTAGGAGGATGAGCAACTATCTGCATATCTTGAACTTTATTCTTATAAGATTGAACATGATCGTTGAATAAGGATAGCTCCTCCTTATTACCAGATAAACGGTTCAAGGTATACTCCGTGCAAAAATCTTTTCTCGCATCATACTTTGAACACCAGGATCAAGCTCGGTTTGTATAAAATCACGACTGATTGAGTAGTCTGAAGAGCAATTTGGCAAAGCCTCTCTACGCCATCTATTAAAAATGTACTGTTTTGGAAATTCCCTAATATCCAAACTTCTCAAAACATAAAATATATGTCTACATAGCAAACCAAACTACTCAAAACGCCTACATGAGCAAGTGCTGGTGCAATCAGACTTACGGTACATTACTTGAAAAGAAACGCCAAAATCTATGTATGTATAAAACGCCATGTAGACAATGTATGTATAAAACACCATCAAACAACAAAAACACAAATAAACTTCAGGGAGAGAAAATATAAATAAACGCCATACTCATAAAACGCCATTTTTACCTGGAATAAGTATGTACAAGACTACTGGAAATCATTTATGTAGAACTTAATAAACCCATCAGCCTGCTCTTCATACCGTTGATTTATGCAATCCCCAACCCCAATTAGCTCAGCTTGAATGTCACAAAAAATAGTTTTGTGTATATATCAGTAGCTTGGCTCTCCAACACTTTATAATTACGTTTAAACTGGGGTTGTTTTTATCGAGATTCATGATCATTTTTCCGGTGCGTGTGGCGCTGTCCTTCAATTGCAGTTTCATAATGAGTCATGAACTCAACAAGAGTAGATTTTGAATTGCAAATTGGCCAAAAAATGGTTCTCACTCTCCGACCTCGATGTCATAGGACATCAGGCCCAAAGTTCCTCCATTCTATAGTATTCAGGAATCCAAGAATCCCTAAGGGCAAAAATATCAGAAAGCTAGTCATTATCCCCTAAATTGAATTCTTTACTAACGTCTTCCCATCCTGATTCAAATTCTTCGGGTGTAAGAATATCTGTCAACACAACACCACAAATACGTTCTTTGAAATTGGTTGAATTGCATAGCCTAACACCAACCTCTATAAAACACGTAAACGCCATGGAAGAAATACTATATAAACAAAAAACTAACATGCAACACAATTGTGAATGACAGAATGCCATATAACTTAAAACGCCAAACACATTAAATAAGAAAACAAACCTTTAGAGAAAGTTTATGCATCACGTGCCACATGCATAACCGATGCCTCGTTTCAACAAATACAACAGAAATAGCTTTCTTCGTTGCTGGATCCTGGTCAGTGACAACAACTTTTGGTTGAGAACCAACAGCTTTTAGAAAAACTCTCAACAACCGTATATACGTATCAGCAGTTTCTGACGCAAATAATGCGACACCAAATGTAACATTACAATGGTGATTGTCTATACCAGTGAAAGGTACAAAGACCATAAAGTATCTGCAAATGAAAACGCCATTAATAAATGAAACTGGAACAAAACGCCATTGTATTTAATCATTTAAAATGCCAAAACACAAAGGAAAAAAAGAATTATACAATATTACTTGTTGGAACGATACGTGGCGTCAAACACGTGGTAATTACGTTTGCATTGATCATCGCACCAAAAAAGTACCTTCAAACGATTATCATCATCTGTGAAGTAATCATACGAGAAATTAGGCTGGACTGCTTTTTTTCATGCAAATGTCTCACAACCATATCAGCGCCATGCTCCCCTATAAACAAGTTAATTTGCATTTTGTAGTTCTTAAAATCAACTTTACTTGCACCCACGTCTTCAAAACCTACCAAAACAAGTCTTCATTACATTAAACGCCTTAACCGGTCCCAAAGTCAACTTAGACATGCTATGTATAACATGCTTCTGGAGCTGAGTGAGGTGTCATTCAGACGAGAGAAAATGCTTATCAGACTATTCAACAAAACCATGGTTGTGCTCCTCAACAAACTTATAGACCTTCCATGATCCATCCTCAAATATTACACATAATTGTGCTCCACAACAGTCCTCTTTATAAATTGGATCGAACAATCCTTGACTTTTGATTAGGGTCTAATGTATCAACCTTCTTGTCCTTATATACCCCAGATCTCGTACACATGTAATACTTAATATGTGTTTCTCCTTTGGCGTTTATCTTCATAGTCTCTTTCCTACAGAAAAACCACAAGAAGTTGCATACCTAACATAAAATGAATGACAATCATCAAGACTTGGGAATATCATGTCTATTTTTGGCTTTATCTCTTCACTAGTGTCGGGAATGATAAGTGGAAAACCAGTTTTCGGGAAAAAACTTTCATTCAAAGAAATATCCTCGTCTGAAAAAACATTATCGATAAAAACGCCATTAATTGAATAATAAACAATAGGAATAATTGATGTTACTTTCTTAGTAAAACATAATAACGAAAACGCCAAAATGAATGAGCCATAACGAAAACGCCATTAGTTGAATAAGAATCAATATGAAGAACTGATAATACAGTCTTCCTAAAAACATGTTAATGAAAACGCCTTAAGTTGAATAATCAACAAATAGTAAGAACTAATGTTTACAAATTAACACCAATATATACAACTAATCAGATATACTTAAACAAATGTAAAACGCCATTGATCATAAACAAATAAGCATATATTAGATCCCAAACGACAATTAGGATTAATAATGAAAACACCAAATATTGAATATACGAAGAACCAAATAAAAAATAAAACACCATTTTTTAATGTTACCCTGAGAAGAAAAACTCCATTGAAACAACCATAAAGAACTAAAACGCGATATCTATTACATTATTTGATGAAAAACAATATGAAAACAACATCAGAAATTACTTTGTATATCTGAATCCACATTGCACTCCATAGATCCATAAAGCTTAGAGAGGAGGTAACAGCTAATACGATTTTTTTTAGAATTTTGTTTGAAATGAATTTAAAACGCCTTTTATTGGGCAGAAACAACACAATGACAATCGTACCCAGCATATCACTTAGCGCCTCCCTGCCACGTGTTTGACCAGGATCCGTTATCCCCGTTTTTACACTTTCAACCGTTTTCTCCTGCTCCTGTTTATATATATATAACTCAAAACCCACAAACATTGTAAAAAGTCATAAAACACAAAATGTCAATCATAAAAAACACTCAAAACCACAAACATTACATCAAGATCCTAAAGCTTAGAGAGGAGGTAACAGCTAATACGATTTTTTTAGAATTTTGTTTGAAATGGATTTAAAACGCCTTTTATTGGGCAGAAACAACACAATGACAATCGTACCCAGCATATCATTTAGCGTCTCCCTGCCACGTGTTTGACCAGGATCCGTTATCCCCGTTTTCACACTTTCAACCGTTTTCTCCTGATCCCGTTTATATATATATAGACTCAAAACCCACAAACATTGTAAAAAGTCATAAAACACCTAAATGTCAATCATAAAATACACTCAAAACCCACAAACAAAATGAAGATTACTAAAACATCGTATATGTGGGTTGTGTTTTGGATGATAAAGCTCTAATTATCGAATGACAAATATTATTTTGTTTTATGTTGATTAAGCATGTTGTGTTTTATGTTGATTAGCATGATGTGTTTTATATTCATAGTTATCGATTGTGTGTTTGAAGTTTTGATGAACTATTATGATTTGAATATTGTGTTTTAGTAATCTTCACCCTGTTATTTGTGTGTTTTACGTGTGTTTTATGACTGAAATTATAGTGTTTTATGACTCACATTTTTTTAGGAAATTTGGACTTTGTAGCCGAACCCCACCATATATATATATTTGAGGTAAGGTTCGGTTGCAAAGTCTAAAACTCCTAAAAAGTGTACAAAGTCGTAAAACATTCTAGTGTTGGCCTAAAGACACATTCAAAATTACAAATAACAAAGTACATATTACTAAAACATCATATTCAAACCCTAAAAGTTCATAAAACCTTAAACACACCATCATATTTTAATAGATATAAAACACAACATGATAATCACATAAAACACAATAATATTAGTCATTCGATAATCAAAGCTTATCATCCAAAACACGAAAAAAAACCTATAGATGGTGTTCTTTTTTGTAAATTTTGGGTGTGTTTTATTACTGACATTATTATTTTCTATTACTTTTTACACTTTTTAGAAGTTTTCTACTTTTTAGCTTCTACATACATACATCATAATATATTAGTTACTCTAATTCAAAAACTATAGAGTAATAAAAATATTCATTAATGACTTTTGCTTTTCAAACAATTAACCATTGCCATGTAGATGAATACAAACCATCACCTAGTGTTTAGTGGTGGTCACGTGTATTAAGCTCCATTTATGGTGAGTTCCAGTGGTTTTTCTCCTTTAGTTCTTAAGTTTGTGTCTGATTGATAAGGGTTTCTTATTGAGGAGTTTAAATTGGGATCTATTATGCGAGGAGGCTCTCTAACGCAGATCTGATTAAGACAACATATGTTAAACCTCCGATATTAACGAATAATTCGCACCTTTAAAAAAAAATATTGTAGATGAATACAAATGCCTCCCTGTTACTGTGACCAACATCCACATCATGATAACTTTTAAAGATCAATTAATACATTTTTATAACAATTTACGATTTAAGATATCCAACACATTACTTCTAACACGGGTGAATAATAGTACATTAAGTTAACAATAACATATTAAGATCATAGAAAATAGATATCGTTTGAAATGTCAAGAATGATAGAGACTAAGGTATATGACGAAAAACTAAATTTGAGCTAAATATATAATTATTTTTATCCAAAGATTATGAAATTCAAATCGTGTTCTTGCATATTTGAAACTAAAAAAATGAATTAAAATAATAAAATTTGAATAGAAACAACTAAAAAGGGTAAAGGTACTATATTTGATATAAATTTTATAAAACCAAAGTCATTTCAAATATAACGTTTTATAAGTCGTTATAAAATTTTATATTCTGTTTTCTTATAAAATTTATATCAAAACATTGATAAAAAAAAAGCACATCACAAAACCATATTATTTTTTTTAATAAAACATCATAGATCGAAAGTTATAAAAGATGTTATCACAAAATCGAAGTTGTATGTGAAATAACGGTACAGTGACACAAACCAAGTCGTTACTGACCAAACAACCGTCGTACCGGTATTGGTATTATCATAGACAAGTATTGATATTCGTTTTTATGGTTTTCGATCGAAAAAAAACTTAATTTTATGGATTACATCATACAACTCCCCGTGTAATAAAACTTACCATTATAAATAATTTTTTTTTGTAGTCGTCGAGCAATTACAATTTTTAACATCCCTGCCGCAATGCATGGTTTCACCTACTAAATACGCAATTGTGGTTAATTGTTTTCTCGACATTTATATATAACTTTTATTGAAAATAAAGTTGTATTCAAAATAACGGTATGGTGACGAACTAAGCGGGTACCGATTGAACAACATTAGTCTTGTTGCAACCGACATCGGTATTCGTATTTATAATTTTCGATCAATATAAAGCATGGCTTTATTTTTGAGTTATATTATAAAACTTTTGTGTAATAAAATTATTATAAATAAACTTTATTTGTAGTCGTCAAAATAAAACCTTACAAATTTTAACATTCCCAGCCGCAATGCGTGGGTTTCACCCACTAGTTATATATACTTAAAAGTATAGTTTATAAATGTAACATGCCCAAAATACTAAATTTCGATCATTATTTATTATGACAATTAATATAAATTGTTGTAACTAGGAATACTTAACCTATTTACTATACTTGTCTATTAAAAAGCAAAGACTTATGGCATGAAAAATACATAACAAAACATTGAGAGGGTGAATTACACATTCTAGAAGATGAAAATATATGTTGGGTGAGAAGTGTGTCGACACACACACAAGGGAGAAATGGGACTCTAAAATTCAGCAAATTTGCCAAAATTGGAAGATGATTCAGCCCTAAATTGATGAGTGATCTTAAATTCTTAATCATCTAAGCTTGTAAATCATAAGGTGAGTTGTAGAATCACATATGATAGTGATTTTGATGAATACCCTTAAATTGGTAGAAATCTAGCATGAGCCCAATAAATTCTATGGATTGTTATATGATAATAGTGCTTAAAATAATCATATTTACAGAATGTGTAACGTACTTGTGTATTTGAGATGTTAAATAAATGTTCATATGTGTGGTGAAGTGGATTATAACATAGAAATGAAAAACCCTAAATTCTAGTATGATGATTGATATGTATTACCCTTGAAAGCTGGAAATTTGGTGTACTTGATGTATGTTACACCCTAATTGATGACGGCGGAAACATCAGGGCGCCACGTAAATAGATTGTTTAATAGCACATAGAACTAAAATTAAAATATTTCATAATTATTTACAGATAATACAAAGTATTCCGTATTAATTTATCTAACGTCCCAATAAGCTTCCTATGTGAGTAGTAAATCTTGTAAGCATTAACAAACTCTAATACCTAAAACATATGGAAAATAAAGGGGTCAACTACAAAGAAGTTGGTGAGCATACATAGGTTTGCTGAAATAAGTAAGTAAGTAGCATGTCAAGTTTATCTAAAACTATCTTGTGAAAACAACACTTAGGAACAAATGGAGCGCACATTCAAACCTTGTGACTGAAGGAACTACGAAAAGTTAACCTTTTGGATGTTGTTGTTTCAATCATCGCTAGATCCATACGAGGATGGGTTTGTCAGACCTATAACGCTATAATCTACAACACTTGGTTTGGCTGAAGTTAATGATTTTACTAAGTTATGTAAGCTCCTAAAGTTATGTTTAAGACAAGCGGTATAAAGATAAAAGTTAACATAGATAATTGATAAATTTAAGTAACATGTTCACCCAAAAATTTAAAGAAAAAGGCATGTAAACTCACCTAGGTAAGCAATTGAACACACAAACTCGTTGTATTGAATAAGTTAAGAGAAATCCCAAAGTGTCACCCTATCATGATTGAGTGAATTGCAAAGGACTTAAAATCTAAGGCATATTAGAATTATAGGAAGTTAGGGATCTCTAAAAAAATTAAGATTTAGCTAGGGTTTTGATTGTATATATAATGGAACATTTTGTGGAAAAAAGTTAACGATTATTTAGTAGAATATCCATGTAACGTTATTAATTATTCAATAAATATAACTAATAATATATAGTATGGTTAAAAATAAGTTATAAAAATACAACGAATTATAAATAAACTTTGTATAATTATAAATTAGATAACATTTAATTTAAAAAAAAAAGAAAATTAACCTAACTAATTTACAAGTCAGTTATTTTGGATGTGAGAATGATTTAAATTATAAGGGTGAAGGGGGTGCATGTCTAAAGGGATTAGGCAAAATTTCTCTCACCCAATCATATTGTACCATGTAATTTGCCTAAACTTCTTGTCTATTGCTCAAAAAATATAATGGGTGCATGCATAAAATGAAATTAGGCAAACAATTGTTTTTCTTTTTTTAAACTACAAAATTAAGAAAAGAAACATAATTTTAGCAAAATAAAAGTACATTAAATTAAAAAAATACATTACATGAAACGAAACTTCTAAAAAATTAAAACCATAAATATTTAGAAACTACATAGCCATCCATATTTTTTTGCAATCTCGCTTTTTCGAGCTAGTGTGATTTCCATACATCTCTGGTGCAACATTGTCGTGTGGCCTGTTAAACGTCTCCAGATTCTTATCAAACCGAATCGATCTCAACGTCTCTCGATGTTCGTCCGCCAAGTCGATATATTTTTCCTCTCGTTTCTTTTTAATTTCCACCAACTGTTGTTTCATATGTTTGTATTCTTCGAGCTTGTCGGACATACCAACTGACTTTTCGCTCGATGTTGCGGGTCCTTTGTCTTTTTTCTCTTTCTTTTTTTCCTTGTTGGAGAGGGGTCTACGTTTATGTCGGGTATATTACTACCCGCTTCATAGTTACCCGAATCAGATGACTTTCTTTTTTGCCCTGAACCACCACTATCCTCACACACCAATGGTACCGGGGCCCATTTCTCATGCTTTCTAACCACCTCCCACGCCTCAATATGAGGAAAGCCACCCAATGTCGTTTTTAGTAGTCTTTTAGCGCTTGTTTCATAACATGAGTATCGTCCCTCCCACTAGGACGTAAATGATCCTATAATAAAAATATTAATTATATTAATGTTAAAATAAGAATATATTTTATGTTAAATAATAAAAACTATGTAAAAGTTAAAAGTTATACCGCTTGATGCCAAAAACCGTTGAATTCGTTCAACTTTGCTTGCATATTTTTCTATTTCGGACGAACTTGATGAACGGTCCGTAAGCTTCCTCCAACGGTTGCATTGTAGTGTGCGAGAACTTTCTTCCAAAAACTATCCGATTTTTGCGCATTTCCTTTTTTCTTGTTAACACTACAATGCACATACGTCATCGCTAAAGCCTCTTCTTGTTTCTTCGTCCATATTTGCGGATCCGCCCTATTCCGTTTTCCGTTCCCTTCATGTTCGGCTTCTACTTCACCATGTACATCTTCCTCTTCATCGGCTTCCTCATCTTCATCTATGTGTTGAGTATCGGGTACAAATTCTTCAACTTCATTGTCATCGTATATGGGAAGCATGTGTTCAACATTATCTCTTGGAGATTGAGACGGTGGACTCCGATAAGCAAACGGGTCAAAAGCGTTTTGAGATTCATTGGATACTCGTACACACCCGGTGCAACCATCGTGAGACCTTATGGTAATGAAAAAAAATTGTGTGGGATAGTTGGGTTGGGGTTGGGTGTTGTAAAAACCCGTTTGCGAAAAAAAATGGTGGGAAATCGGGTCGGTACACCGTTGATCCGCCTCGTCTACTTTGCGAGCCACGCCCTCTCGCATTCGAACTAGAAGCCGATACTTTTTTCTTACCATCGCTCTTGTTTTGTCTATCCATGGTGTGCTTGAGTATTTTATAAATTGGGTGTAAAATGAAATGTTTAAAATTAGAATGGAATTATATATTTATAAAGGAATTAATTTTTTTTAAATGCATGAGATGTAGCCGTTGGGCATCCCAACGTTAAAAAACCTTCAACGGTCACATGCAAACATTCCTTTTATCATTTTCCAAAGCGGTGAAGAATTACCGATTTTCATTATTCCCACGCGGCGATCAAGTGTGGAGGTGGTGTTGCCTATCGGAAAACCGTTTGCCGATTGTCCATGCCGCATGCACCCCGGTGACCCAAACAACTAAAGTGTATAATATATTGATTTAAAATGTTAGATAATTAATTAATTGTTAAGTTTAAACAATATTATTAGTCAAAATAATTTCTATAAAATTGGTTTTATTTGTTTTAGTAAAATGATATAGTTTTATAAATATTGAAACAAATTTTATTTTGTAAATTTGTTAATTAATCATTTTCTAAATAATAGTAATGACATTATTGAAATATCCCATTTACATTGCTTTTGTTCAAAAAAAAACAACGTGCTTTAATTTCTTGGGATATCTTTTTATTTAAAAAAACATTAAAAATAGATATCACGTTCTGTTTACCAAGCTTTCTATCACATCTGATGAGATAATTTTCTGAGTAAATTGCACAAAACATCCTTTATGTTTTCTCAAACTTGCAGGTTCCAGCCTTAATGTTTAAAAGTTGCTAAAAACAACCTTTAAGTTTATTTTTGTTGCGGGTTCAATCCTTTACAGCTAACCACGTTATTTTCTTCAGTTAAGTTCCCTCACATGATCAACCAAAATGACGAATATACCCTCACATGTTATGCATGTGAGGGAACTTAACTGAAGAAAATAACGTGGTTAGCTGTAAAGGATTGAACCAGCAACAAAAATAAACTTAAAGGTTGTTTTTAGCAACTTTTAAACATTAAGGCTGGAACCTGTAAATTTGAGGAAACATAAAGGATGTTTTGTGCAATTTACTCTAATTTTATATGTATATTAGATAGATAATTACTGAAATTTACAAATAACTGAAAATAAAAAAAATATAACAGAACTTTAAATCAGAAAAAAATGCGAAACAAGGGGAACCGAGACTCGAAGTCGGAGTCAGACCCGAGCAAAACGAAGAGAAAGCATGTAAAAACTCACAAATAAAACATACCTAATGGGCTCAGTTTGGACGCAATGGAGGTGTGGCAGTAGTTTAGGATTCCGGCGAAGGTGGCACGCGATCGGAGAAGAAGTATTGAATTTGGAGTGAGTTTTGGCGAGTTCGTATGAGGTCTAAGGCTCTTTATTTATACTCGATTTGTCGATAAAACAATAAGGTTAACTATTTGATTTTCGAAGCTAAAGAGGTTGATGAATAGATATGAACACAACGTTTTACCAGATATGATTCAGGTTATAGCTTAGTTTAGGATGGAGATAAAGTTTTGGGCAAAAGAAACGAATGAAATCGACCCGAAAAAGGAGTTCCGGGTTCGCCGGATTCCGGCAAAGTCGCCGGAAGAGGTGACTGTGGAAGCGGGATGTGTATCTTTTTTCTTTTGTTTTTAAAAGTTTTTAATTTTTGCTCAACTGATCCTTGCGAATTTGTCCACTTTTCAAAAAAAGGTTTTTTTTTTTTAACTTTATTTCTTTAAAACAACTTTTCAAGAATGGCAAGATTGGTCCTTATTATTGATAGACATCATACTTTACAAAATTTATAAAAACATTTAAACGTTGTAAAGTCTTAGGTTTAACATCTTTTTAAATCTTTTATATATTTTTTTTGTAAACTTTAAAAACTTAACCTTTTATAAAATCATAATTAGTGATATATATTTGTTTTTAAGAAAATAATTTCTTATTTAATAAATTGATAAAAATGAAAAATTTCTAAGTGCTTTATTGATAAACGATCGGTTTAAGTACAATAAACATAGATGAAAATTTTTGATGTTACAGTCTTTCCTACTTTAGGAAATTTTGTCCCGAAATTTGAATTCGAAAGATTGAAGGATGTGATTGTAATTACTTGGAAAGGTCGATATGTAAGAGTTACAGTTTATGTGGGTTACAAAGACTTGAGTAATGGAGTAGACTATTTGAGTGGGTATTCAAAGTTGAGGTAAATGAGAATAGATAATAAGATCGTTGGATAATGTTGTGATTACTTTGAAATGTAAAAGTTACAGTTATATGATTATGATATGTTTTTTCAAAAAGAATAAGTGGTGACATATATGTTTTTTCAAAAAGGATAAGTGGTGACAATGGGGTTGAATGTGTGTATTCAAGGTTAAGGATCAACGAAATTAGAAGATTGAGTCGTTAGAAAGATTAGGGGAAAAGTCTGTTGAGGTATAGTGTAACAACTCAACTTTTTCGGTTGTTCCGTACTATTTTATACCGCTTACTTAACGTCTCACTAAAACGCTTAACGCACTTAACCTAATTAAGCTAATTTGCAAGCAAAAAAGATGGCATTTTTTCGTACGAAAATGGCATTTTTCGCACGAAAATAGCATTTTTCGCACGAAAATCTTGCCAGACGCTACCTCCCATCCCTTCTCCTATAAATACAAACCTTAAGGTTCGTGCTCCCCTGCTGACCTTTCGCACCAAAACGCTCTCTAGCTCGTTTTCTCTGTTCCAAGTAAGAAGACTACGTTTTTCACGCTAATCACAACGATTTTGCACGAGATCATATCAGATTTCATCTAAACTTCTCTGTTTACGAAAACCTTCATCTTTATCATAAAACTTTCTGATATAAACTTGGATTCACACTTAACCAAGTATATTTGAGTTAGCTTTGGCTTCTCAAGGTAGAAACCTCGTTGTTTCAAACTCAACAAGTGTTTATCCTAACAAAACTGTTTTATAAATCGATTTTTCACACAAAAACGGATAACAACCAACTAAGATTTCGTTCACTAGATAGTGGAACGAAGCACTGTCGAAACCGTCACAAAATGGACTCGAAAATACATCTGTTTTAGACCAAATCTCAGTCCCGCACGCACCAAGACGCAAGAACAGTCACTTGTGCGATCTAGACTGGCTCGCGTGAACCATACTTGGTTCACATGGCCTAGTCCGAGTTCATACAAGAGACTCACTCGCTCAAAGACCTCTCTGACGCTAGGTTGATCAGTAACCTATGGTTGGAGGGATGAACACTCGCTTTCCCGAAGAAAGACGCGAAAACACTCTTTTGGACGGGAAAATTCCATTTTCGCACGAAAATATGTTTCGTACGAAATAAGTTGTTTCCCGCACAACTCTCCGTTCAAAGGTTCCAACAACCTGGAAGACTAATGCACTCTGTTTCTACGCCCCGAAGCTCTTCTCACCTCATCCCCGCTTTCAGTTACTTTTTACGCACTCACAATGAGTATACTTGAACCCTTTTTCGCTTAAAAGGCACGTTTGGGTGTTACATATGTTCTCTATATCAAAACACGCTACACACAACGCTAAACTCTTTAAACGCTAACCGCTCTCGCATGTTATATGTGAATCGTTGAATGTTTATTTGCTATGTGTAAATAATGAGGACTCGCAGACCACCCTTAGCGACGATAGTACCATAGTTTGGACTCAGAACTTGATTGGTTCAGGGGTTGTTAATGCTTGCAAACTCACTTTACGTGCGTGTTCACTGTTGTGATTACGTATTGCGCATACTCCACCTCACAATCGTGTTGGTTAGCTTTATCATTGTTGATAGCATACTTGGATTCACCTCTCTACGTGTTACATGCTGGTTATGCGTAAACCTTTTGTCGCTACTATTATTCTGCTATTAAACATGTGTACTCACTTTTACATATTGTATTGACTTTTATTTTAACGTATGTGACAGGTTGATGGATTAGCTTATGCTGCAAACGGATAGGACATCTAGAAACCCACAATAAAATCTAGGTTGTCGGATTAGTTTTGTTTGAGAGACATGAAATCTGTATTGACTATTTGAATTATTTTGTTTAATTGTTTGGGAAATTAGACTTTTAAATATTGTAATTTTAATAGTTGTTATGGATTCTTTTGAGCAATCTGATTCGCCTATGTCACACCTGTCACACCCCGACCCGCAGCGGAAAAAGGTGATCGGGGCATGATTGGGTTATCATCAAAGCTCATGACATTTATTTTAACGTTTCATATTCATTAATACAATTTAATGGAAATTTACAAACATAATTACATCATGACCTAATCATCAATCTAAGCTTCTTTGTTTTCTTCTAAGGCATTTCCTATGTTTTCCTTGCTTCATCCTGTTCACCCTGTATCATGTGTAAAAGGGTTTTTGGATCAACAAAAAGTTGGCGAGTGAATCCTATGGAAAATATTTGAACAAGTTTATTTAATTGATTATGAAATAAAGTGCACAACCACACATGAGTAAAAATAGATGTAAACTTATTCATCAATCAATTTAATATTAAACAATACACACATGAACAATAATGGATCGTTTAGAGGCACGCGTTCCTCAACTCGTCTCTCACGAGGAACTGATGGGCCTAATGAGTGAATTGCATAAACATGATAATATGAAAGACATAACTACAAACAATATAAACTCAATGATACACACATGAACAATAATGGATTGGTTTTGAGGCACGCGTTGCTCAACTCGTCTCCCACGAGGAACTGATGGGCTTAATGAATGAATTTCATGTAAGTTGACAAAATGAAATACATAATCACAACAATATAAACAATCTAAGTTTAGATCACGATATGGTATGGCACAAGTTTAAATAAACGAGTTAATTATTTTGTGACACATGACACACCCAAAAACGTGTAATTAAAAAGGGGAGTTGTAAGATTCACTCACAGTGGGTGCGTTCGGTTGATGATGTTGAATGCACGCGAAGTGGTTTTAACCACGAGTGAAATTAACCTAGATAAATAGCATTATGGTTCGGTAAGTAAACGGATTTTATTAATCCATTTTAGTAGGATTGTTGGGTGTATTTTTTGTGAGTTTAAGGCTATTTTCTAACCTTAAAAATGTTATTTTTAAGTATATTTAACTGATTTTTAGTTAAAATAAATAAATAAAAATAATAAAAAAATTGACTTTTTTGACCGTTGACCGTTGACCAGTGACCTTGACTGTTTGACCGGTTCGTATGCGTGTAAGTGTGCGCTGGGTGAGGCTCGAACCCGAGACCTCCCGTACGCGTGCACGCAGCTCTACCAACTGAGCTACGTGTCTAACCCGAAATATTTCTGTTTTTAATTATATTTATATATTAATTAGATTAATCCGAAAATCAATTTATTTCTAAAAAGATTTTACTGAATCGGACCGGTGCGCTCCACAGGTCTCGAACCCGGGACCTGTGGGTTGAGTTAACACACAGTCCACCGCTGGACTGTGTGTTTAACTTGTTATATAAACCGCTTTTTATTATACTTATATACAAACTAAACATTTCCATTTATGTCTTATTTTAAAAAGTTAGATAATTGTCCGAATCGGTGCAGTAGACCGGACTCGAACTCGTGACGTGTGTTTAAACATTCACACAGTCCACCGCTGGACTGTGTGTCTCTCTTGGTTATTATTCCGATTATTATTAAACTTAACATGTACAGCGGTGACTCCGGTTCGGTTAACAAAAAAGACATTTTTATTAAGGCAGCATGCGTGGGACAAGATTCGAACTCGAGACGTTTAGGTGTTTATTGTGCACACAGTCCACCGCTGGACCGTGTGTCTAACCCGAGTTATATCTTGATTTATAATAAACTTAAACATTACAGAAACTTCGTCTTCTTCGTTGATTTTAACCAGAATCGGAAGTCCGACTGGTTCGATGCTTTAATCGTGTTCTTTAGTGTTTTGAGGTTAATTACAGATGAGATATGTAAAAAGAATGAAAGATTTAAGCGTAAGGTATACCGACTGGACTTCTCTGTTTCTCCGGCAGAACTCCGGTGATAGCAAAAGATTCCGGCGTCGTGTGTCTTGCGGCAGAGAGTCTTCAGCAAGCTTGAAAAGGATGTGGGTGACTTCGGTGTAAGCTCAGGGGGTTCAGTAAGGCTCAGAAGTGAAGGGTTCGGTTTTCCAGCGATGTGCAGAAGTTTTCCGGCGAGTGAAATTACGTCGGGTAAAGGTGCGGTTTTGAGCGAAAAAGCTTGCAGAGGTTTGAGGGTATTTATAAGGCAGGTCATCGATGAATTTGGTCCGATTTCCGACTTGATTCGTCGGTTAGGAATTCTCCGGCGGTTATAGTTTGTGTCGCGGACTCAGGCGTCGGTTATAACCGATGTAGTGATTAAGTTTTACGTTATAACTGAAGATATCGTAAATTCTTGGCGAGATCGCCGGGATTTCCGACGACTGCATTTGGGCGCGCCGATTTCGAATTCGGAAAACATGTTATGAATTTATTGTCTTCAATATTTAACAAGAGATACAAGTGGCGCAGTGGTTGAGTGTGTGGGTGTTAAGTTTGCTGAACCGGTTGACTGACCCGGGTTCGAAACCCGGCAGAACCATCTTATTTTTATTTCATTATTTTTAACAATTTTTCAAAAACAAATTATATATTCCAATATAATAATTAATTATGTATCGTTTAAAATTAATTTGGGCATTAAATACGCCACGAAATTTTAAACTGATTGTTCGGTTAATAAACGAAGCGGGTTTGGTAAAAATCCGTTTTTGACGGATGTTACAGTATCCCCTGCTTGGTGTTTAGTTTTGACAGTTACATACTTAGAAAAAGTGTAAGAGTTTAAATTTTTGTTTGAGGCGGTAACGTCCCTTGTAAGGGTTAAGTACCCTATTACAGGAATCGTTTTTTGTTGCCTACTGTAAAAGTATTGATAAGCAGAATTGATTTGTTAAATACGATATCATGCATAAGAGTTTGGATATGTTTGGAAGGATATGGTTATATCCTAAGGCAAAACTTCTAATACTACAACCTACATGGAATTTCTCATAACCATCTAACAATACCTCTGATCCTTTGACAAGAATACTTATATATAGGAAGTACCAGCGGCGTATCCACCATATTCTTGTCAAATTTTTATTGGTTTTATCAGTAAGTTATGATTGGTTCTATGACTATAGAACATAAATAAACACGACAACTAATATTTGAATCCACATTCTGGTAGCATATATGTTTGAATGGTGACAGTTCCTCTCTCGTTTGTTATGATAGAGAGGTTAGTTTATGTAGAAATAGAACACAGTCCAATTTCTTTAAATGGTGAGATGATATGAATGTAACACAAATTTCAACCAAGGCAATACCAAATCCTACATGGAACTTCTCATAATCGACTGATAATGCCTCTGATCCTTTGGCAAGAATACTTATATATAGGAAGTACCAGCGGCGTATCCACCATATTCTCGTCAAATTTTCATTGATTTTATCAGTGAATTATGATTAGTCCTATGTGACTCTACAACCAATACAACAAACACAAAATACTGAAAATGAAAAAATGTCTGTGCGATCAAGGCTCAATCAAACGGAGCCGATCGTATTGCATGTACTGAAAATGAAAATGTCTGTGCGATCAAGGCTCAATCAAGCGGAGCCGATCGTATTGCATGTACTGAAAATAATAAACTTAATCTAAACAACAATCACACAAACAGCCTATACATGGAACCTCTCATAACCGCCTGATATTACCTCCGATCATTTGACAAGAATACTTATATATAGGAAGTACCAGCGGCGTATCCACCATATTCTTGTCAAATTTTCATTGACTTTATCCACAAGTTATGATTAGTTATATGTGACTCTACTACAAACACAACAACCACAAAATACTAATAATGAAAATGTCTGTGCGATCAAGGCTCAATCAAACGGAGCCGATCGTATTGCATGTACTGAAAATGAAAATGTCTGTGCGATCAAGGCTCAATCAAAAGGAGCCGATCGTATTGCATGTACTGAAAATGATAAACTTAATCTAAACAACAATCACACAAACAGCCTATACATGGAACCTCACATAACCGTCTGATAATGCCTCTGATCATTTGACAAGAATACTTATATATAGGAAGTACCAGCGGCGTATCCACCATATTCTTGTCAAATTTTCATTGACTTTATCCACAAGTTATGATTAGTTCTATGTGACTCTACTACAAAACAACAACCACAAAATACTGATAATGAAAATGTCTGTGCGATCAAGGCTCAATCAAACGGAGCCGATCGTATGTGGGCACGCCAGGTTCAACCTCATAATGAAATGGGGAACATGCTCAACGCTCATAGTGTAATGGGGAGCGGCGGCCTATGAAATTGCATGTACTGAAAATAATAAACAATAATTACTCAAACAGTTTACACATGGAACCTCTCATAACCGCCAGATAATGCTTCTGATCCTTTGGCAAGAATACTTATATATAGGAAGTACCAGCGGCGTATCCACCATATTCTTGTCAAATTCCCATTGGCTTTATCCTTAAGTTTATGATTGGTTCTATGTGATAAAGAAAAACACATAAAACTAAACGATTGGAGTTGAATCTGGATTTTCGGTGAAGAGGACTAGTTGGGTATCTTCGTTTGGGCCGTCATTATCTTCGACAGGATTGGCGTTGATGTTGAAGACTCTTCCTCTTGCTGATGGCCTAGCGGTTGGGTTTTCTTGGTTTTACTTGGTTAACTAGGTTGATTGGGCTTGAGCGTTTATGATGTTAACCAATCGAGGGCACGTGTTTCTAAAGTGGGTAGGGTCTCCACAATTGAAACAAGCTCGAACATATGGAAACATGGGGTATTGGGGTTGTTGATAGGTTAGGATCATGTTTTGAGTAGGGGGAGAGACTTGGTTTTGAAAGGTGCGGCAAACCTTGCTCAAATGACCATAGCGTCCACAAGTTGCACATAGTCGACAAGGTAAGGTAAGGGGATGGTGATAAAAACAGTTGTTGCATCGAGGGTGAGGTCCAAGATATGGTTTCTTATTTGGGTAAGTTGAGTTGGGTGCCACTTGAGTGATTGGGATAGCTTGGATGGGTATGGCGTGTGAAATTGGTTGATTTCGTTGGATAGCAGCGAAAAGTTACCCGTCTCTTTTTCTCTTCGAAGTGGGTTGAGAAGGGGATTCGGTTTGGGTGTAATCGGAGGTTTCAGTCGATGCTTTATCCTTTTTCTTCTCCTCCTTGAAGTCTTTGTTCCGGATTCGGTTCTCGGTGAGCTCTGTTGCTAGCTCCATTGCTGCTTCCAAAGTTGCAGGCGTGGTACTTATTACAGAGTCTTGAATCTTTGACGGAAGACCACGAATGTAGTGCTCGATCAAACGGTAGAGGGGAGTGAACATGTTGGGAACCATTTGATGTAACTCGAGGAATCTTTTGTTGTACGTGATGTGGTCGCCTTCCTTTTGCTTCAATGAATAGAACTCATCTTCTAATTTCTTGATTTCGCTCCTTGGGCAAAATCGTCTGGTTATGATTTCCTTCAATTCGTCCCAAGTTAAAGTCATAGCATCGTCGACGCCTCGTTTGGCCTTCTCTGTATTCCACCAAGTAAGTGCTATTCCATATAAACGACCAATAGCATAACGCACTTTGCGATCATCGGAGCAATCGCAATTTAGAAAAGTGTTCTCCATTTCTTCAAACCAATGGAGGAGAACGGTGACGCCTTCAGTCCCTTTGTATTTTGGAGGATCGCATGATTTGAAATGCTTGTAGGTGCATTTAGTGTATTTGGGGGAGGGTTGATAACGTTTTGATTTTCTTGATTGGCAGGATTAGCGGTAAGTGCTTGTTGTAATTGGATTGCAATGTTGGGTATTACGGCAACCATTTGTTGAGCGATTAGGGCAGCCATGCGCTCGCGGGCTTTTCCTGCTCTCATCTTCCTACGGGCGAGGTTAGAAGACATCTACAAGGAATACATGTCAAGAGTATGAGTTGGATGTTTTTTGGGTTCATGGGTTGCACTAGGAATGAACATTCATAAAATAATTATAGAAAAATAAATCTATTACATCCATAGGATGTCTTGGGCTTTGCTCGCCATTAGGCCCTACATGCCGCCATACTTCACCTTCGTAATCATGTGGGCCCCCATGAATACCGGGTTTTTCATATGGTTCGCATGGGTTTTGCCTGGTTGCGTACACTAAAACCCGGAGAAAATCGAGAAATATGTATATAACGTATGAGATTCGGAATGTGTTCAGGTGTAGACACGGTGACACCTCAAAGTGGGGTTAGTTCGAATGACGTTTGGTGTGGCATGCTTTGGCCTAATAGGTCCTTCGTACTCTAATCGTTAGTCCTAGGTAGGCAAACTGGTCCGTTATATTGGATTTATACGAATGCCAACCTAGACAGGACGTTCCGACTACCGGTACTTGTACCCTTCCAGTTACTACATGCCCGTCGTAGAACTTACTTTGATGAGATTTGAAAATTGCAACAAAATCTTTGAATAACAAAAGTATGAAGATGAATTGAATATATGAACATTGATATATGTATAATGAATGTGTATGTAAGTATGTATGTTTGACTGTAAATATAAACAAATATGAAACAAATAAATATCATAAGTTTGTATGTAACCACCTAATCAATTAAAATTTAGGCAGACTATAGTATAGGCTCTAAGGGTCTAATAACCTATCCTATATCCCTATAGTCATGGCTCTGATACCAATCTGTCACACCCCGACCCGCAACGGAAAAAGGTGATCGGGGCATGATTGGGTTATCATCAAAGCTCATGACATTTATTTTAACGTTTCATATTCATTAATACAATTTAATGGAAATTTACAAACATAATTACATCATGACCTAATCATCAATCTAAGCTTCTTTGTTTTCTTCTAAGGCATTTCCTATGTTTTCCTTGCTTCATCCTGTTCACCTGTATTATGTGAAAAAGGGTTTTTGGATCAACAAAAAGTTGGCGAGTGAATCCTATGGAAAACATTTGAACAAGTTTATTTAATTGATTATGAAATAAAGTGCACAACCACACATGAGTAAAAATAGATGTAAACTTATTCATCAATCAATTTAATATTAAACAATACACACATGAACAATAATGGATCGTTTAGAGGCACGCGTTGCTCAACTCGTCTCTCACGAGGAACTGATGGGCCTAATGAGTGAATTGCATAAACATGATAATATGAAAGACATAACTACAAACAATATAAACTCAATGATACACACATGAACAATAATGGATTGGTTTTGAGGCACGCGTTGCTCAACTCGTCTCCCACGAGGAACTGATGGGCTTAATGAATGAATTTCATGTAAGTTGACAAAATGAAATACATAATCACAACAATATAAACAATCTAAGTTTAGATGATGATATGGTATGGCACAAGTTTAAATAAACGAGTTAATTATTTTGTGACACATGACACACCCCAAAACGTGTAATTAAAAAGGGGAGTTGTAAGATTCACTCACAGTGGGTGCGTTCGGTTGATGATGTTGAATGAACGCGAAGTGGTTTTAACCACGAGTGAAATTAACCTAGATAAATAGCATTATGGTTCGGTAAGTAAACGGATTTTATTAATCCATTTTAGTAGGATTGTTGGGTGTATTTTTGTGAGTTTAAGGCTATTTTTCTAACCTTAAAAATGTTATTTTTAAGTATTTTTAATTGATTTTTAATTAAAATAAATAAATAAAAATAATAATAAAAAATTGACTTTTTTGACCGTTGACCTTTGACCTTGACTGTTTGACCGGTTCGTATGCGTGTAAGTGTGCGCTGGGTGAGGCTCGAACCCGAGACCTCCCGTACGCGTGCACGCAGCTCTACCAACTGAGCTACGTGTCTAACCCGAAATATTTCTGTTTTTAATTATATTTATATATTAATTAGATTAATCCGAAATCAATTTATTTCTAAAAAGATTTTACTGAATCGGACCAGTGCGCTCCACAGGTCTCGAACCCGGGACCTGTGGGTTGAGTTAACACACAGTCCACCGCTGGACTGTGTGTTTAACTTGTTATATAAACCGATTTTTATTATACTTATATACAAACTAAACATTTCCATTTATGTCTTATTTTAAAAAGTTAGATAATTGTCCGAATCGGTGCAGTAGACCGGACTCGAACTCGTGACGTGTGTTTAAACATTCACACAGTCCACCGCTGGACTGTGTGTCTCTCTTGGTTATTATTCCGGTTATTATTAAACTTAACATGTACAGCGGTGACTCCGGTTCGGTTAACAAAAAAGACATTTTTATTAAGGCAGCATGCGTGGGACAAGATTCGAACTCGAGACGTTTAGGTGTTTATTGTGCACACAGTCCACCGCTGGACCGTGTGTCTAACCCGAGTTATATCTTGATTTATAATAAACTTAAACATTACAGAAACTTCGTCTTCTTCGTTGATTTTAACCAGAATCGGAAGTCCGACTGGTTCGATGCTTTAATCGTGTTCTTTAGTGTTTTGAGGTTAATTACAGATGAGATATGTAAAAAGAATGAAAGATTTAAGCGTAAGGTATACCGACTGGACTTCTCTGTTTCTCCGGCAGAACTCCGGTGATAGCAAAAGATTCCGGCGTCGTGTGTCTTGCGGCAGAGAGTCTTCAGCAAGCTTGAAAAGGATGTGGGTGACTTCGGTGTAAGCTCAGGGGGTTCAGTAAGGCTCAGAAGTGAAGGGTTCGGTTTTCCAGCGATGTGCAGAAGTTTTCCGGCGAGTGAAATTACGTCGGGTAAAGGTGCGGTTTTGAGCGAAAAAGCTTGCAGAGGTTTGAGGGTATTTATAAGGCAGGTCATCGATGAATTTGGTCCGATTTCCGACTTGATTCGTCGGTTAGGAATTCTCCGGCGGTTATAGTTTGTGTCGCGGACTCAGGCGTCGGTTATAACCGATGTAGTGATTAAGTTTTACGTTATAACTGAAGATATCGTAAATTCTTGGCGAGATCGCCGGGATTTCCGACGACTGCATTTGGGCGCGCCGATTTCGAATTCGGAAAACATGTTATGAATTTATTGTCTTCAATATTTAACAAGAGATACAAGTGGCGCAGTGGTTGAGTGTGTGGGTGTTAAGTTTGCTGAACCGGTTGACTGACCCGGGTTCGAAACCCGGCAGAACCATCTTATTTTTATTTCATTATTTTTAACAATTTTTCAAAAACAAATTATATATTCCAATATAATAATTAATTATGTATCGTTTAAAATTAATTTGGGCATTAAATACGCCACGAAATTTTAAACTGATTGTTCGGTTAATAAACGAAGCGGGTTTGGTAAAAATCCGTTTTTGACGGATGTTACAGTATCCCCTGCTTGGTGTTTAGTTTTGACAGTTACATACTTAGAAAAAGTGTAAGAGTTTAAATTTTTGTTTGAGGCGGTAACGTCCCTTGTAAGGGTTAAGTACCCTATTACAGGAATCGTTTTTTGTTGCCTACTGTAAAAGTATTGATAAGCAGAATTGATTTGTTAAATACGATATCATGCATAAGAGTTTGGATATGTTTGGAAGGATATGGTTATATCCTAAGGCAAAACTTCTAATACTACAACCTACATGGAATTTCTCATAACCATCTAACAATACCTCTGATCCTTTGACAAGAATACTTATATATAGGAAGTACCAGCGGCGTATCCACCATATTCTTGTCAAATTTTTATTGGTTTTATCAGTAAGTTATGATTGGTTCTATGACTATAGAACATAAATAAACACGACAACTAATATTTGAATCCACATTCTGGTAGCATATATGTTTGAATGGTGACAGTTCCTCTCTCGTTTGTTATGATAGAGAGGTTAGTTTATGTAGAAATAGAACACAGTCCAATTTCTTTAAATGGTGAGATGATATGAATGTAACACAAATTTCAACCAAGGCAATACCAAATCCTACATGGAACTTCTCATAATCGACTGATAATGCCTCTGATCCTTTGGCAAGAATACTTATATATAGGAAGTACCAGCGGCGTATCCACCATATTCTCGTCAAATTTTCATTGATTTTATCAGTGAATTATGATTAGTCCTATGTGACTCTACAACCAATACAACAAACACAAAATACTGAAAATGAAAAAATGTCTGTGCGATCAAGGCTCAATCAAACGGAGCCGATCGTATTGCATGTACTGAAAATGAAAATGTCTGTGCGATCAAGGCTCAATCAAGCGGAGCCGATCGTATTGCATGTACTGAAAATAATAAACTTAATCTAAACAACAATCACACAAACAGCCTATACATGGAACCTCTCATAACCGCCTGATATTACCTCCGATCATTTGACAAGAATACTTATATATAGGAAGTACCAGCGGCGTATCCACCATATTCTTGTCAAATTTTCATTGACTTTATCCACAAGTTATGATTAGTTATATGTGACTCTACTACAAACACAACAACCACAAAATACTAATAATGAAAATGTCTGTGCGATCAAGGCTCAATCAAACGGAGCCGATCGTATTGCATGTACTGAAAATGAAAATGTCTGTGCGATCAAGGCTCAATCAAAAGGAGCCGATCGTATTGCATGTACTGAAAATGATAAACTTAATCTAAACAACAATCACACAAACAGCCTATACATGGAACCTCACATAACCGTCTGATAATGCCTCTGATCATTTGACAAGAATACTTATATATAGGAAGTACCAGCGGCGTATCCACCATATTCTTGTCAAATTTTCATTGACTTTATCCACAAGTTATGATTAGTTCTATGTGACTCTACTACAAAACAACAACCACAAAATACTGATAATGAAAATGTCTGTGCGATCAAGGCTCAATCAAACGGAGCCGATCGTATGTGGGCACGCCAGGTTCAACCTCATAATGAAATGGGGAACATGCTCAACGCTCATAGTGTAATGGGGAGCGGCGGCCTATGAAATTGCATGTACTGAAAATAATAAACAATAATTACTCAAACAGTTTACACATGGAACCTCTCATAACCGCCAGATAATGCTTCTGATCCTTTGGCAAGAATACTTATATATAGGAAGTACCAGCGGCGTATCCACCATATTCTTGTCAAATTCCCATTGGCTTTATCCTTAAGTTATGATTGGTTCTATGTGATAAAGAAAAAACATAAAACTAAACGATTGGAGTTGAATCTGGATTTTCGGTGAAGAGGACTAGTTGGGTATCTTCGTTTGGGCCGTCATTATCTTCGACAGGATTGGCGTTGATGTTGAAGACCTTCCCTTGCTGATGGCCTAGCGGTTGGGTTTTCTTGGTTTACTTGGTTAACTAGGTTGATTGGGCTTGAGCGTTTATGATGTTAACCAATCGAGGGCACGTGTTTCTAAAGTGGGTAGGGTCTCCACAATTGAAACAAGCTCGAACATATGGAAACATGGGGTATTGGGGTTGTTGATAGGTTAGGATCATGTTTTGAGTAGGGGGAGAGACTTGGTTTTGAAAGGTGCGGCAAACCTTGCTCAAATGACCATAGCGTCCACAAGTTGCACATAGTCGACAAGGTAAGGTAAGGGGATGGTGATAAAAACAGTTGTTGCATCGAGGGTGAGGTCCAAGATATGGTTTCTTATTTGGGTAAGTTGAGTTGGGTGCCACTTGAGTGATTGGGATAGCTTGGATGGGTATGGCGTGTGAAATTGGTTGATTTCGTTGGATAGCAGCGAAAAGTTACCCGTCTCTTTTTCTCTTCGAAGTGGGTTGAGAAGGGGATTCGGTTTGGGTGTAATCGGAGGTTTCAGTCGATGCTTTATCCTTTTTCTTCTCCTCCTTGAAGTCTTTGTTCCGGATTCGGTTCTCGGTGAGCTCTGTTGCTAGCTCCATTGCTGCTTCCAAAGTTGCAGGCGTGGTACTTATTACAGAGTCTTGAATCTTTGACGGAAGACCACGAATGTAGTGCTCGATCAAACGGTAGAGGGGAGTGAACATGTTGGGAACCATTTGATGTAACTCGAGGAATCTTTTGTTGTACGTGATGTGGTCGCCTTCCTTTTGCTTCAATGAATAGAACTCATCTTCTAATTTCTTGATTTCGCTCCTTGGGCAAAATCGTCTGGTTATGATTTCCTTCAATTCGTCCCAAGTTAAAGTCATAGCATCGTCGACGCCTCGTTTGGCCTTCTCTGTATTCCACCAAGTAAGTGCTATTCCATATAAACGACCAATAGCATAACGCACTTTGCGATCATCGGAGCAATCGCAATTTAGAAAAGTGTTCTCCATTTCTTCAAACCAATGGAGGAGAACGGTGACGCCTTCAGTCCCTTTGTATTTTGGAGGATCGCATGATTTGAAATGCTTGTAGGTGCATTTAGTGATATTTGGGGGAGGGTTGATAACGTTTTGATTTTCTTGATTGGCAGGATTAGCGGTAAGTGCTTGTTGTAATTGGATTGCAATGTTGGGTATTACGGCAACCATTTGTTGAGCGATTAGGGCAGCCATGCGCTCGCGGGCTTTTCCTGCTCTCATCTTCCTACGGGCGAGGTTAGAAGACATCTACAAGGAATACATGTCAAGAGTATGAGTTGGATGTTTTTTGGGTTCATGGGTTGCACTAGGAATGAACATTCATAAAATAATTATAGAAAAATAAATCTATTACATCCATAGGATGTCTTGGGCTTTGCTCGCCATTAGGCCCTACATGCCGCCATACTTCACCTTCGTAATCATGTGGGCCCCCATGAATACCGGGTTTTTCATATGGTTCGCATGGGTTTTGCCTGGTTGCGTACACTAAAACCCGGAGAAAATCGAGAAATATGTATATAACGTATGAGATTCGGAATGTGTTCAGGTGTAGACACGGTGACACCTCAAAGTGGGGTTAGTTCGAATGACGTTTGTGTGGCATGCTTTGGCCTAATAGGTCCTTCGTACTCTAATCGTTAGTCCCTAGGTAGGCAAACTGGTCCGTTATATTGGATTTTATACGAATGCCAACCTAGACAGGACGTTCCGACTACCGGTACTTGTACCCTTCCAGTTACTACATGCCCGTCGTAGAACTTACTTTGATGAGATTTGAAAATTGCAACAAAATCTTTGAAATAACAAAAGTATGAAGATGAATTGAATATATGAACATTGATATATGTATAATGAATGTGTATGTAAGTATGTATGTTTGACTGTAAATATAAACAAATATGAAACAAATAAATATCATAAGTTTGTATGTAACCACCTAATCAATTAAAATTTAGGCAGACTATAGTATAGGCTCTAAGGGTCTAATAACCTATCCTATATCCCTATAGTCATGGCTCTGATACCAATCTGTCACACCCCGACCCGCAACGGAAAAAGGTGATCGGGGCATGATTGGGTTATCATCAAAGCTCATGACATTTATTTTAACGTTTCATATTCATTAATACAATTTAATGGAAATTTACAAACATAATTACATCATGACCTAATCATCAATCTAAGCTTCTTTGTTTTCTTCTAAGGCATTTCCTATGTTTTCCTTGCTTCATCCTGTTCACCTGTATTATGTGAAAAAGGGTTTTTGGATCAACAAAAAGTTGGCGAGTGAATCCTATGGAAAACATTTGAACAAGTTTATTTAATTGATTATGAAATAAAGTGCACAACCACACATGAGTAAAAATAGATGTAAACTTATTCATCAATCAATTTAATATTAAACAATACACACATGAACAATAATGGATCGTTTAGAGGCACGCGTTGCTCAACTCGTCTCTCACGAGGAACTGATGGGCCTAATGAGTGAATTGCATAAACATGATAATATGAAAGACATAACTACAAACAATATAAACTCAATGATACACACATGAACAATAATGGATTGGTTTTGAGGCACGCGTTGCTCAACTCGTCTCCCACGAGGAACTGATGGGCTTAATGAATGAATTTCATGTAAGTTGACAAAATGAAATACATAATCACAACAATATAAACAATCTAAGTTTAGATGATGATATGGTATGGCACAAGTTTAAATAAACGAGTTAATTATTTTGTGACACATGACACACCCCAAAACGTGTAATTAAAAAGGGGAGTTGTAAGATTCACTCACAGTGGGTGCGTTCGGTTGATGATGTTGAATGAACGCGAAGTGGTTTTAACCACGAGTGAAATTAACCTAGATAAATAGCATTATGGTTCGGTAAGTAAACGGATTTTATTAATCCATTTTAGTAGGATTGTTGGGTGTATTTTTGTGAGTTAAGGCTATTTTTCTAACCTTAAAAATGTTATTTTTAAGTATTTTTAATTGATTTTTAATTAAAATAAATAAATAAAAAATAATAATAAAAATTGACTTTTTTGACCGTTGACCTTTGACCTTGACTGTTTGACCGGTTCGTATGCGTGTAAGTGTGCGCTGGGTGAGGCTCGAACCCGAGACCTCCCGTACGCGTGCACGCAGCTCTACCAACTGAGCTACGTGTCTAACCCGAAATATTTCTGTTTTTAATTATATTTATATATTAATTAGATTAATCCGAAATCAATTTATTTCTAAAAAGATTTTACTGAATCGGACCAGTGCGCTCCACAGGTCTCGAACCCGGGACCTGTGGGTTGAGTTAACACACAGTCCACCGCTGGACTGTGTGTTTAACTTGTTATATAAACCGATTTTTATTATACTTATATACAAACTAAACATTTCCATTTATGTCTTATTTTAAAAAGTTAGATAATTGTCCGAATCGGTGCAGTAGACCGGACTCGAACTCGTGACGTGTGTTTAAACATTCACACAGTCCACCGCTGGACTGTGTGTCTCTCTTGGTTATTATTCCGGTTATTATTAAACTTAACATGTACAGCGGTGACTCCGGTTCGGTTAACAAAAAAGACATTTTTATTAAGGCAGCATGCGTGGGACAAGATTCGAACTCGAGACGTTTAGGTGTTTATTGTGCACACAGTCCACCGCTGGACCGTGTGTCTAACCTGAGTTATATCTTGATTTATAATAAACTTAAACATTACAGAAACTTCGTCTTCTTCGTTGATTTTAACCAGAATCGAAGTCCGACTGGTTCGATGCTTTAATCGTGTTCTTTAGTGTTTTGAGGTTAATTACAGATGAGATATGTAAAAAGAATGAAAGATTTAAGCGTAAGGTATACCGACTGGACTTCTCTGTTTCTCCGGCAGAACTCCGGTGATAGCAAAAGATTCCGGCGTCGTGTGTCTTGCGGCATAGAGTCTTCAGCAAGCTTGAAAAGGATGTGGGTGACTTCGGTGTAAGCTCAGGGGGTTCAGTAAGGCTCAGAAGTGAAGGGTTCGGTTTTCCGGCGATGTGCAGAAGTTTTCCGGCGAGTGAAATTACGTCGGGTAAAGGTGCGGTTTTGAGCGAAAAAGCTTGTAGGTTTGAGGGGGTATTTTATAAGGCAGGTCATCGATGAATTTGGTCCGATTTCCGACTTGATTCGTCGGTTAGGAATTCTCCGGCGGTTATAGTTTGTGTCGCGGACTCAGGCGTCGGTTATAACCGATGTAGTGATTAAGTTTTACGTTATAACTGAAGATATCGTAAATTCTTGGCGAGATCGCCGGGATTTCCGACGACTGCATTTGGGCGCGCCGATTTCGAATTCGGAAAACATGTTATGAATTTATTGTCTTCAATATTTAACAAGAGATACAAGTGGCGCAGTGGTTGAGTGTGTGGGTGTTAAGTTTGCTGAACCGGTTGACTGACCGGGTTCGAAACCCGGCAGAACCATCTTATTTTTATTTCATTATTTTAACAATTTTTCAAAAACAAATTATATATTCCAATATAATAATTAATTATGTATCGTTTAAAATTAATTTGGGCATTAAATACGCCATGAAATTTTAAACTGATTGTTCGGTTAATAAACGAAGCGGGTTTGGTAAAAATCCGTTTTTGACGGAAGTTACAACACCCTGGTCGTAGCGGAATCACAAACGTGTGACTTAACGGCAATCATTGCAATCAATCGTGTAAACATAACCATAACCAACAACGATGCCATGTATTACATAGATTCAAATTCAAAGTTACAAGTTTCCAACAAGTTTCATAAGTTATCCAAAACCATATTTAGTTAAGTTACATCACCAAAATATGTTTGTTATAATCGTACATTAAATCGAGGTTTTGACCCCTATATGCCCAAACGAGGAAGGCATATAAGAGGCAAATCCTCCAAAAGCGGCCATCGTTGTATCATCCTTTCTTAACTTCCGAGGTCCATCACCAGTTACGCCTTGTTTCCTGAAATACATGTAGTTTGAAAAATCAACAAAAGTTGAGCGAGTTCATGTAGTTTTGTTTTCGAATAAATTTGTCATAATTGTAATCCAATATTGAAATCCAAGTATGTTAAAATAATTATGAAATTTAAGGATCTATCAGTGGGTAGTGAGCCCTCCGATTCTATGCGCCGTAAGTAAATAACCAAACCGAGACACTTTGTTCTCAATTGGGATCACAAAAGCACTCCATGGTTAACAACTAGGAGTGGAGCGTGCCTCAAGCTCAATAGATCTACACCTTTTGCACCTTAGTCACTAAGTGATTAATGGTTACTAATGTTATGCTTGTTATTAATCCTACTTACGCACATCGATCTTGTTATCGTCTAACTCCATAACTAACATACCATATGTCTTCACATGTATTTCCCGAGTGTTATAAAGCTGAAAACGTTTAAAAGGAAAGGGAGACATGAACTCACGGATTTGCGTTCCTTGTGTTTCGTGTAAACTCACAAGTGTTCTCTTGGTCTCGAACAAAAACCTACAAGTGTTCTAAATTGCATTAGACACTTAAGTCTATGCTTGTTCTATGTACAAGTTACCATCTTATATTAATTGTTCTTAGTTGTGTTTTGATTAATTATTTCTTGACTTGTTAATATATATTTTATTGTCGAGTCGTGAGTTGTGGATGAACGGCATAGCCCGTTCCTTGTCCTCGTGCCTAGCACGCATGTCATTGGGCCTAGCCCATGTCATTGGTCTAGCCCATGTCTTTGTGTATTTGGGCCTAGCCCATGTCTTTGTGTCATTGAGCCTAGCCCATTTTTGTGTTATTAGGCCTAGCCCGTATCATTGGGTCTTTGGCCTAGCCCATGTTATTGTGTCTTTGGGCCTAGCCCATGTTATATTTATTCTCAAATAAATATATATTTTCCAATTAAGTTGGGTTGTTAAAAATAATATGATTTTTAACTTACACTTGTATTTATATACTTATACTTTTCTATGTATTCTCATGTTATACTTCTTTAATCAAGTCAAAGCATGTGTCTAGTTATATTTATTTTCCAAAATAAATATGTATACTACGTAAAATAATATTTTCAATATTATTTTTAGTATAAGTATATTTGTTATTCACCAAATGCATACTTAGGCAAGTATACATGTATTTATGTATTAATGTTCATGTATTTCTCATTAAGTGACAAAATCCTTTCTAGTGATTTTTATATTTTTTGGAAATTAGTTTTCTTAAAATAATATATTTTAAGGCTTGTTTGTAATATATATATTTCTACCAACTTGTTAATATATATCTTTTGTGTATAAGTCTATCCAATTGTCCAAGTCCATATTAATTAAGGAATATATATAAGTTTATATATATTTTATTGTATTTGTCCATGCATCCAAGTATGGGTATTTTTGTGTGTATTCTTCTTGAGTATTTTGGTATTTTGGGGTCTTTTATGTACACTCCATTGGAGTATTTATTGTTTTGAATCCCCTAATTTGTCTACTACCATATAATACATAGTATACACATAGCACACAAATACTTGGTGACCTCTAAATATATATTTTCCTAAATATATATTTATACTTGTTTTTATACTTTAAGAAATCTTTATTTTCTTAACTTGTATTTTTATATAAAAATAGGGTATGGCCAGGTTTAATTATTTAAACATCTTAAAATCAAAAGTTTAGTAACAAAAATTATATTTTTCTGAGTGTTGAATTTTTTTAAAAATTTTGCCATAGTTTCCCCTAGATTTAGGAGTTTTCCCATGTTTAAAAACATGTTTTAATTCTTCCAAAACTCACAAAATCAACTACAACAATGTTCACAAGTTTAAACAACTTCATACAAGCTCTTTTCACATAATGATGAACTCATAATTTTTTTTAAAACATGTAGTCTTTTAAATCTAGGCTTAACATGTTTGTTTAACTTCAAAAACACTTACACAACTTTTGTAGAAGATCATGTTTAACATCTTGTTCATATATTTTCAAGAAAAGCTTTAAATCCATGTTCATGTCTTGTAAACCATTTTAACTAGTTCATTAGTGAAATATATCAAATTCATCAACTTTGTTCTTCATGGATCTTTCAAGATACATCTATACACTTGTTAGATCTCTACATTTAACAAGCCTACACATGATGAGCATCAAGCTTAGCACAAAATAATCATACACAACATTATTACACTTCAAGATTATGTTGGTTTTCTTTAGATTTCAAGTGTTCTTCATGTGTTCATAATTTTAAAGCTTATGTTTCTTGATGGTTTTATTTGTACACTAACAATATACTAATAACATGAACTAAATCAAAGATCAAGAGGCTTACAACTAGCTCTTGTGGCTAGGGAAGTGGCAAAAGAAACAAGGAGATGAAGATAGCACAATGTTGGTGGATAAAAGCTCCTCAAGGTGGTCCTTCAACTTCTAGCACTTGCAACCTTCTTATCTTGCCTTAGGACACCCTTGGATGTGCTTGAATCTACTAGAAAGTGGCTTGAAAATGGAGGTGAAGTGGAAGGTGGTTGAGCCGTGAATGGGAAGGAGAAGGAGGTGGTTTCTTGTTTTGAATTTTGTTGAAAGGTTTGAATGATGATGTTTAGGATAAGGTTACTATATAACTTCATGCACTTGATCCTTCCATCATACAACTTCTTTACCCAACAAGACTTAATCCAACATTAGGGGACAACATGTGGGCTTGGGGGACCCACATGTTGACCGTCAATTGAAGGGGGGGGGGGGTTAGTTTTGTTTCAATTGTTAGTTAGTTGTTTAGTTGGAGGTTAAGGGATCTAGTAAGGGGTTTAAGTGTATTAGAGGTTTAGGGTGCAACAAAGTGTCGGGTGACCTTAACTAGTCGTATGACATCAAAATAGTGTTAACTAGTTCACTAGATGCTTCTAATTGTGTTCGGGTGGTCGTTTCGTTACCGGGTCGTTAAAATGCTAAGTTGTGCACTTTGTATGTTATTATGTGTTTTTGCGATACCATTGAATTTCCAATACTTTTGTAAGTAGTTTAAGATGTTTGGACGTATTTCTGGACCTTACATTGGCTTGTTAAAAGTTGAAATGCTGAATTTTTGTTGAAATAGTTATTTATTGTCTGTTTCGGACACTTTTAGGTGCTTATATTATTTCCGGAAGGTGTTATCTTAAATCCTTGTTTTTCCCTCATAGGATTTAATGTGTTATTGTCATCGGTTCCTCATCTAGTCCCTAAAACTGTCGTTATGCTGAGTACAGGACTAGTGCGGACACAGCTAGTCTAACCGGCAAGTCCACTAGTTGTTTTAGTGCACTGTCTAAATTGTGTTCAGGTGCGATGATCAAAATGAATAATATGCACTATTTAAATGTAATTCATGACAGTTTTAGATATATAAGATGTAATCTAGCAGAACATGATGTTTTAACATATAATTGCATGATTAAATTAATGATTTAATTGTACGAAAATTACCCGGAAGTTGCCAGTTGTCACAGCCTAGTGCCGCGCCCCGATGATTCCGCCATTGATTGGGGTGTGACTTATAGTCTGGATTCCAAAGATGGTATGTGGAATGATGACAAGTTGTTGTCAAAAATGTGACTGGGCACGACAAATAGATATTACAAGAAAAATGAGTCCTATTAGGCTATAGGATGTGGTCATGACCCTCATAACCACAGTGACCCTCCACATCAGTGTCATGTCACCCAACTCTAATCCACCATCCAAAACCACTACCCTAAGGGTGCGGTCATGACCCAAACCACTATCCCATATTTGTTTTAATTAATCTTTGTCTAAAGAAAAAAGGAAAAGATTTCTTAAAAATGGAAAGGAGGACCATGGTTGTCATGGTTTAATCCATGCAAGCCATGGTGGATCATGCAAGGGGGTGGTCTAGCCTTCCATTCATGTTCCTACGTGGTGAATCATGTCCCAACCATGACCCCACACCATTTAGCCTTAACACTGGTCAAGGTCTAAAATTTAACACAAAACTTCACGTGATAAGGAAACTCCACATTTGACAATATGACAATGACACTTATATATGGGAAGTACCAACGGCGTATCCATCATGTCCTTATCATATTGCATTTGTTATGTTATCCCTAATCATGATAGGTCACGACAAAACTTACTATGATTTCCATGTGCCAAATATAATTACGTGTGCACCCATAATTACATGATTCGTTGCAGAGTCCGCATAGCTCATTCCGTTGTGTGCAGGTCAAGGGACGAAAATTTCTAGATCATAAATGTAGTTCCAATTGGATACTGTTTCGTAGTTAAACAAGTTTCATAAATAGCTAAGTTTCCCAAACAGATTTATATAAATTAAATTCACAAGCAAGCAAGTTTTCATAGAAACAAAATTCACATGCCATAGACAAATCATGTTTCATAGATAAGCAAGTAGATCAATGTTTCAGTGATCACGTTTCAAAGAAAAACAAGTTAACTGATAAAAGAAATACCAAACTATTTTACAAATTGAATTAAGAACGAGGGAAAATAAATGAATAAATAAAGCTGAAATAAACTGGATGTCATTGCTGGTTCCCTACATCGTTGTTGGCTTTGGCTTCATTAGCGTTTATGTTAAAGGCACGTCCACAAGCACCTTGGTTTCTATTTGTGAGTCTTAGGCATTGATTTTGATAATGGTTTGGACACCCCACTCATAACATGCACCACCATAAGTTATAGCAGGTTGGACAGAAGCAGGAGGTTGAACATGAGCATGAGGTTGGTTGGCATTGGGTTTTGTAGTTGACTAGCAAAAGTTGGCCAATTTCCCGTACCTACCACAATTAGTGCATAGGCGACATGGCACTACGACGGGATGATAGAACCTACATGTGTTGGATATGCGTTGGTTTCCTACATATGGACTTCTAGTGGGAGCTTGGGCTGCTTGAGCTATTTGGGTTACATGTGCTGGTTGGGCTATGGGAGCTACTTGGGTTATAGGAGTGGCTGAAGTAATAGCAACATAGTTTTGATTAGCCTTGCGTTTTTTTATTGTTACGAGAGGTTGCGGCCTTAGCATTTTGGGTTCTCTCCGCAGTAGCTTTATCCTTTCCTTTTTGATCTCCCTTCCTAAATAATTTTCCTGCTTTCAGGTAGTTGTCAGTTCAGGTAGCATCCAAACGAATAGATTCTTCGATAGTGGCGGGTATGCTTCCCAATACAACGCCTTGAATCTGGATAGGCAAACCACCCGTGTACTTTTCGATGGATTTAGACACAAGGGTGACCATGCTAGGCACCAGAATACTAAATTCCTGAAATGGAGTGGTATAAGCAAGGTTTTCTCTGCTATCTTGAGCAAGGTACCAGAACTCATCTTCAAGTTTCTTCATTTCGCTTCTGGGGAAAAATTCCTCTGATCCTTAAGTTCATTCTAGGTCAAGGCTAAGGCAGCTTCAGGACCACGAGTTCGCTTTTCATTATTCCACCATGTGAGTGCCCGTTGTATAAGAACGCCCGTGGCATATTGGACCTTAAGGTTATCAGGACAGTTACTGTTCATAAAGGTATTTTCCATTCTTTTGAACCACTGTAAGAGTCTAGTGGCTCCTTCGCTACCAGTGAACTTGAATGGATTGCAAGATTTGAAATGTTTGTAGGTTCAGGGGGTTTCCATTATTGTTAGCATTACCGTTGGCAGCTTGATTGAGTTGGTAAACCAAATTGGGGAGTATGACAGCCATTTTCTGAGCATTGAGAGCAACAATCTCTTGGTATTGGTTATTGTTGTTGTTATCTCAAGGTTCATGTCGTGGAAGCATTCTATAAAAAGAAATACAAGGAACATTAGGATTCACGAAATGTAGATAGGGTAGTATCCGAAAAATGAAATGTAAAACAAAGGCCCGTCATCATTTATTTCTTCAAATAAATGAAAACATCGACTAATCAAAGTACTTAAGTTCAAATAATGTTTAGGAAGACATGCTTTAGCCTATAAGTGGAGACTTACTCCGAGAATTCCCGTGAAAAACCGGTTTCCTAAAATCCAACGATAGATTATGAGAACCACGTGTATACATGAGATGAGATGAGAAAATCCAACTCCAAAGCTAGGATAGGGATAGAGATAATGATGTTGTTTAGGAAAACATAACACAAAAAGATAAAGGCAATCCTAGGGTTATAGTCTAGGTTTTAGATAATCTAATAACATAATTCCCTATAACCATGACTCTGATACCAATCTGTAACACTCCAACCGATGACGGTGGAAACATCAGGGCGTCACACAAATATATTATTAAATAGCACATGGAAGAAAATTTAAATATTTCATAATTAATTACAAATAATACAAAGTATTCCATATTAAATTTATCTAAGTCCCAATAAGCTTCCTATGTAAGTAGTAAATCTTGTAAGTATTAACAAACTCTATTACATTAAATGTGTGGAAAATAAAGGGGTTAACTACAAAGAAGTTGTAAGCATACATAGGTTTGGGTATCTTTTTATTTAAAAAAAAACATTAGAAATAGATATCGCGTTCTGCTTACCAAGCTTTCTATCACATCTAATGAGATAATTTTATATGGATATTACATAGATAATTACTGATATTCACAAATAACATAACATAAAAGAAAATATAACAAAACTTAAAATCAGAAAAATGCGAAACAAGGGGGGAACGAGACTCGAAGTCAGAGTCAGACACGAGCAAAACAAAGAGAAAGCATGTAAAAACTCACAAATAAAACGTACCTAATGGGCTCGGTTTGGACGCAATGGAGGTGTGGCAGTAGTTTAGGATTCCGGCGAAGGTGGCAGACGATCGGAGAAGAATTGAATTTGGAGTGAGTTGTGGCGAGTTCGTATGAGGTATAAGGGTCTTTATATATACTCGATTTGCCAATAAAACGTTGAGGATAAATATTTGATTTTCGGAGCTAAAGAGGTTGATGGATAGATATGAACACATACGGGATATGATTCAGGTTATAGGTTAGTTTAGGATGGAGATAAAGTTTGGAGCTAAAGAAACAGATGAAAACGACCCGAAAACGGAGTTCCTGGTTCCGGATTCCGGCAAAGTCGCCGGAAGAGGTGACTGTGGAAGCGGGATGTGTATCTTTTTTCTTTTGTTTTTAAAAGTTTTTAAGTTTTGCTTAATTGGTCCTTGCGAATTTGTCCATTTTTCCAAAAACGTTTTTTTAAGTTTATTTCTTTAAAACAACTTTTCAAGAATGGAAGGGTTGGTCCTTAATATTTATAGACTTCATACTTTACATAATTTATAAAAACATTTAAACGTTGTAAAGTTTTAGTTTTAACATCTTTTTAAATCTTATATATATATATATATATATATATATATATATATATATATATATATATATATATATATATAATAAACTTTGTAAATAATGCCCACCAACTTTTAAACCTAGCTAGCTAAATGGGAACTTCCCGGACTTGCACTTCGGTATTCTTTCCATTGGATTTACCTCTAACTCCTCCTTCCCCACACTGTATAATTGGCTTTTCTTTTTATTTACTTTTAACCCTGAGACCATATAAAATACTCTTAGAATTTTTATAAAATTACTTACGTTTTCTTATCCCCAATCCCCCATAAAAATTGTATCATCGGCAAAGAACATATGTGATATATACGGTCCGCTATTAGGTAATTTCACCCCAACCAGAAGATTGAGTTTGGTGAAATCGGTGCTTGGTAGTTTGCCCAACTACTATCTATTATTATATAAAGCACCAGTTGAAGTAATAAAAACTTTGGAAGGGATAAGAAGGAATTTTTTATGAGGTGGTTGTGGGTCAAACAAAAAAGTAAGGTGGGTCAAGTGGGAGAATATTGTGGCTTCAAAAACAAGGTGGGTTACGCATAGGAAGCATAAAAGAGCTCAATCTAGCTTTGCTTGTTAAGTGGTGATGGATAATGAAAATGGAACCGGAACAATTGCGGGTGAAGGTAATAAAATCACTACAATTTAATGCCAAAAATGTATCCTCTTTCTCAATTAAGAAAACAAATACCGGGGTTTGGAAGGAAATTATGAGAGTGGACAAAGAATTCTTAAAATATGAGGTGCATGTATATGAGTGTTTGAAAAGCAAGGTAGGTGTAGGGGATAAAACCATGTTCTGGTGGGAGTGTCGCGTTCCGGTCAAAGATAATATTTATATGCCCTGATTACCCTTAACAATGCGTTAGTGGTAGCAAGGGGTCGAACCACGAATAGTTTGTGGTTTGCAATTGGACGTGATTGATTCTTTAGGTTGTCACACTTTATGAAGCTTGCTATGGTTTGATTTCAATATTTGTTTGTTTGAAAAAGGTGTTGATGTGAGTCGACAAGTTTGGCTTAATTACTTTAACTACTAAATTGAACAATTGCACGAAAACTTAGTTAACGATTGTAAACAATGATGAGATTACAAGGTTCACACCCGGTTCGATAATTGCAACATCTAAGGTTTCTAACAATTTTAGATTGATTCAATTGAATTTGGTATTAACGGTTTTGATATCACAAAGCTTAGGTGCCAATTACTATCAACGTCATAGACAACGGACCGCAATGCACTTCTTTACTTTGGACAAATAAATCCTTTTGAATGATGAGGCATAAATACACAAACTTATTTTGCAAAGTCAAATTAATAATTATTCAACGATTCACAAATGTAGTTCAAATGCAAGACAACTATCAATCAATTCAAAATACAATTCAATTTGTCACAAAATCAACTATAAATCATAAACAAACGCTAAACCTTACAAAAATCTACTCCGGTGTGAAACCTTCGGGAATTAGCCGCTCCTGGTGAATGAAACACGATCAACAATGGATTGAAGCTCGAACTTGGACATCTTGAAGCCTTGAATAGTGTTGGTGATGGTAGCTAGGGTTTATGATGAAGGATGGTGGTTGAAGGGTTGATGATGTGATGATTAGGGTTGTGATCGAATGAATGAATTCGAATGATTTGGATTATTTTGAATGGTGGGAGATGATGTTGGGGATGATCTTGGCTCCAAGAAGGGTATTCAAACTCGTAACTCCCTTGAAAAGATCCAAAACATGTGTTATATCTCGTCCCCAAATTCTAAAACAACAAAAATTCGCGAAACAACTCAGGAGAGTCCGTCGCCAACGGCCTAGTGTGGCGTCGGTGACGGCATGTGTATGCTGAGCTTTCCTCCGACGTAAAAACCTGTTGTCTATGGACTTTTTGGGCGATGGGAGGCCACACAGGGCGTCGTCGACGGCCCATAGTGGCGTCGGCGACGGTGCCTCCAAATTCGCTTTTCTGATTTCTTCAAATCTTGACTCTGGTTGACCCAGTTCGCGTCCTGGTGCTCCATTAAGCCCCTGATTAGCTCCTTAAACTCCATAAGACCCGAAAACACAAATCCTATTAAAATTAGGCTATTCAAGATTAAAAGTTAAGTGAAAACATGAACTTAAACAATAAGGAACATCGGTTTTCGACCACGCATCAGATAGTTAGATAGAAGGCGGCCCATTAAGAGAGAGGTTCCCATCTTTATATCAACCAATAGTGCATAAAAGATGTTAAGGATTGTTATAAGAAAGTGGGCATGGGTTTATTGTGGGATTCGGATTGGGTAAGAGCACCAAATAATGATGGGGGAGAAAGCAGAAATAGAGGAATTGTACAATTTACTAGTGTAACGGGTTATATTTGAATTGGAAGTAGATGGTGCTCGAAGGAGGAACATGGACCAAGTTTCACTGTAAAAGCTGTAAGGGCGGAATTATCGAGTGAAAGGTGTAATGCTCTATCCCTTTTATATCAATATAAAAAAAATCGGATAATTAGGTCCTAGTTTTTTTTTATTTGAGAACATCTACTTGCACGTCTAGGTTAATAGATAACCCAGATGAACCGGCATAACGAATTATTACACTTGATTTATAGTTTACAATATTAAAGTTTTAAACCCGGAAGCTTTGTCGTGCATGATCATGCTTCATCCTTCCATAAATATTTCCAAAGAGTTAGCCATTTAATAGTGTTCGGTTCTTCGTGTGCTTTGTCGTCCGTCCGGTTACTGCCTTTAAGAAAAACTATCATAAACGCTAAAAGTGATTAGTGTTTAACTTAAATGGTCAAACACGTTTAAAAATTACAAAAAAAAAAACAATTTTGCCGATACGGGTGCCCCCGCGCGTAGCGGAGGGGCAATCCACATATAATTCGGTCCAGACCCAATTTTATTTTTTAGAGAATTATTTCTTTTGTCCGGACTCAATTTCAATTCTTTAGAGGATTATTCATCTACAATCCAATTCACATCCAATTCGGTAATGGCTCAGTTTTAATTCTTTATAGGATTATTCCTCTACACTTTTTAAACTGTTATGAGACTTTAAGTCATTTTAGTTCAAGTCTCCCATATCTAGTTACCGGAAAGATCATTTGAAGTTTATTTCTTTAAAACAACTTTTCAAGAATGGCAAGATTGGTCCTTATTATTGATAGACATCATACTTTACATAATTTATAAAAACATTTAAACGTTGTAAAGTTTTAGTTTTAACATCTTTTTAAATCTTATATATATATTAGTAAACTTTAAAAACTTAATCTCTTATAAAATCATCATTAGTGATATATATTTGCTTTTAAGAAAATTTGTTAAATAATATAATAAAATGAAAAATTTCGAAGTGCTTTATTGATAAACGATCGGTTTAAGTACAATAAACATAGTTGAAAATTTTGGGTGTTACAATGCAAATGAATGTATAAAATTATTGATTTGAAATGACATGACGATTAATGGGTGTATCAAGCAATTATAATAGCCTTGTAAATAATGTCCGCCAGCTTTTAAACTTAGCTAGCTAAATGGGAACTTCCCCGGCTTGCACTTCGGTATTCTTTCCATTTGATTTATCTCTAACTCCTCCTTCCCCACACTGTATAATTGGCTTTTCTTTTGATTTACTTTTAACTCCGAGACCATATAAAATACTCTTAGAATTTTTATAAGATTACTTATGTTGTCTTCTCCCAATCCCCCATAAAAATTGTATCATCGGCAAAGAACATATCACGATATGTACGATCCGCTATTAGGTAATTTCACCCCCACCAGAAGTGTCACACCCCAACTGATGGCGGAATCATTAGGATGTGGCACTAAGCGACGATGTAATAGTTCTTTCAGATTTGTTGTTTGATGTTTTTTGCTTTTTAATTTTGTGTAATCGGATAGGTAGCATCTTGTTGAGATCCTTGGTTGAGTAATAAATCTTTGCGTTACTATTAAAAAAATAATGTCCATCAAGTGTTTGATAAAATTCCTAAGTGAGAACTTATTGCCAATAACTTAAGAAAACCTTTGTGAATCTCATGAATGATTGTTGTAACCATTAATGAAAAAGGCTAAGAATGAATAATTGTCCTAATAACCGCTTTGGTTGAACACTATAGGCAACTTAAGTGAGGCTCCGGGAAGCCAAACCGGAAAGGACGCTCATCAAAAAGGAAAGCTCTAAGGCACATAGTTACATTGTTACATTTTACTAATCGTATGTACATTTATAATGATGCTAATGTAAATTCTATCAAGAAGTTGAATGAAAGACCCTTTCGGGTTAAATGGTTAAATGGAAGTGTGAACTAAGTAAATACGTATAATATGGCATGTGAAACCGATGTATAAATGATCAGTGGGGTCATAGAAGCAGAGGTGTTGCCTAACGAAAAACAACCATGGTCATGGACCATGGTGAGAATTGATAAAAGGAGTTGCCGCTCGTGGTTGAAGAGAACTATGAGTGGCGAACCAAACGGGTCGTTTGTGGTCTACAGGGACACAAACAACGTAACGAACATGTAAAACCAAGTTATAAGCGACCCGTGGGATCGTTGAAGCCAAGGTGTTGTCCCATGACACCAACCATAATTTGGATTGTGGTTAGGAAGTAATGAGAAAACCATGATAAGGAATGTAGGAGGCTTGAGCTAACATGCTTAAAGCCTCGTAACGGGTCGGTTTGGGTAAAACGCCAAACCGAAAAATGGTATTGAAACGCTAATGTTGTGTCCAAGGAAACCAACCATAAATGCGATTGTGGTTGGGAGGAAAAGAGGAAAACCTTGATGGAATATAGGAGGCATGAACTAGAATGCCTAATGCCTCCTAACAGGTCAGTATGGGTAAAAACACCAAACCAAATGAAAGAACTAAAAATTTAGAATCCGTGTCTGAATTGTGGATATTGGGTTTAAGGCTTGAAAGGAATAAATTTAAGCATGATAAATTTAATTTGGACAAACTTGGGTGCAAACTTGCTGAAAATGTGAAAAAAAATGGCTAAGTGTGGGAAAGGTAGGAAACACTAGCAACTTTCTCAAAAATGGCCTCCCACGCGCCTCGCGAGGGAAAGACCAGGCTCCTTCGCACGTCGCGAGGGAGCTAGTCAACGAAAAAGTCAAAATAGCTTTTCCCGTGCCACACGAAGGGGAGAGTTAGGCCCTTCGCGTCTCGCGAGGGCTTTTGTTTCAGCAAAAAAAAATGTTTTGTTTTCGGTTTCTAAGGATTCATTCGAATAACTCAATTACTAATCGTTAGAATAAAATCTTATGATAGGTAACATCTAAGTTTAAGCACCGGATGAAGATATAGCTATGTCAAGAACCGAACACATCCCGAATGCTTGTTAACTTCCGCTTTTGTTTATGTTTCTTCAGGACTAAAAATTGAGAATTGTATTTTGATTCAAACCATTTGCCACTTTGTGTTAACTTCCTTTTTTTAATTAAATAAAATGTTGGTTTAATTACTTAGTCAACCCGAAACTTTATGGTTCCAAAATGGAAATTTTTATATAATAGAGGATGGGTCTTACAATAAACAATAAACATAATTTTATTTCTTAGATTGGTTACGATTTTGTTATTATAATTACTTTTACTTGTATTTTATTTTTCTCTTATAACTTTAAATACTATGTCTTTACGTAATTTTAAGTATGTCAATTCCAACCTGCTTATTTTTATCTACGTCTCAATATAAATTTTACTTAAAACCGAGTTGTAAATAGTAATATACAAGTGATCCAATGTTTTATAAAATTTCCGAGTACGCTGATTGCAACCTGCTTATGTTTATCTACGCTCCGATTAAATGTTACCTAAAACTGAGTTGTGAATAATATGCACAAATGATCGAAGCACAAACGTACATGCCATCAAAGTTGGCTCACGATTTAGTTTATTATAATAGGATGTGCTTATTCTTATCTAGGTTTCAATAAAAGTTTTATGCAAAAACGAACAAGACAATTATAAGTATTTTTTTTTATTTTTGATGTGACGAACTGAACCAATACATTCTAAACAACATCAGTACAGATTTTTATCTTTATGGTTTTTTCAACGTTTCTACCATGGTTAACTAAACCAATTCTGACTGAATAACACCGGTACCAGTATCGGTATCATCTGAACCAGTACCAGGATTCATATTTATGATATGATTCGATTAATGTATCTCTTTCGGTTACTATACCGAGTGCATGTATAGTTTAGCTAACCAATCCTATACGTATACCAATCAAGTACTCGTCGCACACATGGAAATCGCACTAGTTAAATTAAATTGAGTAACCAACAATATAAATTATATATAAAAAATGTAAAAAGTTTCTCTAGACACTTGAAAGTAATTTTATACACATCTAATGGATGATTTGGGTAATTTACAGAAAAATTCTAAGGGGGGTGTTTGAGTAATAGAGGAGCCGAAGAAAAAGAAATGCAAAGACAAACAAAAACAAAAACAAGGGCAAGGGAGTTCGCCATACACGTGTCCATAGGAAAGCGATTCACATGTGGTGTTCCCTAGAGTTATGTGGCATGTGCATTTTCTGCGTCTTTTGTTGTTTAGTCCATCAAGAATTTACACAAGTGTCATCTTTGTCACCACTAGATTGAATGTATGCGACCACATGAATTTTGCCAATAACGTCTAATCTTCTGTTCGTCACTTTAAAATATCCTAGTAAATCCCTATCCCTTTAAAATGACACACCAAATGTATATGATATTGAGTGGAATGTGCCTTATTAACCTTAAACAATCTCAAATGAGTCATATTAGAATGTCATAATCAATAAAAAAAAATATTACATCGAGATAGAAGGTAACGGGCAATAAGCTGCGCCGCTACCTCTTATTGAATAGCAAAAGTAAGTCTTTTAAAAACTAAATTCATAGATCTAGAGGGCATAACCTTACTATGCACATTTCATAGATCTCGATGTCATATCATTAACGCTATTCGTCTTTTTTAAACAAAGAAAACAAAGGAAGTGAGAATGGTGGAAAAAATTGTAAATTTGAGTTTTTAATAGAGTAAAGTGAAAGGAAACTAAAAAAGAGTATGTTCCTTAAGTTTGTTAAAGTGAGGAAGTGGAAAGAAAAGAAAGAAAAATTCTGAAAATTTGCTCCTAACTTTTATTTCAAGCCAATGAGTTGCTCAATTATTTCCTCCTAACTTTTATTTCAAGCCAATGAGTTGCTCAATTGATATTTGAGGGGAAGTAAAGATTAAGGCCACATGTGTTAAATTCAAATCTAATTTCAACCGGGTTTTAACACAGTGGGTCTTCGGGCGACGGATTTTCTCTGAAACTAGAGATGGTGGGCTTGGGCTACCCAGCGCTGTATGCGATCGCAGATTATCGCCTTTTGCCATTGGGTTGTCCCGGGTAACCGGGCTTTTATTCTTGGACCATTAAAAAAATACTTTCAAAATGGAAGGATTTAGAGAGAAATGAAGGTTTCTTCTAATTTTCCTTTCCTTTGAACTCTTTACGACACAAATTAAACTGATATTTTTTTCTCTTTCTTTTCTCTCCTTAATTTTCTTTCCCTCCGTTTCTTTTCTCTCCTTAGTTCTCATTTCTCTTCTTTTCTTTCATTTATTAATCTAAAAAAAATAACGTAAAACCACATATATTACTATATTATACAGGTTAAAAATGTTATATATAATGTTTTAAAGTTGCTACAAACTTAAAACTATTGTAAATATAAAATTGTTACGAGTGTAGTTAACTATTTGATATTTAAAGTCGCCTGTGAGGGAGTGTTTTAGAATGGGACTTACATCACTTCAAGGGCTTTAAGTAATATTGTTTGTCAGAAAACATGACATGAATAATGAATTTACATTAACGACTGAATCTACTTGCAGCTCACATGTCAATATGGATGAAAGATGGATGACAACATTTTCACTGAGAGATCACCGATGGAGAATTACCGACAGATATCGGATAACTATTTTTGCCTATAATTTTTTTATTAAATAAACAAATATATGTGCTCGGTTTCCTATAACTAACTATAACTGTAAAATATCTTACTACAATAAATTCAACTTTTTTTTATATATAAAATATGTTTATACTTAAGACACGAGAGACAATCTAACTAAGTAGGGAGAGACGTGGTGATGATCCTGAATGTTGTTAGCGCAACAAATCTTCCACGGTCGCTTAGAGAATTTCTTGGAATTCCTTGTACTCAGCCTCCTGTTGCACCCGATTTGGCACGTCCCATGCCCCGGTTCCTATGCATTGCCACCACCTTTTCTTGCTAGTAATTTATGTATAAATATTTAACAAAATGATTAGTAGCTTATTAATGATAAATTATAGCTATATCTTTGTAAAAGGATCAAGACTGTGAGATCACATTGTTGAAAGTCCCATCATTGTCAATAATGGCATATTCAGAATTGTGAGTGGTCCCAAATCGAAGAGGCGACCCTTCCTCCAGTCTCCAACACTCTACTCACGCAGCTGTGGGTCATAAGCAAGTCAAGTGTTGAGATAGGTCTCTTGCAGTTTACCTACCAAAACAAAAAAAATAATGTTTTAGTTTATGAAAAATGTATTAGGTCTATTGCTTGTATCCCTCATAATATCTTGGTCCCAACAATGATGCTCTTAAACCATGTTTTGTAAAACTCTTTTTCCAGTTTGGGTCCCACTTATACAACTCATACACACATATATATACACCTAGTTTGCATTAATCACATAAAATTAAATATGCATGCATGTACACTCGATATGCTTTAAGTGTTTACTTACACAAAAGCATTAGTATATGTATAGACATAAAGGATTAGGGAAGTCCGTTCGATAACACAAGGACCATGGAACGGGCACGGTCATGTGGCAGCTGCCATCCATAAAAAAATAAGACAAACTATAGATTAACAATACAAAACATGCAACACCTAAACTTAACCGCCTAACGTTCATCAATAGTTAGAATGATCAAGTGTCCACATCATAGCACTAGGGCCACCCCTCGACACCGAAGCAGTGTTGTTGGACCTAGCACCAGTGTCAATATCTTTCGAACCAAAGTGTGACATGGTCTGACTAACGGTATCTACTAAGGTATTACCTTTGTTTGCCCAATATTTAGATAAGTGGCTTCAAACACATCGATCCACGAGCCACTCATCGATCATACTTAAATGTGAAGTTTTTCTCTAGTTCATAATCATTTTGTCCAAAATGTATTAATAGTTTTTAGACAATGCATTCCTTATATTCTAAAATCTGTCATGGCAAATTATATGACATTTCATGTTTACAGTTTCCATTTTTATAAATAAATATTTTAAATTGCTTGTTCATTTGACGTATTATTTAATATTGAAGAATCGCTATTCATTATGTAAACTTTACGCCTACCATTAAAGTTAGTCCTAATTTGGATTTAATGTAATTAGATTTTCTTGATTTAAACTGTCAAAATTCAACTAAGCTCTTATTATTGTTAATATCAAAAGTTATCTTGATTTTACATTTGTTAATATCATAATCACTAGTCAAAGTAACACATCAATATATCTGACAAGAGATCCATCAATATCTAACATAGTGTTTAAACATTAGGCTGTGGGGTATGGGGCGGGGGTTGGGGCGTGGGTCGGAGGGCAACGTCGGTGTTACCACTCCGGGTGGGCGTGGCTTATGGCGTGGCCCCTTGGGCGGGGCTACCCAGCTGAGGTGGCGGGTTTTAATTGGTCAACATTATAGGCGGGTTGACTAAGCGGTTGACCGGTTGAATTCTAAAAACCAATCGTTGGGTTGGCCAAGCCCAGCGGTTATTAAAGCCCACTGGTCCCCCTTCGCTACCTCAAACCGCCATCCTTCACAACCGACACCCCACCCCGACTGTCCTCTTCGCTACCCCAAACTGCCATCCTTCACAACCGACACCCATGGCTTCCTGGACTAACGAAGAAGAGATCGCACTCGTAACTGGCGTCGTGGACGCCATGAAAGCTCGACAACCCGGCGAAACCCGGTACTGGCCAGCGGCTTTCGCAAGTTATCAACATAACGTTGGTAACAACCGCCACAACCTCAACGCGTGCCAACACAAGTGGCGCGAACTACGCCCGAAACTAGATCGCTTCAAGGCCTACTACGAAAGCGTCCCGGGCGGGGACATTAGCCACGACAACCGGGTGGCGGTGGCAAATATCGAGTACCGATCTAAGGAGAGGCGCCCGTTCGAAAAGCTCGCCCTCTTCGAGATTTATTTAACCCTTTAGGTTTTTTTTTAAGTTTTAGTATGTTTCTGTTTAATATTTGTAATGGTTTTTTTTTTAAATTTTAGTATGTTTATGTTTAATATTAATATTTTTTTATATATTTTGTAATTTTTAGGATTTATTAATAATATTTTTAGGTTTGTTTATAAAAAAAGAAAAATAAATAAATATACACGTGGCCTAGCCATGCCCCACCATACCAACCAAATTGTGATGTGACCGGCGGTGCCCCTCCATTGACACGTGTCGACCCACACCCCCAACCCCCGTCCTAACATACCCCACGGTCTTATCTAACATACACCTGTCATGAATAAAAAGAGATAACTGTCATTTATCTAAAATGAAGCTCTAAATCTTTATTTTATGTTTGTTTTTTGCTAAGAAATTGGATTCTACTTCTGTATCCGGCGCCCCGCTTCATACAATACTCACCTTTTGGCGGGGATATGGGCGGAGTATAATTGAGGCCCGGGTGTCCAGGCCTCCGCTGATATTTTCACGCGTGTTATTAATTTTACTGATAATTTGTTTATTGTAGTGTAAAATGTTGGATTTTTAAGATCCCGATTTAGATTTTTAGAGTCCGTCTCCCACAGAGTTTCCGTTCAAGCTCCGCCACTGGACGGGGACAAGTTGAGCTTTGTTGTTACTAAGAAACCATGTTCTAATTTTTACCTGGCGTTCCATTTTTTACGGGGCAAATGCAAGCAATTGTTTACCTAGAAATCCGGTTCTATTTCTTTAAACACTCCGATTCGACATTGGAACCCGTTTGACGGGGCAAATACAAGCACGTGTTTACCTATAAATTGGGCTCTTTTTCTTTAAACACTCCGACTCAATATTGGAATCCGTTTTCTTTTAATTGAAATAAAATTTTATTTTAAGGAACATATCTTGTGTTTAGTATAAGGGGACGTGGGGCGGAACGTTATAACCCGTGATGGATGGCCGACAACGCGTCGTACACCGGCACCGGTCATGCCCATCACGCGTGAAGTGGAAAACGCGTGGCCACGACAACGCATTATGGAAGTGAGAATGTGTGAGGGGAATTGTTGGGTGTGGTGAGTGATGAACATTTCCACTAAGGCCTTGTGTAGTCATAACGCCCCCAAAGGGGCGTTTTGGACATGTGGCGTGCCACGTCAGCATGGGGCGTTATAACAATTGATGTCGTAGTCATAACGCCCCTCCCTCGTCATTACTCAATTATTAATTTCCAATATTTCATAATTAATTTCCAACTTTATAAAATTAAAAACAAATTCATTAAAATAAAACATTACAATAAAAATAAAAAAAAACATTACACTAAAATAGAAATAAAAACGTTACACTAAAAATAAAAGGTGAACACTCAAAAGTATTAATGTCGTTCATACACCGGCTACACCAAAGAAAGCCGACCAAACCCATAGGTCGTGCGACGCCACCGCTTGTCGAACCAAAGTTGGTGCTTTCTGGTCACCGCGTGTATGTTGACCTTGCCAAGCGGTTGGACAATTATACAAACGCCAATGACGACAATCCAAACTACCAATCATGCCATGTATTCCATGTTTTTCTAAATGCACCTCGTATAATTGTTGAAGGTCGTTCCAACTAGGATTTCTTAAATATTGTTTTCCATATAATTGGCATATTCCTAAAATATAATTAAACATATAAAATTTAATATGTAGTGACGAAAATAAATTAGGTATATAAAATTACCTAAGCAGAATTGCTCCACGCTATCTCGTGTTGTTTTCTCCCCCATCTTCAAGTAGTTGTCGTTTATGTCGTACGTGTTCCCGTAGGCTAGTGTGCGTAAAGCGGATGTTACCTTTTGAATTGAGGTGAACCCTAGATATCCTCTCGCGTCCATTCTTTGCTTAAAGTAGTCATATTTTGCTTCTAAATCTTCGTTAATGCGCAAAAACAACCTTTGGCTCATGCTAAACCGGCGTCTAAAAACATTGGGTCCGTGAACCGTTGCGAGATCAAAGTAGTCTTTCATCAAACGCTCGTTTGCGGCTTCCCGGTCTCTCAAGATACAGGTGCGTCTCAATATGGGCCGTGGAGGAGAACGCACAACGTTTACCATGGCTTGTATCAAGACACTACATGCATTCGTAACCGCTTCTTCCTCCTCCGCAGTTTCTTCGGGTGAAAAGAATCGTCGTAAATATTGGTGAACGAATCTTCCGATGGAGAACCCATTATTTTTTTTATAAAATTGTGGTAGTATTTGGTAGAGATGGTTTGTGTTTGAATAAAATGATATGGTGGAATGTATTTATATTAACAAGTAAAATGAATTCTTTTTTATTGAAATGACCGTTGTTTAACGGTCAAATTTTTGAAAATCCTTTACAAAACGCCGTTTTAATCATCGCCCCCCCCCCCCCAGCGCCCGCCGTAATGGTGTGGCGGCGCTATGTGGCGTTTTAGCCTCTCAAACCGCCCCTCAAGGCGCCCCACTACGCACATCCTAAAATTCATCACTAGTGATGGAATAATGCTCGATGACGTGGTGGAACCTGATTGGATGTTGTGAGTGATGAGTGAGTGGTGAGTGATGGGCGCCCCGACACCCTACTGACACAAAACTAAAAAAATGGAAACGAATCAAACGATATACATGGCACCATACGGATCCAAACAATAGATTGGGCTATGGTGGATACATCTCAAATTTAAGTTTTGAGATGGATCGCTACGATGAAGATTCATCCATTGAGTAAACATATGAAACAATGATTGGTATTGTTTTAATATAAAAAATTACCTCAATACCTAATATCAAGGCGCTCGTATTATAGAATCCTAATCAAAAGCCTCTAAATAACAAAGAGAGTGGTAATGTTGTTAGCAATTATGTTGATGACTTGATGGTTGTACGAATATAATATATATACACACACCGGATTGTCGGAAAAAATATGCAAGCGTATTAAGCTTTTTTAAAATTAACAAATACAATATACTAGAGAGATGCGTATTAAGCTTTTTTTAAAGTTAACAAATACAATATACTAGACAGTAGAGACAAATCAAGTTAAATAAAAAACTAAATGAGTTAAAAGATGTATATTTTTTAAAATATAAGAAGTTAAATTGAAACTTAAAAAAAATATATTTTACAATAAAATTATAATTTTTAGTCTATGCAAATTAGCAAGTATAGTAATATTGTTATGTTTGTAATATTTAAAAATAAAAAAGGAACTTGCTAAAATTTAACATATGAAATTAATTCCGGGTATATTTATACCAAAGGCAAATGTTTTCTAATCTATTGACATCAAGGTGTGTGAAGTGGTATGTCTTCCGATAAGGTTGAAGGATTGAGTCCCATTATGAACAATTGATGGTGCACTTTATGTTTGTTACTGTGCGAATATGTTAGATATAGCGTGTGTTGAGTATTGTTAGATACGAACACACGACCCAAGAACGAATGTGAGAGGAGCAAAAGTGTCACCTCGCACGAGGTGGGTATGCTCACTTCGTACGAGTTGGTCATGTCTACATATAGGTGTTGTGTGTTCATTGTTTTGTAATTTTTGGAAGTTCCCAGAGGGGAAACGCTAGCGGAATCTCTCCAGGATCTCTGCCAGCCTAACAAGATGTATGTTTTTTCGGTATGAATGAATGAAAGCTTCCGCTAATTCTGTTTCTACTCCTTTCTTAATAACATTCTACCGAACGGGTGCTATCATATGCCCAAACTTCCGTCTAGAATTGCCGGATCCCGGACCCACAACTGGTGATTATTTCTAATGATTATTTGTACAAGCATGTTCCAGAAGCTGACGATTATGATCGGGTTGTCGTGGAGGATGACTCTGACGAAGACGTTAATGCAAAATATTCAGGTGAAGGAACAGATGACTTCTCAACCTTTAATAAAATGTTTGCAAATGCTAATGATGATTTGCTGAAGCGAAAGATAGATGAAGCTGTGAAAGAAGGAAATGTTCCTCAGATTTTATCAAAAGAGGAGATTGCGGCAATGAAAAAGCTATGGTTTAGAGATATGCCTGTTGAACGGAAGTTCAAACGTCCTTTAGCATTCTTTACACGTGATCCCGATGTATCATTGGGAGATATCATTTGCTGGGGATGGATTGAAGATCTAGACGTGTATGACATTGAAAGAAAATGGAGTTTGAGGTGCAATACTTCAGATATTTGAATGATCTAAAGTCATTACCATTTTGGGATATTGAAGAGCTGGTGCAAACGAAAACGTTCAATCTCAAGATGAAATTTCACGATCAACATCTCTGGAAGCTGATCAAGTATGAAGCTCTTCATGGTTTTAAACACTGGATTCCTCACAACCCTAAAAAGATTATTAAGGTTGATCCAGTGACGAATGAAAAAGGATGTAACGTTGATAGTCAAACGGGCACGTGCAATGAAGAATATGCTTTTGATGAAGATTGAACAAGATTTTTCTAAGATATTCAAGTGTGGTACTATGATTCAGAGACTGGTGAAGCACTGATCGTGGTTCAGAATGATGATTCTTGGAAGATCACTGAAGAGTTGTCTGAAGCCGTGATTTCTCACAAACGGATTTATGGCTTGTGGAGTGGTTTTCATGTTCTAAACCCGATGTGGCTAGTGAACTGCTCGAAGAAAGATGTTGAACGATTATTCTATAGCAAAATCAGTTTCGAGGAGAAAGACAAGGAGCAGGCGTTGCAATTCAAGAAGGTTATTGACGTTTGTTTTGCTAATGATATAAATTCAGGTAAAGTCTGGAATACCGACTAGAGAAAGCTGGAAAAGGAAGAGCTACGAAAGAAAGAAAAGAAGGAAGCACAAATTGCTGAGAAAACAAGCTTCATTAAAGAGATTCCAGTTCGGAAACATATACAACAGACCTCCTCCGACAGATCAAACGCCAAGTTACACTAAGGAGCGTCGAAGACCGAAAAAGTACTTCTTTGGGAAATAGCGTCAAATGCTTTTGAAGATTTTGAAGACTAACCAAGACTGCGGCAATATCCAATGGGGAGTTTGTTGGTGCACTATATATCTAGCGTACGTCTTAGGGTCACGTCTAATGTAATAGGGCTTAAAAGGCAGTTTATTATGTGTTTTGTATGTTATAGGGTCACCTCGAACGAGGTGCTACCCAACTCGTACGAGGTGTTGTTTATCCACCTCGTACGAGGCATACTTGGACACTGTAACATCCGTCAAAAAACGGATTTACCAAACCCGCTCCGTTTATTAACCGAACAATCAGTTAAAATTTTCGTTGCGAATTAAATGCCCAAAATAATTTTAAACGATACATAATCAATTATTATACGGGAATATATAATTAGTTTTTGAAAAACTGTCAAAAATAAGAAAATAAAAATACTTTGGTTCTGCCGGGTTTCGAACCCGGGTCAGTACCGGTCAGCAAAGTCTTAACACACAACACTTGAACCACTACGCCACTGATGCTACTTGTTAAATGTTGGAATCATTTAATTCATAAAGTGTCTTTCCGAATTCAAAACCGGCGCCCAAAGTTCAGTCGTCGGAAATCCCGGCAATCTCGCGAGTTTTAACGACATCTTCAGTTATAACGTAAAACTTAAACGCTACATCGGTTATAACCGACGTCTGAGTCCGCGACACCATCTATAACCGCCGGAGAAATTCAAACCGACGAATCCAGTCGGAAATCGGACCAAATACATCGACGACTTGCCCTATAAATACCCCCTCGAACCTCTGCAAACATTTTCGCTCAAAACCGCACTCTTTCTCGGTGAAAACTCACTCGCCGGAATTCTTCTGCTCATCGCCGGAAAACCGAGTCCTTAACTTCTAAGCCTTACTAAACCCTCTGAACTTATACCGAAGTCACCCACATACTTTGTAAGCTTTCTGAAGACTCTCTGCTGCAAGACACTCGTCGCCGGAAGTGATTGCTGTCGCCGGAGTTCTGCCGGAAAACAGAGGAAGCTAGTCGGTATACCTCACGCCTAATTTCTTCATTCTTTTTATTTAATATCACTTGTATTAATTCATCAGACGCTAAAGAAACCTGAATAAAACTTCAAAACCAGTCAGTCATCATGCTGGTTAAAACTCAACGAAGAAGACGAAATTACGGAACATATAAGTATAATTAAAATCAAGTTATAACTCGGGTTAGACACACAGTCCAGCGGTGGACTGTGTGCACATTAAACATACGAACGTCTCGAGTTCGAATCTTGTTCCACACACGCTGCCTTAATAAAAATACTTTTTTTTGTTAACCGAACCGGAGTCGCCACTGGTATATGTTAAGTGTATTAATAATCGGAATAATAACCAAGTTAGACACACAGTCCAGTGGTGGACTGTGTGTATGTTGAATCACAGCGCACGAGTTCGAGTCCGGTCTTCTGCATCGACCCGGACAATTATTTACCTTTTTAAATAAGTCAGAAATAAAAATACATAGTTTGTATTTAAGTATAATAAAAATCTGTTTATATAACATGTTAAACACACAGTCCAGCGGTGGACTGTGTGTTAACGCAACCCACAGGTCCCGGGTTCGAGACCTGTGGTGCGCACTGAGTCACGGATTAAAAATCGTTTTTAAGAAATAAAGGAATTTTCTGATTTATCAAATTAATATATATATATAATTAAAAACAGATATATGACGAGTTAGACACGTAGCTCAGTTGGTAGAGCTGCGTGCACGCGTACGGGAGGTCTCGGGTTCGAGCCTCACTCAGCGCACTTATACTCGCATTCGAACCGGTCAACGGTCAACTGTAGCAAAAAAAATCAAATTTTTTATTATTTTTATTTATTTATTTTAATTAAAAATCAATTAAAAATACTTAAAAATAACATTTTTAAGGTTAGAAAATAGCCTTAAACTCACAAAAATACACCCAACAATCCTACTAAAATAGATTAAGAAAATCCGTTTACTTACCGAACCATAATGATATTTATCTAGGTTAATTTCACTCGTGGTTAAAACCACTTCGCGTGCATTCAACATCATCAACCGAACGCACCCACTGTGAGTGAATCTTACAACTCCCCCTTTTAAATTACACGTTTTGGGGTGTGTCATGTGTCATAAAAATAATTAACTCGTTTATTTAAACTTGTGCCATACCATATCGTGATCTAAACTTAGATTGTTTATATTGTTGTAATTACTTATTTCATTTTGTCAAATTATATGAAATTCATTCATTAAGCCCATCAGTTCCTCGTGGGAGACGAGTTGAACAACGCGTGCCTCAAAACCAATTCATTATTGTTCATGTGTGTATCATTGAGTTTATATTGTTTGTAGTTGTGTCGTTCATATTATCATGTTTATGCAATTCATTCATTAGGCCCATCAGTTCCTCGTGAGAGACGAGTTGAGCAACGCGTGCCTCTAAATGTTCCATTATTGTTCATGTGTGCTTTATTTAATATCTTATGATTGTTGAATAAGTTTACATCTATTTTTACTCATGTTTGGTTGTGCACTCATTTCATAATCAATCAAATAAACTTGTTCAAATGCTTTCCATAGGATTCACTCGCCAACTTTATGTTGATCCAAAAACCCTTTTACACATGATACAGGTGAACAGGTTGAAGCAAGGAAAACATAGGAAATGCCTTAGAAGAGAACAAAGAAGCTTAGATTGATAGTTAGAACATGTTTTAATATTTATTGTAAATTTCTATTAAATTGTATTAATGAATATGAAACGCATAATAACTGTCATGAGCTTTGATGATAACCCAATCATGCCCCGATCACCTTTTCCGCTGCGGGTCGGGGTGTGATAGACACCCTTGTGCGATCTGAGTATGTCTATAAATAGCAGCTCTAGGGTGTTGTGTAGTTAGCTGTTTTTCTGATCAAGAGGCGAAGCCCTGTCAGTTTGTGTATGAAATTCTCAAACGTTTATCAATATAAGATTGCAGAACATTGAAACAGTATATCCGATTGTTTGTCAAACTTATTAACGATGAATTCCGCGCACGTTGATTAGTTTAAGTCCGGCCGATGCTTTCAGGGGAAAGTGGATAATCCCACAACAGTGATGTAGAATTAAGAGTATAATTAGTGGGTGTGTACCTGTTCTAAAATGAACTATATGAGATGACTTAGTTCAAATCCTCGAAACTAAAACACCTTCTAAAAGAATTTTGCAAAAAAGAAAAAGAAATGGTCTAACCCACTGAACTGAACCGACGGCAAGTCCAGTTGTCGGTCCAGTCTAGCCATGAAACACTAGCTCTAATGTGTGAAATGTTACTAGCTTGAACAATGAGGTAGAAGGAAGAAATGTTAAATTATTGAGATTGTGATTTTATAAATCTATTAAGCCGCATAGGATCTCAATCGGGACCATAGGATATCAATCAGGACCATAGGATCTCAATCAGGACCATAGGATCGTAAGATCTCCATCAAGTCCGACATTACTTGACTTCAATCAGCGTACTACAAAAAATGTATATCATAATAATGTTATAATAGAACAAAATAACATATGGGCCAAGCATTTAAATGGCTCAAAAGAATATATTTCATCAAATCATTAGGCGTTAAGTTTAACATATAAAACTTAGGGACAATTGCATATTTTCCCTTAAAAAAATTGCTTAATTGCGTATTTACCCAACCTAAAATTAAAATTGCATATATATCCTTTATTAACTATTAAAATTGCATATATATCCCCTTCCTTAACTAATAAAATTGTAAATTTACCTATTTTGATTTATTTCATTAAAAACAAGTTATATAATGACTTTTTACCCTTATTTTTACTAAAACTTAAAAAATACATATTTATTCATTTTTACTAGTTTTTGTAGATTTTTACTAGTTTAGCGGTTTATTTTAGTGTTTAAGTTTTAGTAAAAATGAATAAATATGTATTTTTTACAAAATTGTGAAAAATCCACAAAGACTAGTGAAAATGAATAAATTTGTATTTTTTTAAGTTTTACTAAAAATAAGGGTAAAAAAGTCATTATATAACTTGTTTTTAATAAAATAAATTAATATGGGCAAATTTGCAATTATATTAGTTAAGGAAGAGGATATATGCAATTTTAATTTTAAGTTGGCTAAATACACAATTAAATAAATTTTTAAGGGAAAATATGCAATTGTCCCTAAAACTTAAATCCTTAATAACTTAATTTTGTAGTTTTAATCACTCTGCCATAGTGCCATTTTACATAATTGATATCATGTTTAAACTCTTAAGGGCTGTTTAGCAACTTCTGAATATGTAAGTGTTGAATTAGTAAGAGCTTTGAACCATTAAGTGTTAAACTAGTAAGAGGTCTGAACCATTAAGAGTCAATATAATGCTTAACCGTTCAGAGGCAAATGTCTGGCAAGTTCAGATAAGAGATCTTAACCACTCAGACTCAATATAATGTTTAACCATTCAGAGACAAATGTCTTAATCATTCAGATATATATTCGTGAAACAAACTATTTTGTTTTATATGACAAATGAAATGTTAAGTTTGAAACAACCCAATGATGGTTAAGCAATGGACATTTTTGTTTGATTTCTCTTTTAATTTTAATAGTTAAATATATCCCGATATATTATCTCAGTCATTTTAGTTTCGTCAAAAATCAATTAAAGATTAAAAAAAAAGTAATCAACAAAGGAAGTGTTATGTAGGGACAATGATTGGGTTACGATGACTATTGTCAGTGTCTGATTTGGGCGAGTGGAATCATATACATGTATAAAAAAATTAAAAACTTTTAAAAAACCGTTTCTCACATGTGGGATTTAGGTTTACCTCTTCTTTTTGTTGTCTGGTTTAATTTTTATATATTAAGCCAATTAAGTCTAATCACCTTCCAAATCAATATCCACCGTTAGATCTTGCTGAGATGAAATCTGAGCCGTTTAAACTGTTGGAGATATGTATGTCCGACCGTAATTAAAGTCAACGTAACTAACTAGGTACGATCCGAAGAGTACACGTTGGTACACGAATCGTATATGTTCACGAATAGGTGGATTATTATTTGTGAAATAATAATAGTTTAAACCCGAGGGACTTAATATTAATTAGATTATTATTAAGAGGATTATAATTGTATAATCTTAAAGGGCTTTTATGTAAGATTGGGTTCTATAAAAGGATGATTAAGGTGCAAACCCACCCTAGAGACTTTCATAAAAACACAAAACCCTAGTTTCCCTTTCAAGTTTAGCCGCCGTCGTCGTCTTCTTCTTGGCCGGTTCTACCTTTGGGTATATTGTGCTCGGTTGTGAACTTCCTACTAGCGAGGATTCGTTGTAACCTGCGTGTTACGATCCCGTGTAGTCGTCAAAGGTTGATTACTAAAACCTCTATGGTTGTTTATTATTTTATTTGTTTATACGCGTATAACCTTGATCCTTAGTGGGAATATTTATTAATCGGATTAATAAATTAAACATATATAATCGCTTTTGATAAATTATATAAACCGGTTCCGCTACTATTTTGATACACTGATTCCCAACAGTGCTATCAGAGCCACGGTTACACATATATAGATGGTAAAGTTATAATTTTTTATCTATGTTTTATTTGTCAAAAATTATTTATTTTGACAAAAGATCAAAGGCTTTTGGTTGTCTATGGATTGTGATGTGAATCGAGCCCTAGGTTATGACCCTTGTCATGGTTGTGTTTGTTATGGTTATGATTTTATTTTGATTTGTTTTTGTTTTATATTGGATCCGATGTAATAGTTTTTTTTTTGTATTTTTTTTTGCGGATATTGGATCCAATGTAATAGATAGGATTAGAATAGATTTTGTTTTATTGTATTTCAAATTTATTATTGTAATCCTTTAAGTATAAGATCAAGATCAAGATCAAGATAAATGGCGAACAGGTACCATTAAGATAGAGATCACGGGTCAAGTGAGAGCTTTCAAAAATTAGCTTTTGAAACCCTTTAGACTAGTTTGTTTCGTTTCTGGCTAAAACGAAACGGGCAACCTATTAGGGGCTCGATTCGATTATTTTATTATTGTGTTTTGTGGTTGTGTTTTATTTATTGTAAATAATCTAAATAATCTAAATAACCAAAATAAATAAAATGTTTCTCAATCAAGACAACGGTTTTATTAAAACAAGTTTTATAAAACTGAAAAGTATATTTAATAAAGAGTTTTATTAAAATTCAAAACAAGTTTATTCGCGATAAAACGACCAACATAGTTTAATAGGGTATTTAAAACTATACCGGGTCGAGTGTGGAAAGGAGTTTCTATTATCACGAATTATATAAAATTGGATTTAATAATCTGTTGTGTAACTCGCCTCATGCTACGAGTTATTCAAAATATTTTTGGTAAATATTAAAATAAATCCCAAATTTTAAATTGATGTTTTATGCCACCCTTAACGAGTTAACACTTCATTCTAAATAGAACCCAAATGTTAGTGTTATACCCTGCATCTGGGCATCTATCATGAAAGAAGGTAATCATCGCGTTTCCTGTATAACATAGGCTGGTGTTACAGTTAACAGTAAAGGACAAAACATTGCTTGTTCATCAAGTGGGCGTAGTTGGGGTTAAACATACATCGCTTTTAAGCGATAACCCAAATGGAGAGTTGTGTAGTAGACACAATTAACAATTTTTGTTTACCTAGATAATCATACCAGTGGATACTGCTCAAGCCAATTCACTGTAATTGATGAATCGGGTCTCATCTTAATTAAATTTTGTTTTTGGGTCATAAAATAAAATTAGGATATTTAAAACATAAATACTAATAAATTAATTTTGAATTTTGTAGATGTCAAATGAAAACAATTCCTCCCAATTCTCTCTCAAGTCCATCTTAGAGAAGGACAAACTGAACCACTCCAACTTCATGGACTGGCACCGCAACTTGAAAATTGTTCTCAAGGCGGAGAACAAACTGTATGTTCTTGAAACGCAAGTCCCTGATGAACCCATCAATCAGCAAACATATAGAAACTATGCGAAGCACTTTGATGACGCTTTGAAAGTCTCATGTCTGATGTTAGCATCCATGATCCCTGAACTTCAAAGGACCATGGAGGATATGATGGCATACGAGATGAATGAGCAACTGGTAGAAATGTTCCAACAGAAGGCTCGTCATGAGAGGTTTGATGTGATGAGATCACTCATAACCACTCGTATGCAAGAGGGTACATCAGTTAGTGCTCATGTGCTAAAAATAAAGGCATATGTTGATCACTAGGCTCGTCTGCAATCCCCCTTGAGTGATGAGTTAGCTGGAGATATCATCCTCAACTCATTGCCCAAGTGATATGATCAGTTCACTATGAACTACAATATGAATGGGATGGAGAAGACACTTGCAGAGCTGCATCAGATGCTCAAAACTGTTGAGGTAAATATACCCAGCAAGACTGCACCAGTGCTGATGATCAAGGAGGGTCAAGTTAAAAAACCTAACACCAAGAAAAAGGGCAATCAGGGCAAAGGGAAGGGCAAAGGCAAATCTGTTGCAAACAAGAAGCCTCAGAAGGATGCCAAGTGTTTTCATTGTAATGAAATTGGGCACTGGAAGAGGAACTGTGCTAAGTATTTAGCTGAACTGAAGCAAGCCAAGGCTTCGGGAGGAGAGTCCTCAGGTATATATGTTGTTGAAATCTTTGCTTTTTCTTGCAAAACATGGTTTTTGACACAGGATGTGGTTTTCACATTTGTAATGCTTTGCAGGGACTAAGAAAGATTAGGAAGCTGAAACAAGGCGACTTGGAGGTCCATGTTGGCAATGGACAAAGAGTTGCTGTGAAGGCGATTGGAGAATATGTTCTTTTACTTCCTTCTGGTTTAGACCTTGTTTTGAACAATGTTTCGGTTTCTGCTTTGCATGGACAAGGTTTCAATTATCGTTTTAATGGTGAATTTATTTCTGCTTATTTTAATGATGTATTTTACTTTGATGCAAAACCAAACAATGGAATCTATGAGATAGAAATACCAAACAATAACATATTATGCAACATCTCCCATAAACGTAATAAGTTAGACTTTAATGATACGTATATGTGGCATTGTAGACTTGGTCACATAAGCGAGAATCGTGTAAACTACTCAAAACCGCAGGAATCCTAGATTCCAAGGGTTCAGAAACGTTTGGCAAATGCGAATCATGCTTAAGTGGAAAGCTAACAAAAGCACCTTTTTCAAATGTTGGAGAAAGAGCTAATGATCTGTTGGGACTTGTACATACAGATAATGTGGTCCATTTAGAACAATGTCAAGACATGAGAAAGATACTTTGTTACATTTACTGATGATTTCAGTAGATATGGTTATGTTTATCTTATGAAGCATAAACATGAAACACTTGAAAAGTTTAAGGAGTACCAAAACGAAGTAGAGAATCAGCTAAATAGAACTATCAAGATGCTTCGATCAGATCGAGTCGGTAAATATCTTAGTCAGGAGTTCATCGACCATCTAAAGGATTGTGGAATAGTTTCACAACTCACTCCACCTGGAACACCACAACATAATGGTGTATCTGAGAGAAGAAATCGAACTCTATTAGATATGGTTCGATCAATGATGTGCCGAACAACCCTCCCACGCTCCTTTTGGAGTTATGCTCTGGAAACTGCCGCAAGACTTGTGAATATAGCTCCAACGAAGAAGGTTGACAAAATGCCTTATGAGATATGGTATGGAAAGAAACCTAAAGTATCCTATCTTAAGGTCTGGGGATGTAACGCTTATGTCACTCTAGAATCTTCGGATAAACTAGATCCGAGAGGCGAAAAAGTGGTTTTCGTCGGATACGCTAAAAGGATTGGTTACTTTTTCTACCACCCCACTGAAAATAAGATTTTCACTAAACGCAGAGGCACTTTCTTGGAGGAAGAGCTTCTGGCGCGAGGGATTGGAGAAAACCATGTGGATCTCGTAGAAATTCGAGAATCACAAGTGACTGGACCAGTTGTTCAGTCAAAACCAGAAGTAACTGATCCAGTTGCCTGAGAGGACTCAAGAAACAACAGAAACACCAAGTGTTCGAAGAAGTATTAGGGATCGTCGTGCACCTGAAAGGTATGACGATATCTTCATGATTGATGAAGCTGAACCTGCTACTTACAAAGCTGCAATGTTGGATTCATAATCCAAGAAATGGCAGGAAGCCATGAATGTAGAGATGCAATCCATGTATGATAACCAAGTTTGGGATTTGGTTGATCTTCCTACCGAAGGTCGGACTGTAAGAAACAAATAGATCTTCAAGAAGAAGATCGACATGGATGGAAATGTGCAAATCTGCAAAGCAAGGCTTGTAGCGAAAGGGTTCACTCAGACTCAAGGAATTGATTATGAGGAAACTTCCTCGCCAATAGCCATGCTTAAGTCTATTAGAATTCTACTTGCCATTGCTGCGTATTATGACTATGAGATATGGCAAATGGATGTCAAGACTGCATTCCTTAATGGACACTTACTTGAAGATGTCTATATGGTTCAACCTGAAGGTTTTGTCGATCAAAGAATCCTAATAAGGTGTGCAAGCTAAATAAATCCATCTATGGATTAAAGCAAGCATCTCGCAGCTGGAATCTTCGTTTTGATCAGAAAATCAAAGAGTTTGGTTTTATTAAAAACGAAGATGAACCGTGTGTTTACAAGAAATCTAGTGGGAGCTATATCACTTTTCTCATTCTGTATGTAGATGACATGCTAATCATTGGAAACAATGTCCCTATGCTAAAAGATGTTAAGGCTTGGTTGGGTAAATGTTTCGCAATGAAAGATCTTGGTAAAGCCGCTTATATTCTAGGAAGAAAGATTTATAGAGATAGATCAAAGAGGTTATTAGGTTTAAATCAAAGTACAATATATTGATAAGGTCATGTGACGCTTCTCAATGCAAGATTCAAAAAGGGGGCTCTTGCCCATGGCACATGGAACCATTCTTAATAGCGAGCAGGGTGCAAAGACTGAAGAGGAAAAGAAGAAAATGGAAAGAGTTCCATATGCTTCTGCTGTTGGTTCTATCATGTACGCCATGTTACGTACTAGACATGATGTTTCGTATGCTCTTAGCATGACGAGTAGATATCAACATAATCCAGGAGAGAGCCACTGGGCTGCATTGAAGGACATTCTTAAGTACTTAAGAAGGACCAAGGACATGTTCTTAATATATGAGGACTAGATGAGGAGCTGTCAGTTAAGTGTTATACTGATGCAAGTTTCCAGACTGATTGTGATGATTCAAGATCACAGACTGGATATGTTTTCATTCTGAATGGTGGGGCTGTTACTTGGAAGAGCTCGAAGCAAAGTGTGGTTGCTCAATCCACCTGTGAATCAGAATACAATGCTGCATCGGATGCTGCTAAGGAGGCTGCCTGGATGAAGAAGTTCATTACTGATCTCGACGTTGTGCCTAGCATAGAGAAACCGATCGAGATGCTGTGTGACAACACTGGTGCCATTGCTCTTGCAAAGGAACCAAGGTCGCATCAAACCACAAGGCATATACTCAGAATATTCCACTATATTAGAGAGATAATAGAGCGTGGAGACATCGTAATAAGCATAGTTCATACGGATCTAAATCTGGCTGACCCCTTTACTAAGCCTTTACCTCAAGCTAAACATGAGGAGCATGCTGAAAAGATAGGGCTTAGATTTGCTAGACAGTGGGCATGATCTGTAGTTAGTATTGGTGTTCTAATTTTGAACTACAACAGTTACATTGAATAGTTATTTGATTTATTGGTTAAATGCAAGTTTAATTATTTTGTAACTGTGTTCGTTATTTGTATGTTTATATCCTTGAATAAGTGTATTCTAAAAAACCGTAGTCGATCAATTACATGGGAATGAATTTGAATGTAAGACTATTGTGAATTGAGATGATTGTATTCGTGAGATGAATAACTCAAGGGTTTGAGAATCAAAATTCACAGATATCCCTAGGGGATTATATTGGATGTGACTCGCTTCAAAACAATCTCTATGGATCTAACTCATGAGATGTTTTGATATTGATATGTTCAATCTGTCCTTTTTCCTTAGGCACATATTAAACTACATTGATCAAGGACAATCTTAGATGTTATCTAACACTGTCATGAAACATGGATAGTAATCCGGGTAGCGTTGGGAAAAATCCAAGGTTAAGTGAGAGTTGTATGACGCTGATGGAATTCTGTACTTCTATGCAATTAGAAGTTTAGACATTCTGGCGCCCTCGTTAACTTAAACTGGAATAAACGCGTGGCCACGCTCGGACTAAAAGTAGTTCGTTAGACCAGTTTGAATTAAAGTCGAGAACAGAGAATAGTTGATCACTATATAAGAATGAATGATCCATGTCTTATGATCAATGAATGTTCTATACAGAAGGGACTTATTGATAGAATTATCAGGGCTACAGTATTTGGTTAAGTAAAGTGTTACTTGAACTCAAAGAACTAGTTGACAACTGTAAAGTGTCATACCATGTTAGGAGCAGTGCGATGCAGCTAGGCGTCCAACTCTGCACACGTTGACTCATTTAATTAAAATCGTCCAAGTGGGAGATTGTTGTAGATATGTATGTCCGACCGTAATTAAAGTCAACGTAACTAACTCGGTACGATCCGAAGAGTTACACGTTGGTACACAATCGTATATGTTCACGAGTAGGTGGATTATTATTTGTGAAATAATAATAGTTTAAACCCGAGGGACTTAATATTAATTAGATTATTATTAATATGATTATAATTGTATAATCTTAAAGGGCTTTTATGTAAGATTGGGTTCTATAAAAGGATGATTAAGGTGCAAACCTAGAGACTTTCATAAAAACAAAAAACCCTAGCTTCCCTCTCAAGTTTAGCCGCCGTCGCCGCCTTCTTCTTGGCCGGTTCTACTTTTGGGTATCTTGTGCTCGGTTTCTTCCTACTAGCGAGGATTCGTTGTAACCGCATGTTACGATCCCGGTGTAGTCGTCAAAGGTTGATTACTAAAACCCTCTATGGTTGTTTATTATTTCATTTGTTTATACGTGTATAACCTTGATCCTGATTGGGAATATTTATTAATCGGATTAATAAATCAAACATATATAATCCGCTTTTGGTAAATTATATAAACCGCTTCCGCTACTATTTTGATACACTGATTCCCAACATAAACTAACAAAAAAACTGCTCCAATGGCGGTTCATGGCAGTTATTTGCAGTTTCGCAGCTGGTGGTTTTGCTCCACATTTTTCTCCCATGATCACCACTTCTCGGCAAGTTATCTCCTAATTGTAAGGCCCATTATCTCCAAACCAACTCCTACAAATCTGGGGCAGTTGGAGAGGATGTGTTGCAATATAATGCACCTGCATTTAACAATTTCAATCATCAATTTTTAAACTGAATTCTGTCCAGAGCCAACAAAAGATAGAGCAAAGTAAAGTTTTCATTAATTTTAGCAACCAAGGGTGTTCCAGTAATGAAAATCAAATTCCATCAACAACTATATCACGCACTTCAACAAAGGTTAGTAAAAGTATTTGTTTACCAAATTGCTATTGTCCCTATCTCTATCATAAATAGTTTGAATTTATCATAAATAGTTTGAATTGATTTGTTATTTCAGGAAATCAAGTTAAAACAGTTTAGTTGATGAGGAGCAGAATACGTTGATAAAAAATGGATCAGAATTTATCAGGTTTTTATTTGACACTATTAGTGTAAACTTATTAATCTCAATATTTTTATGATCAACAGTTTTGATTGATTTCTTATTTCAAAAAATGAACCTTAGCACTTTGGAAGACTAGACGAAGAGAGAAAACGTTGTGATCAGGTTTATACTATTACTTTAAACTAATTATTCTTGATATCTCCATGGTCAACACTTTTGATTGAAGTTTTATTTTAGGAAATGAGCCTTAACAGTTTGGTTGATGAGGAGCAAAAAACATTGATAAAAATGGACCGGCAAGTGAAGAGGTATCTATTTCATTCTTGTGTACTTAAAATACCTACATATCAGTTAGTAACCGTAAAAGGACTCGCATTTAGAATTCGTCTTAGGCCTTCAAAAGCATTGACCCTAACCTGACTTTAATGACATGTTTTTTTCTTAGGTTCGCAAGGTTGAAAGAAGCAACAAGAGGTCTAAAGCACTAAGGAATTGGCAATGGGAGGAGATGATTCAGATTGTTAGCTTTGACAATGATTGGGAAGAGGATGATATTGTACCTATGATAAAAAAAAAGCATATTTTCTTGTCTACATGGTGGAAAACGAGTTGTTCTTGATTGGGAAGAGGATGATATCTAGATGCACTAATGTTTTGAAGGTTGTTGTTTCAAGAACGATACATGTTTGTTTTTCTTTAAGGTTGAACTTATTTTACTATTTATGTTTCTTTAATGTTGAATACATCTTTATATTTTTGCTTTAATGTTAAACTTATTTCACTCTTTTGTTTATTGTGTTCATGTTGTTTTATATATCTTGCCATCAATCCTATTGAATTGTGTGTTTCCCTAAACATCTTCTCTTCCAGATACTATTCTTTTTTATACAGTATTTGCTATATCTTATTGGTGTTCTATGTTACTTACTTACTTACACACACACACGTGTATATATATATATATATATATAGAGAGAGAGAGAGAGACTATAAGTTTTAAGATCTTTGATGTTTATAAAAACACTAGGTAGACTCCTTAGAAGCTCAATTAATTTTGATAATCCTATAACATGTTTATAAATAAATCCTACGCTTATAAACTATACTCCATTCTAAAACACAAAAGTCTAATCAGAAAAACAAATCACACAGTTAACTAGAAAAATCAAATCATGTAAGTATTATCATGTGTTATCAAGAAATAAACCGTATGCAAACGTTGTATTATTTAAATTATAAGAAACTGTGTAACAAGTATCACCAAAAGATTTTTTTGTAGAAATCGTATATTTTTATATCTTAACAAAGAAAACAAAAAAAAAATGGTTTCCTAACAAAACAAAGTGTTTAAGTGTTTAAACATCTTATAAATTATATAAAACATCAAATAGCTTTATTTTTTAAAAAGTATAAAAAGCCACATCAAAATAAACACAAGTGCAAAATAATTAAACATGTAATTACAGTTAGAACACGTACCACTGCAAGAAAAGTCCAATGACGCTGCACTAGCCAACTCCCTTCACAAGCCTAACTTAATTCCATCAAATTATCCAGCCCGTTAACTTGATACTTTGTCGATAACCAAGTCCATCTGTTTAGCCCACTAAAATATAAGTTTGTGCACCTACAAAGCTTAATAAAAATGAATTCCAACAAAATGAAGTGAAATAATGTAACATAAAACAAAACGAAACTGAGACAAAGCAACAAACCATATTGAGACCAACTCATATCTGTTATCTTAGCATCAAGATTACCGAATATATGATTGCATTGTTTCAAGATGCCTGTAAAAATCACATATTTTAATTATGGTAACGTCATATGTCTTTGCTAGTTGTAAACAAGTTCTATCATTAAAACATATAAGCACAGAGACAGTGGCATTCATATGTTAATACAATGTTTGATCCAATAGGCAGCTCAAAGTTGAGATAAAACTTTATAAAAATATTGTTGTTTATACATAAACTAATAAGCATAAACAGTACATAATAAATAAACATAGAACTAGAATACCCTTTTGATTAAATAAAGTATAAGCACTTCTAAATGTATCTCAACAATGTTACTATAGACATGGTCAGATTAGCAAAAAATACATAGAAGAGCTAACATATTTGATTACAGAACAGACAAGTATTACCTAATACGAACAAGTAAATGTTAATAAAAGTGATCAATAATCGCAAAAGTTCAGATATTTGAACAAGAAAGCTGTACATCTAAATGTACCCGTAAAAGTTTAAGTTTAGTGTAGCTTAGCTATCTAAACAGGAACATATAGCAATCAGTTTTCCAAACTGTTATCTGGGACTTTAAAATCATTATTCTCCCAATAAAGGTTCAAAGTAATGAACCATAAAACATCCAAAAACACGAAGATAATCTGAATACATAAACTTTGTTGTAATATTGGCAAGTAAAAACGATAAACCAATTACTTTGCATCCCCAAAACTTATCCAGCAAGTTGAACCCTAAACCTTGATCACGAAGGATGATAGCTATCAGACCAAGAACAATTATTAAACAAACACCCACTTATACAAATTCAAAACCCTAAATTATAACATACATTTAAGAAAATAAGTCGCATCATGACATATATACGTTATTAGAACCTGTGAGTGCTAATTAGGCCTATTATATCGAGAAAAAAACCTCAAATTATCCGAGCACAAACAAGGACCAGAAAAGAATTAGAACTTGTACCGTATATACGACGAAGAGAAGATAACCGACGGTAGAAAAGACCGTTAGCTTGTGCGATCTACAATCGTCAGTTTGTAATGGATGGAGCGGCTGTAATTGTAAAGTGAACAGATGACCATCTAGGGTTTGTTAAAAGATGGATCCGAGTAACCCAAACCGTAGACTAAAGTTCTAGTTTTGGTCATTTAATTGTATTTTGTTGCCCTAATCGTTTAAAATAGTCATTTTCTTTCAATAGTTTTCTATGTTTTTTTCATTTTGCTCCTCATATTTAATTCCATCCAAATTGTTTACTAACTGAAAGGGTATTTTGTAATTTTTACATATAAATAAATATTTAATTCTTTTATTCCTATAAACAACTAAAATAAAAACTAAAGTTCATAGTCATCATCATCATCACCATCCAAACATCTTCATTTGTTTCTTCTTTCTTTCTCACCCCAGCAACACCGCCCTCTTCTTCTTTCTTTCTCACCCCAGCCTTCACCACATATAACAAATACAGTCTATCTAAATTAAGAGCCAAAAACTAAAAGCCACAAGTTTCAGATCCATCTCTATTCAAATACCCTGCCACCGCAGCCACCTCCTTGGAACCACCGCAACCCAACCACCTCCTACAAACACCACCACAACCATCTCCTAGACCACCAAACCATCCCCATTCGACCACCCCCGTCATCACCGTCCAGCCGCCACCACCTGCCAATCTGCCATAGATCCAAACATTCACCACCATCATACACCTCCATACCCACCTATTTTTCTCAATCCAAACGGCGATTGAACTGTAGCCCTAACCCTAGGTTGATTGTGATATATTTGAAGGTGAGTGGTGAACAATTTGTTGTTGGTTTCACCTTTCTGTTTTATGAAGATGGGATTTGGGGAAAAGGAGATTTCGTATTTCTGTTTTGTTTGTTGTGGCAGCCGGAGTGGTTACGCTGTGATGATGGTGGGGCGTTGTGATGGTGGTGGAGCAGTGGTTGGCGGTGTGATGGTGGTGGCTGGGCAGTGTAATGGTGGCAGGTGGTTGGTGAGGCAGTGGTTGTTGGTGGTGAGGGCATGGGTGGCAGTGAGGGTGGTGGTGTTTGGTGATGAGAAGAGATAGGATATACATACGTAGAGAGAGAGAGTGTGTGTGTGTCTGTATTTGTTAGTATATAAATAGTTTTTATTTTAGTTGTTTTAGGAATAAAAGAATTAAATATTTATTTATATTTTAAAATTACCAAAATACCCTTTCAGTTAGTAAACAATTTGGATAGGGTTAAAGACGGGGAGCAATATAGAGAAAACATAGCAAACTATTGAGGAAAATGACTATTTTTAAACGATTGGGACAAAACCGTTAAAGTGACCAAACCAAAGAAGCAAAATAGAAGTTTACTCCAAATTGTAAGAATTGGTGGACCCTTTTAATAAATGGGTAACCCGACATAATATTAAACATACCTAATACAATTGAATATAAGATGTTAAGTTAATGAAAAAAAAGGTGTCTTGCACAAGTACGCTTTAGTTTTTTTCATTGGCGAGTTTTTTAATATGACAAAAGAAAAAACTTTACTTATCCCCGTTTTCAATTTAATATGATACTAACTTTACTTATCCAACAACACATGTAGCCTAATAGATTATTCTAAATTAGTTTATAAGTTTGCTAAAAAAACTATAACTCTGGCTTTTTTTGAACAAATAATGTTTGTATTTTGAATTCAGAAAAATATGTATGCTATTATTATATTAAAAAACCTGTCATCAGAGAGAGAGAGAGATAGTGAAGAAGAGACATATCTTGTCATTTGTACAGGAGACGTCACCGAAGATGGCAGGCATCGGCAGACGAACATGCCACGGATCGATATCATCATGGCCTAAGAGATCAAAATGAAAGCCACAACGTTAAACTTTTGCAGAGAGCATATTTGTTTAATAAACATTCCATGCATTTCGTTTTTGATAACCATACATTAATACTTTGTGTTTTATTTCAACCGACTATTTGTGTTTTTTTATGTTTAGTAGTGAGCGGTCCATTTAAAGAGTCAATGCAATCTAAGTTATTAGAATTGTCTCCAATCTTTCTTTTTCGTTTTTAGACATATTATACATGTCAATGTGAACTCATTTAAAGAAACCCGTCCATCGATGGGCATCATGCATCAACTCAACAGGTCGAAAAGAGCCCCCCTCTGAGGTCAAAGAGGACGATCCAAAAGCCGAAAAATTGAGGCACTAAACCATGTTCGAATGTAATTACACCTTCTCCCAATGTTGCCTACCGTTTACTTTTGTATTAATTGACACCATTTCATGTTTTACCACTCTATTTGTTTTATTTTATATCGTTATGTGGTTGTAAACTAATTGTCCATGTTCATTTTCTTTTTATGAATTAAAAAATTGTGCTCTTTTTGTAATGTTGTTTAGATTTGTGTCCACTTAACATATATTATCTTTGTTTGTTACGTTGTTAGCGTAACCCGTCCACCAGACGGGTATTAAACTAGTTAATTATGGGGTTTTACAGATGTAATTGAAAAACTAGTTCACTAGTCGATTCTTTTAGTTTAACAAACAATTTAGCAGAGATTTTCATTATTTGAATCCAATTTCAAATACTCAAAATTTGAACCAGCTAAATTTGAATAGGTTCCTTATCTGAACCTACCTAAACCAAATTTTGAATTCGGTTTTCTAATCGATTTCAAATTAATGTATCCGATTACCCAATCCAAATAATGAACTTTTAGCTTAATGTATCTCGATTACCCAATCCAAATAATGAACGTTTTGCTTTTTTTATTAATTTGATTTATTGAAATTGAAAACAAAATCAAATAAGCTTATTCATATCGGTTTTTATTCGAATCTATTTTTCAAAATTCCAATTCGAATAACCCGTTTCAAATGAACCAAATAACCTGAATACCGACACGATTTGGTAAATGTAACAAAGGAGGGGTACAATTTAAGATACAATCCGTTATTTATTGTTTTTTTTTTTCAAAAGTTTGATATTTCTAATAACAAGATATATTTTATCTTACATAATTTTAGTTATATGTTAGTTAACAATAGAATATTATTAAGGCATCCAAATATTGCCAAGTAAATTCCATCTAAATAAATAAATGCCCTAATTTTGAATTTATTTTTACACTTTACAACTTTTTTTTTAAATTGACAACTCACACACGACATTTAAATACTCACCACTTGAAAGACAATTTTTTATCTAACACCTTGGTACTGCTAGATCAAAGACCCTTTAGTACCAATGTCTATTAAATGATTATTGTAGAAAATGTGCTATACGATGATCTAATAGCAAACTTATCTTAAGAATAATAATTTATGTGTGTCTCTAGTTTCAATTCAATATTGTCCGTTTTGTTTATTAGGAGCTCACAACTTTATTTTTACTTAAACATGTAACGACTTTTCAACGACCACTCTTATGGAGTTCTCAACTGTACACAATCAATGCATCGAAATGTTTTAATGATATTTAAGACGAGCATTTGTATGTTCCCATATCTCTTATATATTAATGGATGGTTAAAGAATTCTTCTGGTTTTCTTTCCTTTATAGTTGTTAAAAGCTCCCAGTCTTACTAAACTTCGTGGTTTTTTTTAACGTTCAACGAATACTATACAAGCCCGGTCATTTGGGCAAACCTGTTGGCGAAAGTCACTTACGCCCTGCGAACACATACAATACTGTGACCATGTCTGCCTACCATTTAAAGGGAAACTCACCATCCGAAGACCTAGTATGATAAAACCTCTGACCAACCTGAAACAAATTTTACCAAATAAAACTCCAACCCATTACCATCACTGAAAGGTCATAGGTTGCTACTCCCTAACCAATTAATTGGGAAAGATAAGAAATTGCATATGCACCTTTAATGTTTTTTCAACATTCTTTATTAATTGTATATGGTAGATTATCTACATCATTATCAACAAAAAGAAACAATGTCCATACTAACCCTGTTGGAAATATTAATGGTGAGAACATACAAGTTGGTATGTTTCCTCCATCCACATTGGTGGGGGAGGTGAAAGTTGAGTGCCTTATAAGGGATTCCTCTTATGGGTCTTCAAAGTGTTAGATGGGTTGAGAAGTGGGTCAAGCCCACACGCGCGCCGAGCCGAGCCGCGAGCTCGTGAATGGGCGCGTTTGAGGACGCGAATGGGCGCACTTCGCACTTACGCGTCGTCACTAGGAGCTGAGGAGCTTTTATTTTTAGCTAGGGTCCGGTTCAGGTGCGTTAGTGCTGTGGATCGAGATCGGATGAGATAAGATTGGGATAGAGATGAGATCGAAACTGTGGGGTTATCTGTATTAGTTCTAATTCGAGTGGGTTATCTATAGATAACTGAATTCGAAACTAATTGATAATGGTTATCCCATTTCCCGTTTTTCTCATTCTCGTTATAATCTGAACCTATAAATAAAAGCCTCATGCTGCCCATTCCACACACAATTTTCGCAGCCCTCCTCTCTGGTGTTCCTGTTTCTTCTCCAACTTCTGCGTTTTCTGGTTTCCATTGCTGTTGGAATACCAGATCAGTTATGCATTAAATCCTGGGAGTTTACACTGCAACTCACAGCAATACGAGTGCGTAAAATCCTTTAAGGACAGGAATCATCCGTGCAGTTCAAGAATCTCGGTTTCTTAAATCGCCAGGTTGGTTTTAGTTTTTGGGTGTTATTTAAATTCGTCCGATAACGGGACAGTTTCCTTCTACCTTTCTTCAATCAGTTTGTTCAAGTTGGAATAAACTGGTTTGGCCAATAACTTGGTAATTAATAATAAAATAATTAATTTTCTGTTTGATTAAATTGTTTTCAACAATCTTAAAGGATTTTATTTTTTGTGTTTAATCAACAGAACTAATGGACGGTGAACTACCAACAGCTAATCTGAGATTCATGAATCAAGAGTTTGTCAAGTTGGACAGATTCAATGGCCAGAACTATACCCGTTGGGCGAACAAGGTTAAGTTCATGCTCGTTGTGCTGAAACTCTACTATATCCTTGATCCAAGCTTGCCCGCAATCCCTGATGACCCCCCTCTTGAGGCTGGAGAGGTCCCGAATCAAGATTTGGCTAAGCAAAGACTTGTACGTAAGTAAGCTGAAGATCTTTGCCTTGGCTACATCAAGAATTCTTTTCAGATCGTCTCTATGACTTATACGTGCCGGTAACAAGTGCTAGAGAATTGTGGAAAGCTTTGGAAGATAAGTACAAGGCTCATGAAGAAGGTACTAACAAATACCTTTTTCCAAGTACTTAAACTTTCAAATGGTTGATGACAAGTCAATCCTGGAGCAAGTGCATGAACTCCAAGTTCTTGTTAACAAATTGACCGCGCTTTCTATTCCACTGACCAGAAATTTTTCAAGTAGGGGTCATTATTGCAAAACTTCCTCCTACTTGGAAAGATTTCTCAAAGAGAATGATGCACAAGTCTGAGGACTACTCTTTGGATGAACTGTTGAAGCACCTTCGAATTGAGGAGGACACGCGCAACAGGGACAAAAGAGGTAAAGTCGGATCGAGTGTGAATCATATTGTTGGAGGATCTGGGCAAAAGGGAAAAGGGGCATCAAAGAATAGAAAGTTTACAGAACCAAAGAAAAATGAATTTAAAAAGTCACATCAAACGACCAAGCATCAACCAAAGAGATCGGGTAAATGTCATGTTTGTGGAGAAACCGAGCATTATGCACGAGAGTGCTCTCAAAGGAAATCTGGATCTACGGTTGTTTCTACAAGTGCTGTTGATATTGAGAAAGTCATCAATCTAGTGGCTAATGTGGGTCTTGGAGATGTTAACATGCTTTCTCAATATACACGCGTTGTGGCATGTAGAGGATGGTTTTTAGATTCTAGAGCCACTGTTCATGTTTGTGAGAATTGTGGCTCGTTTCTTATTTATGGTCCTGTTCCTCAAGGAACAGTGGTGGTATGTGCTGATGGACATCGAGTGGAAGTTCGTGGTAAAGGCACAGTGCGACTAAACTTTAAAGATGGTCAAACGGTTACCCTTCAGGACGTATTGCATGTTCCTGGTATCACCAAGGGTCTTGTTTCTGCTGATATGTTTGATCGTAATGGGTACAAGCTGGTTCTCAAGAATCTCCGTGTGATGTTTTCTCTAAATGACATCTATGTGGGTCAAGCAAAGAACACGGGTGGAATGTATCGCCTTGACCTAGCTGAAGATGGAATTGATGTAGAAGAAGACTCGGATGAAGGTGGTGTTTCAGTGATTGATGGGTTTGGGAATGAAAGTGATAGTGATAGTGGTAGTGATAGTTTTTATCAATGTAATGCAATTGGTTTTGATTTGAATGAAATTATGTCTTCTGTTATATCGCTTGTTCAATTTCTTTATGGCATAAACGTTTAGCTCATACAAATATTAAAAACATTGAGAAAATTCAAACTAAAGGTTTATTGAAATTAAAAGATAAAGACTTTGAAAAATGCAAAACTTGTGTGAAATCAAAATTCACAAAGAAACCTTTTCCAAGTGTCCATAAACGTAATACATCACTACTAGAACTAATTCATTCAGATATTTGTGAACTGAATGGAGTCCTTACTCGTGGGGGTAAGAGATACTTTATCACTTTTTGCGATGACTTCGGTCGATACTTATATGTTTATTTATTGCATTCAAAAGACGAACCTTTTGAGGCATTTAAAATATATAAGGCTGAGGTTGAAAAACAAAAGGAGAAACACATTAAAATTCTTCGCTCGGACAGAGGCGGAGAGTACTTTAACCGAAGATTTGATGCATTCTGCGAAGAAGAAGACATCATACATGAGAGAACTGCACCATATACTCCCCAACAAAATGGTTTGGCTGAGAGAAAGAACCGAACCTTGGTAGAGATGGCTAACTGTATGTTAAATCAATCGGGTCTACCTCATAATATGTGGGGGGAAGCTGTGTTAACCGCATGTTATGTTCACAATAGGATCACTAGTCGTGTGATACCTACGAGTCCATATGAGTTGTGGAAAGGAAGAAAACCAAACCTAGAGTATTTGAGGGTTTGGGGGTGTCTTGCCTATTATCGCGTACCTGATCCAAAGACACTCAAACTGGGAGAACAAGCTTACAAGAGTGTATTCATTGGATATGCTCCGCATAGTAAGTCTTACCGGTTGTATGACGAATCAGGTACAGTTGTAGAATCCAGAGATGTGGAATTCTTTGAGAACAAGTTTTCTAGAGATGATGAAAACTCAAATTACACCACATCTTCTAGTACTTCTGAAAAACGAGTTCAACCTTCACCAATAGTTGAAGAACCGAGGAAAAGTACTAGAGTTAAAACGAGAAAAGTTATGGAGATGATTTCTTTTCTTATCTGGTTGAGGGAACTCAAAAGAAAATGACGAGAGAGGTCATTTTCGCTGTTAATTTGGATGATGATCCTAAAACTTTCAGCGAAGCAATGTCATCAAAAGATGCTCCTTTGTGGAAGGAAGCAGTCAATGATGAAATGGATTCCATTATGGGAAATAGAACTTGGGAGTTAGCTGATCTACCTAAGGGAAAGAAACCTATTGGATCCAAATGGATTTTCAAAAGAAAGTATCATCCAGATGGATCCATCTCTGCCTATAAAGCGAGATTAGCTGCTAAAGGGTATATGCAGAGAGAAGGGATCGACTATTTTGATACCTATGCACCTGTGGCTAGAATTAGCTCTATTAGAACTCTAGTAGCGTGTCTGCTTTGAAAGGGCTGTACATCCATCAAATGGATGTAAAGACTGCGTTTCTAAATGGGTATCTAAATGAGGAGATTTATTTGGAGCAACCAGAAGGGTTTGTGATGCCTGGACAAGAGAACAAAGTGTGTAGACTTATTAAATCTCTTTATGGTTTGAAACAAGCTCCTAAACAGTGGCATGAGAGGTTTGACACCACTGTGACTGCTTTCGGGTTTCAACACAATAGTGCTGATAGGTGTATATACTAAATGCGAACCCGGTTATACAGTTGTGATTTGTCTCTATGTTGATGATATGTTGATCATTGGCACTCACATTGAAGGTATTTCTGAAACTAAGAATATCCGTCCTCGAACTTTAAGATGAAAGATCTAGGAGAAGTTGATACCATTCTTGGGATAAAGGTGAAAAGAACTGAAAGTCAGATTTCTCTAAGTCAATCTCATTACATAGAGAAAATTCTGACTAAGTTTCAACACTTGAACATTAAAGAGTTTAATACCTCATTTGATCCAAGTGTGAAAATTAATGTGAACTCAGGGAGAGCAGTGGCTCAACTGGAGTATGCGAGTGCTATTGGAAGTATGATGTATGCAACACATTGCAATCATCCTGATATTGCTTTTGTTGTAAGCAAACTGAGTCAGTATACTGTCAATCCAGGGACAGAACTCTGGAAAGCAGTGGGTAGAGTACTTGGATACCTGAAAAGGACCAGTAACTTAGAACTGACATACACGTCTAATTCCAGAATACTCGAAGGTTATTCTGATGTGAGCTGATTGAACACACCAGTGATTCAAAATCTACAAGTGGGTGGATTTACACTCTAGCAGGAGGAGCAATTTCTTGGGCGAGCAAGAAACAGACGTGTATTGCCCACTCAACTATGGAAGCTGAGTTCATAGCACTAGCTGCGGCTGGTAAGGAAGCAGAGTGGATTAGAGATCTACTTACGGACATCCGTTTGTGGGATGTTCCAATGCCGTATATTCCCATGTATTGTGATAGTGAGGCCACACTATCTAAAGTATACAACACAGTGTATAATGGGAGGTGAAGACACATAGGTCTACGACACAATTATGTGAGATAACTTCTTGAAAGTGGTACCATCAAGGTTGTCTATGTCAAGACGAGTAAGAACTTGGCTGATCCGTTTACTAAACCTCTGACGAGAGATTTGGTAGTGAATACCGTGAGAGACATGGGTCTAAAACCATAATAGAATCGTTAGTGATGGAAACCCAACTTGAACTTAGTGCTCCTATTTCTCAAGTTTAATGGGTAAAAACGAAGTCACTTAACTATAGAAGGTACTATCAATTTTTGATAGATCCGTGTGAGGTATGATAGTACGTCGTTGCCGAGAACAAGGGTGAGCTAATGCTCTTAACAAAGTTTTGGAGGCATCCAAGCAACATGGATGATGTAAAACTTTTCCTATATGATCTAGGGGCGGTGCTGCCTTGAGTGAAGATAAGTGGTTTGTCTTCTAAAGGGTCATGAAAAAGATTTATAGCGCACGGCCATATTTGCGCTCAGTGAGAACGCAAAGTCGGCCGGTGATGTGTGGGGGTAAACCGAAGGGGGCTATCAGGTTAATGTTTTAATTCCATGGGACACCATCGAATCTGTCTCTTCTTGTTTATCAACATAAACTGGGTTTAATCTTCGTGACACTAGTGACATCATCTGTCTAAGTGAAAGGAAACATTCCAACTTGGTGGGTGATTGTTGGAAATATTAATGGTGGGAAAATACAAGTTGGTATGTTTCCTCTATCCCACATTGGTGGGGGAGGTGAAAGTTGAGTGCCTTATAAGGGATTCCCCCTTATGGACCTTCAAAGTGTTAGATGGGTTGAGAAGTGGGTCAAGCCCTGTAACGCCTCGTATCTTCGTATTTCTATTTTAAAAAAATGTTCGTATTCGTATTCTAATTTTAGAAACCTTACATTCGTATTTTAATTTCAATCTCACAATTCGAGGCGTAATCATAATAAAATTCATATTTTATATTTTTTTATTTTATTCACATAACCGATCATTTAAAATACGTATTTATACGCAAACCGACACTTTTATATGTATAAATACTTATACGCACATCCTCAATACTTGAATTAATTTTATACTTTTAATATACTCAATTACATAATATATACTCAAGAAATACCAAGAAATATACTAATCATATTTCACCCTTTTCCACCTCCTTTCTTCACCAATCACCTTCTCAATCCTCTTCCACCTTCTTTAACCAATCATATTTCACCCTTTTCCACATCCTTTCTCCACCAATCACCTTCTCAATCCTCTTCCACCTTCTTTAACCAATCATATTTCACCCTTTTCCACATTCTCTACCTATAAATACCAACCCCCTTCTACCATTTTCTTCACACCATTCTTCTCTCCATCTCTCTAATTCTCTCAATCTCTCTAAATCAAGAATTCTAAAAGGACACTAAGTGTTCCACCCATTCTTCTCTCAACTTCTATACTTCTCTCAAATCTTCCAAGCAAGGAAGAGAGCTCTAAGAGGTCTAAAAGAAAACATTAAGTGTTTTAAAAGAAGCTTTGAAGCTCCAACCTCCAACTCTTCACGGAATCACCAATCGGAAAGCATATGCAATATTGTGAGTACACTCGACCCACTTTTGTTTATAACACTTTTGGGTGTAACATGTTTTACATATACAAAAAGCATGAACACTTAAACTTTATGAAACGCACAAACAATCTTATACACATGAATACTTGAATCTCATACTTGATGCTTGTCTTGGATATTCGTTATGCTACGCTTTAGTCATTAACTATTTTTAGCCTTCGTCATGCTTAGTGCTATAGGAATTCACGCATCCACCTCCATCATGTTATTCGTAAGGTCATGTTAAAACGTCGTGATTGCGTTAAGGGTTTGATTATTAGTATTGCATGCCTTGATATTGCTCTTGTATAAGATTTGGTTGCCATGAGGATTGTTAAAACTTTATTCGTATACGTATGTTATGCTTAAACTTGTGTACTCGCCTTTGCTTTTGCATTGACTTTTTTTAAAACATGTTACAGGTTGAAGGAGATGATGCTATGAAATCAAAATAGCAAGGACTTAGATACACACATATTAGACGTTAGATTTATAAATGTTGTACCAAATTTTGTTATGTTTTATGAACTTATTGTATTGCTTCATGTTGTAATTGACAATGTTGTGAAATGAAATTTGGATTTCATTAAATATTGTCATTTATTAGGTTGTGAGTAATGAGCAATCTCGTTTTCGTCTCATCCCGATGTTTCCGCCATCGGTTGGGGTGTGACAGATTGGTATCAGAGCCATAACTATATGGAATTAGGCAAATTGCTATGCTTTTGACTAGTCTATAGTTAAGTACCATACTTGACCATACTGATTCACATGCTAATTTCTTAAAACGTCCTTTATGTGCTAAATTCATGAAATGCTTTACGTGCTCATACTCGTTACATTATTTCAATCGTACGCTTTTCCCAATGCATTTTACTCGATTATACTTAACGCGAAAACACTCATATCATACAAACGAGACGACTTAACCAAAATAGGCGTGAAATCCACAATTTGGTGAACGACTCTCAGTCCACCTATTCTTTTACGCGAAATCCGCCTTCAAGTTAGGAGTGACATCCTCACCTTGACGGAGAATTTCCAATTCAAACTCTAGTGGATCCTCGTCAACGTGTTGAACTGTAGTTTGACCCGACGAGTACCAACCACACTTAGGGTACGAAATCGTCGAGTTAGGGGTGAAACCCGCACCTTGTTGATTAAGTTCCATTCCTCGATTTCCAATCTCGCCAAAGTTTGATTTTCCAATCGATTAGAGACGTTAGTAACTCGAAGGTAAAATGTCGTTAATCACTTGATATTCAAGCTTTTACCTAATAGGCAAAGGTTTTCTAACTTCTCTTTACCTTTTCAATTTATACGTGAAACTTTTTAATATCTTGTTTTCTAATTCCTTTCAAATTTCCAATTTATTATAAGGTTTTTACGCAATTCATATTAAACCTTTTTAACACTTATACATCATTTGCATACATGATTTCAAAACGACATCAACTATACTTATATTTTTTGAAAATCCCGAAATGGAGACCCATCGCCGAGATAGGTGTGATTTCCTTACCTTAACGATCAAACTCCGTTTCTTCCTTCTTTAAAACGACCTCACCAACGGGTTAGGGTGATTCCCATACCTCAGTGATCGTTACCAACCCTCCTTCTTGGAGACTTTATTATGCAAACCACACGTTTGAATTGCATACCTAAATCTTTCATCGTATTGTCAGAATTCCTAATTAAGCAAAATTCAAAACGTACTATTTTATCGAACGTGTTTATTATCCTGTAGTCTATATGATATAAATCACGTACACGTTTACTCGGTCACCACGTGAGACGTCTGTTTCTCATTTTCAAAACTTGACGGAATGCTATCTACCAACTTAATCATCCTAATGAATACCTTGCCCACAAGTCTTATGTTTGACTTAATCACTAAAACACGCTCACGCGATAACTTTATGTTAAGAATTTTTCATTTGTAAACAAAAATCAAACCAATATCTTATAAACAGTATGAGATCGTTTTGCTAAGGGAATGTTTGGGATTTCCTTTTGCAGCCTAATATTTTTATAAGCGCAAATATTAAATAAATAAATAAATAAAAATCTATTTTTGTGTTTGGTAAATAATAAAAAAAAAACTGATTTGTTTTACGTATTGTAGAGATAAAAGCTTATCTATTTGTAACTTCATATATACATACATATAAATATATATATATTGGCCAAACACTCAAATAGTTGATTACCTGATTATTGTGATATTAAACAATAAAATTAAACCCAAACACTATCTTTCTGCGGCACGTTTTGTTACAGCTAATTACCTGATTCTGATTATTCAGAATGCATAAACTATTTTCAAAACTCAACCCCAAACACCCTCTAAACCTCTTATCGCATAAACTATTTTCAAAACTTAACCCAAACATGTGTTTAACATTGGGGTTTGTTTATTAAATTTAAAGAATGAGATAAGACATTAACTAGAACAAGTTAAAGTGTAATTTGTTATTGTTGCTTTTTTGTTATTTATTATTACCACTTTCCATTTGTATAAAGATTTTAAATGACAAAACGTGACTTGATTCTCTTCTTCGTGTGATTTTCTAACAGCTTAGTTATATAAAAAAAAATATTCTACCGATCGTACTTACTTTTTGGCCGGCAATTTATAAGCTTAATCATATAGCATTGAAGAAAATCTTATTATATGAGAAATTATTATCATGTACAAGAGAGTTGACAACATGACTCATAGATACTTGATGTTGTGATACCAAGGTTATATTATATTTTAAAAAAATGAGCATAAAGATGTTTTACTCTTAGGCTTGTTCAACTTAAAAGTGTTGTAAGTGCATATTAGAAATGTACTTTTGGCATAAATAAGACATTATGTAATATAGTTGCTATGTTGCAAGTTATAAGTTGACAAGGTATAACTCGTTAAAAACATCAAGTGCGGAAAATAAGTCCCAACTTTTTCATTATATTGTACTATAGACTTGTATGCTAAAACAAAATAAATTTATACATTTGTATAAACTAGTATCTATGACCCGTGCATTGCAGCGGGACCGTTAACCCGAACAAAAAGTAAATGTAAAAATGATGAATCACACACGCACGTTACGGTGTTTTAACTCGTAAAAATTAGACGGAAAAAGTAAAACATAGAACATAATAACTAAGTGTGCTTAGGGCCGCGAGATTCGAGGGAGCTGTTAAACGGGAAAAAAAATAGACGCAAAAACGTTAAACCACACGCGCACGTGGTAGCGTGTTAACTCGTAATATCAAGAACGAATCGTAAAATCGACAAATTTGTAAAAGATGTAAAATACAGAGGAATAAAGTTGAAAGTGGAAAAGTGTTGGGGTTAAAAACAGAAATTGTTTGTGACAAATATGTAAAAGATGAAACCTATAGGGTTAAAAGTACAAAAGATGATAAGTATGGGATTATGTGAAAGATGAAAGCTATTGGGTTAAAATTATAAAAGTTAAAAAGTAAAAGGGTTAAAAAGAAAAGAAAAATGAATAGCGTTTTATTAGGGGTGATTCTATTTACACTTAACTTTTACCATTTACATAAAGTAACGTGACATTAATAAGTTTAAATTTGGTTTTTCTTTTAAAACTTGTGATATATAATGTTTTATTAAAAAATAATATGATTTTGGGATTTGCTAGAAGAATTCCACTAAAGTGAATTTACAAATCAGCTATATTAAACACTTCTCTCATTAAACATGCAAAATGTAGACTCAAACTTAAAGTGATAAATGAGTATAATCACGTAAAAACATGCATTTAAAGAGATTTGCCCGTACACTACAACCAGGGCCGGATCTAGTGTTTAATTAGGGACAACGTCTTTTACCGTTTGGCGCTCCGGCAGTAGTGTAAAATTAGTGTAAATTTTGAAAAAATTTGACGTTTTTCGATTTCGTTACCGCTTTTTTAGAAAACGTTACTGCTACGAACGAATCCTAAATCCGCCACTAACTACAAGAGAGCCGCATATGATATATAATTTAGGAATAAGCATGGCTTATTAGTCTGCTATGCGAGTTAACATATAATATATATATATACACGAATAAATTTTCATGTAACTTATGATAGAGGCTTAACTAATTCCAGACGGATCGGGTGTCGGAGTATTTGAAGGACGAGGAACGAGACCAAGTTCAATAATAAAAATATCAAATCGTGGACATTGTTAGTGAGATCAAATAGATAGGTTTTTTTATGGTATAACAACAGACTAAAAGATAGGAAGATAGAGTGGGGTTCTTGGTGTAAGTTTGTAATTATGTTAATAAGATCAAATCGATAGGTTTTTTATGGTATAACAGTAGAATAAAAGATAGGAAGATAGAGTGAGATTCTTGGTGTAAGTTTATAGTTATGTAATTGTTTCTTTTGTGGCCGCCTTGGTTTGAGGTGGCGGTTTGTTCGTTTTTAATGAAGTATACCTTTCAAAAAAAATTTGATACATGACATTTTCAAAACCACATATTTTTTTAATATTTTCAATACATTTCTTGTCTTTAATCACACATAATATATATTCTGAACTCTTTTAAATTAAAAAATATGGTATACTCATTTCCATGAAAAATAAAGTTTATAAAGGATGCTAGCTAACTCAAATGTTAGTATGTATATAAGGTTTTTTTATAAAAAAAAAAAGAAGATTCTTCTAAGATCTATCCATCATAACATGTATTTAGCCGGATTTGAAACAATACCTTTTATGATTGTGGAGTATATCACTTAACCACCATAATGCATATAAATAAATAATAAACCACACTAAATTCAAGGTTTTGTAATTGATATCTTTTAGAAGAAAGAAAAATATCTTTTAATATTTTATATTTAAATTGAGTGTGGGTCCTGTACAAGACATGCATCTTGTACGTAACAACATGAGTCATTCATCTCTCAAGATCAATGGCTTAAATAAGTGGTGGCAATTTAGTAAATCTTAGGTTCAAAGAATTGAATAAACAAATATAGAAAGATTATTGTGGTGTTTTCTCACTTAAACAACTTCCCCTTTGATTTTCAAACGGCTATAAATTTTTCATACGTCACTATTTAAAAAAAACACCGTATTAACGAGCATTCATTCTCTTTAATTTGAGTAACCTATTGCTATAGTTTTCTTAGAAAACTACAAGATTTTGAATACCTATTACGTGATTTTGAATACCCAGCACATGACTACTCGATTTTGAATACATGTTACGTGATTACGTGATTTTATTATAGTATTTTATGTGAAGCCCCACTAAGTGATTTCGTAATTATGTAGCAATAGGTGACATGACTACGTGATTTTGAATACCCATTTTGTGATTACGTGATTTCATTATAGTATTTTATGTGAAACTACACTAAGTGATTACGTAATTATGTAAAAACAAAACATGTAATACATAGTATTTCATATGAAATACCTAATAGTTCATGTCTAATCTCGTATTAAGGATAAATTATATATAAAATATTAGCCAAATCAACCTATAATAACCACATAATGACGTATATTAGAGATTTAATTACGCAATAAAGCATAAACAATCAAATTTTTATTATTTTGAATGTGTAATCATGTAATGAATTTATATTGATGTGTAATCACGTAATAGTTTATATTGTGTAATCACGTAATGGGTATTTAAAATCACGTAGTCATATGTTGGGTATTTAAAATCACGTAGTCGTGTGTTGGGTATTCAAAATCACGTAATGGACTAATAGGTATTCAAAATCCTGTAATTTTTTCTAAGAAAACTATCGCAAAAGGTTGCTCGAATTAAATAAAATGAAATGCTTGTTAATACGGGGTACTTTTTTTTTAATTATTAACGGCTGAAAAAGTTATAGCGTTTGAAAATCAAGAGGGAAAGTTATTCAAAGTGAGAAAAGACTTAATTACATTTCCTGCTAATAACACTTGTCCATTTTCATTCTCGTGTATGGTTCGTATGCAAATATTGTCTTGTATATTATCCGACTTCTTATTTAAATTAGCCCGGTATTATTTGGGTCCCATGACTATTTATAGTCAAAATTGAAGCAATTATTGGTTGATAGATGGTGACACTTCTTGTACACTTATCATAAGAATCATTTATAATGTACAAAAAATCTAATATATTTAAACATAGAGAAAAAAAAATCACACACATAACAAAAAAATAGGGGTGAGCATAAAACCGAAATAACCGAACCACAACCGAAATAACCGAAAAAACGAACCGAAAACCGAAATAAACGAAGGGTCGGTTATTTATATTTTTGATAACCGCATGTTGTGGTTCGGTTATGGTTATTATTAGTTTTATAACCGCAAGTAACCAAACCGAACCGAATATTTCAAACATGGCCGAATCCATAAGACCATAGGTTTTTAAGTTAGTGTTTAAGTGTTTAACCATGGCCCAATCCATATTTTTTGGTGAAGTGTTTAAGTCTTTTAACCATGACCCAAACTCATTGAATTTAAAACTCTAGCCACTTTGTGTTCGTATGTATGCTTCCACATAACACTTGGAAGTAAAATATAATTGATAATTCTACAAGCTTTAACTGTGTATATTTATTTTTTGCGCATGATATTTGCATAACCCACATAACTTTAGAAACGATAAAATAACCGACCTATAACCGAACCAAAACCGCATTAACCACAAATAACCGATTAACCGAAACCGCGTTAACCGAACCGAATGGTTATCATTTTTTGATAACCGAAGTGTGTGGTTATGGTTTCGGTTATAGGCAATAACCGAACCGAACCACACCATGCTCACCCCTAAAAAAAATATATGTTTCAGAGTTTCATTGACCTCTAAATAAAAAAATATAAATAAAAAATTCTATAACTATAGAGCTGTTAACATTCGTTGGATGTCATGTGACTTGAATTAAGGTATCAATCTTCTTTAGCTTTAGAATTATTTCTGGACTAAATTGAATTTCCATTCCAAAGCATTTTTATTATTTTATGTCATTATAAAGTTTTGTTTTACATTGTTAGTGCTATATATAGAAGTCACCCTCTTCCTCCGAGAGGATTTTGTAGGAAAGATGTCACGAGGTTCTTTTTAGTCTTTAGAGGCCGTGTGTGGTGCATCGGTCTCTCTTAGGCCATCTATAACAATCCTTTTTCAGCCAGGTCATTGTTCATACAATCTAAATTACATGCTTTAATATATCACCACTTTGTGTTGGCTTATTTTTTTAAGCCTGAGGGTCTCTGTGGAAGCTAGTCTCTCTATCCCTACAAATGGAGGTAAAGTTTGCCTACATCTCACCCGCTTCCCAGACCCTACATGTAGTATTGTTATTCGTGGGATTTACTGGGTATAGTTGTTGGCATTAACTAGGTCATACATTGTGTAGTATGTACATGACTAGGCACAATTATAGTATGTTCGGTAGTGAATACTAGCGCCAACGAACACGCAAGTGCTACTTCAAGCTAACATAATCAAAAGACGATCTTTAACAACGGACAATGGTATATAGAATAAACTGTAATGATTTGTTATTTATACTTTCTATTTTAGAAAGGTTTGATTCGTATTTCATTTTAATACTTGTAAAAATTGATCAATGGGAATCACATTTTTATCATATATATTTATTCATGCATACTCAATACATAATCAATCACGAATATGCGCCTTTCATTCGAAACTGGGACATACATCATGTTTAATTTATGTTCGGAACATTAATCATACATATCATACTTATAGCATGCTTATTCACACTTTAAAACCCAAAAATAATATGGTAAACGGTAAGTTAAAGGCCCAAAATACCAAGTTAATGACTAAAAAAGCAAATTCAGATTTTTCGGGAAGCCTTACGAACCGCAAGACCTCCCCACTTACGGTCCGCAAGGTAGGGAGCTGGCCGAATGTTTTGGCGAATTCGCGAAATTTGTCTTAAATCCACTTTCCGACCACCCAAACACCCAACTACCTTCATTAAAACTTCCACACTGTGTAATCATTCTCAAATCCTCCCAAATCATCAAAACTTCCAAGTGTTGGCAGATTATACACAAGTCCATCTTTTTCATCTTTTCTTCTTGTTTCTTGCTTTCAACCTACTTGGATAACCTCTAGGAGTGTTTCCACAAGTTCACTATGGTAATCTAAGTTGAAACATCACCATTTTGAGGCCCAAGTTGGATTTAAATTATGTTTTTATGAAACTTTTTAAAACCGTGTTCATCCTACTTCATTTCTTAAACATCTTCAAGTTGCCACAAATCCTATTGTTTGGATAGGTTGGATTGATGATTGTTCCGATAGGTGTTTTAGCTCACCTTCTAAGTCACCAAACAACTTTCAAGAAATCAAAGTGGCCAAACTACACCAAGTCTCCAACCATTCCCATGTTGGAAGCACCCGTCTAGTTAAACCCACTTGGTTGCTTGGTGAATTAGATAAACTACTTACATTCTTGTACTTATGTTTCATGACCATCCGGATCATCCATGTAATGATTTGTGAAAATTGGTGAACTATAGGGTTAATGGATTCATCCAACCCATGCATGACCATACTTGACAATTTATGACTTAGACACAAAATATGAATATATACACATAAGTATACTATCTAATCCGAAACCAAACCATGATACCACCAAAATCATGGTTGAATGTTGTGGTAAGGTGGAACTTATCTTAGTTTTAGCATCCTCATTTTGGGCTTCCAATGAGTGCAACCCTCATAAAGAACACTAAAATGAGTGTCTAAATGAGTATCTAAACACGATATACTTTCGTGTATTTCATATTTACCACTTCCCGAATTCATATCAAAACTCCATGAATTTACACACCTTTGCTTATCCTTTTAGGATAACTTCGGTGTTCCAACCTCTTAAACGCTCACTCGCTCTCTTTGGAATTAACTTCACAAACCGTGAGTATACTTGACCAATTTTCGCTTTAAAATCACTTTGGGTGTAACATGTATAATTTAGTCAACTCACAAAACACACATAATCAAAATCATGCAAACACCCAATCCACCAACATGCTATTTGTCATACTTTAGGTTTATATATGCTAGATTATACTTGAATGCATACTATTTATCATTAACTTTGCAAGCATACATTAACATGTATAGCACTATAGGAGTAGCACACCGCCCGTTTTGTGGTCATTGTTAAGTATTCTATCATAACGTCTCGTTCATTTCGGTGTCGAGATTACGCTAGTGGAAACTTTGATCTGACTCTTCGTTTATGCATGCTTGTATGGATTTAAACTTAGTATACAATTGCCATGTTGGATTTGAGACTTTTATATGCATGCTATGTAAACCAAACTTGTATGCTCATCGACCTTTTTATGTTGACATATACTTTAATACATGTAGGAAATTGACAATTATATTAGATTTAAATGTTGTAATTCCTTTCAAAATGATGTATTCTGATATTATGAATGAAATGAAACTCGTTATTTAAATTATTATCATTTTGTTACGTTATGATGGTTGGGGTGGATAGATACAAAACCTAATCTGATAAATTGTATGGAATTTATCAATAACACATATCTGTATGGTTTTCTAGGCTTATCAAAACATTTATTTTTATATACTACATAATCTAGTATGTACATTCAATATCCTGTTAAATAAAAATAAACAACACATAGCCATTATCTTATAAGTTATAAAAGCCCTTAAAACATATATAAATAATGAAACAATGCCTAAACTATATAAATCATGGAGTGTATTATATAAAATCAGATTTGGTGGTGATGAGATATTTAGTTGCACGGATAAGATCAACCTTAAACATAATTAACACATGGTATTTAGGAGCATTTAGCCACATGAGGTCTACAAGCTACATTATCACCTCTGGACCAAGGAATTTGCCACTTGTCACAGCACCACCACACCCTCACCCACCCCACCCACCTGTTTCTCTCGACTCTCTCCTCTATAAACCGAACCCACACTTCCTTCCACCATACCACATCTCAAACAACCATTAAAGCCTCTTAAAATTTTCCAAGTAACCTCCCATCCTTCGCTCTAAAAAACCCTAAGAATCATGTCTTATATGACGCATTGGAAGCTTTCAAATTATGAGAAACATGATTATGCTTCAAAACAATCAACAAACCACGCTAAAAAAGACATAATGTTGTGAAAAATCCAAATAGGTATGTTTGTTTGAAAGTATTAGGTTTTTGGTGATCAAATGTAGGATTTCATGAGGTGATAGAGTAATCATACATCATACATGTGTATGTGCAAGGATGTTGCTCAATGATTCAACCAAAGCATGAACATACATTCCACACACCAAAACTAACAAGTTCTATGTATCACATCTTGTGTTCAAATAAATAATTTTGAAAGATTCAAGAACTAATATCACCAATAAGTTGTTATAATCATAAACATATAACTTTTCTGGAAACGGCCTTCAAAAGGTTAGAAAATAATGTATGAAAACAAAAAGTGTTAATATAAGCTTGAAACAAGCACTAGGCTACGAGATGTTTTCAATAGAGGTTATATTCATCAAGTTTTGAACAATCCACAAAGTTTATACTTTAATCAGGCTAGGATAGTGGTTTGATGAGGAAAAATTGGTGAAAAACCTGTTAGAAAGAACCAAGAGAAAATCAATATCAAAAAACCGAAAAGAAAACCTTAAGAGTAGAAACCCTAGCTATGGATCTTGGAAAATTATGAACTTTTTACAATAGCTATGGGATGTCAAAATATGGGTGTCGACCAAAATCACAAGTTTTAATAAGTGTTTAGCCATTTTTTTTGTAATGTGTGGGCATAAATAACCAAAACATAATAAATAAAATACGTAGACTACCCAAAAATTTTCCAAATTTTTACAGAGCAATTTATTGGTTAGATGAAGCTCAGAAACCAAATCTCAAATGGTTCTAAGTTGAGGAACTATTGTTTCGAATAATGAATTTAAGATACATTTTAAAGACTTTTGTGTGGATTTTTCCAACAAATACACTAAAAATATGAAAAATAATATTTTTCAAGAAGCGCATGAGGTGTGAGGTGGTTTTAGTAATTTTGTGGAATATTTGGTCACTAGAATGAATAATAGTGAATTTAGGGATAAAAGAGTTTTTAAATCGACTTTTTATTACCAAACTAACACGTATAAAATGTACGAATAAAACTCTACATGTTTTTAAGTTGAAAATAGTCAGTTTTGATATTTTAAATCTGTTCTAAGATTATACCAAGGGCTTGGAGCCATTTTGTACAAAAACGGTAGAATAAAAAACGTAACAGACAAAAAATTTACACTAATTTGTCATATTTTTATACAACACTAATTTACACTACTGGTCTGATTTGGTGTAAAGTATTGTGTCATAGGTATTTGGAAATCTGTAAGTATAAAACATAACCTAAAACCCAAGTTTTGGAAACAAACACTAGTGACTTATGTTTTAAGAAATTACACAACTATTAGCCTCATCAGCACTATATATAGTGGGCTTAGGGGGGAAGTCTTAGTCATGCGTCATTCGGATTAGAACTAAGGTCTTATTTGTTCATATAGACTTATAGGAGACAGGTAGTGCATGCACGTAATACCAAGATCTTTGGGTAGAAGCACAAGCTGAATTGTGAGTTTTGTGGCCCTTTTTTACTACTTTATACTTTTGGGAGAAAAACATGCTTTATGAATACATTCACGCATGACTGCATCATATGTTAATGAGTTAGACAACATTATCACATTTAAAGTCCCGAACAACATAACCATTAGCTTAGCGATAAGTAGTGGATTATATGAATAGTGCTACTTGGGTTAAAACCTCCTTTCATGGGTGGCCGCGCTAACCTTGACCATTGTCAAATGATTACATATTATCCATGTTTTTAAATGTTTTGTGATAAGGCATTGGTTGGTTGGGTGTATAGGGAGTCACGGGTTGGTTATGTACTCATGGTGACTATATCTTGAATGCATATTCAAAACAAAGTGTAGTAAAGCTAAGTATATTGACAATTGTCTTGAAAATAAACTATTTATTTAAGACTATAAACCTGCGAACTCACCAACTTTTTAGTTGACGCGTTTTAAGCATGTTTTTAGGTAACATTTAACTATGGCACAATTGGAAATTTGCGAAATATTCAGAACCCTAGAAGCCCGAGACCTAGAGAGGTTCAATTTAGGCATTTAGATTGAACAACTACCTAGAAAGTGCATAGACGTCTTGGCGTTTAATTTAACGCCTCGTGTTTCCATAATTTCTATTTATAGCAAGCTCACGTTGTATTTCTATTTTGGGAAACGTTGTATCTTGTAATTATTCTTCGTTGTAAACCATTGTAATCCGAGACTTGAATCATAATGAAAATTCATATTTTATTCATGTTATACTTGATCATAAACATTTTATACTCATACATTCAAACATGTAACGCATACTTGTGATATTCATAAAACGTGTGGTGAACTTGCAAATACGTGACGTACATACATTATACGATACTTATACGTGATACATATATACAATTATACTTGCTCATACTTATTCTTACGATAAACCGACTTAAAACCCCCTGAAAATGCATTTTTTATGCTTAAAAGCACCCCAAACCCCTAAATATAGACCCCAGGGGGCTGTTTTGCCAAAAAATGAAACTTATCCCAGCCTCGCGGGCCGCCAGTGTGTCCTCCTACCCTTATCGCGGCCCGCCAGCCACCCATTTCGGCAGAAAGTGATTTTGGCTCATTATTGGTCAATTTTAGTGCATAAGGATTGTGCTTCTTGCACTAAATGCTCACCTAACTAACCCTAATCACCTCCTATAAAACCCAACCCATTCCCACACTTCCTCCACTTTACAAACACTCTAATTCACTCTCTGAACACTTGAAATCAGTTGGTAAACTCAAAAATTGAGCAGAAAGTTCAAAGCTCTCAAAGTGAGTTCTAGCTCACTTCTACTACACATTTCTCATTGTTTCTTCTTCCTTAGCACTTGGGACACCTCTAGGATTGTTTCCTTAGGTTCTTCCATGGAAAACCTAGATGGAACTCCTTTATATTGAGGTTGAAGTGCAAGAAATTCCCTGTTTTAAAACAAACTTTTCCAAAACTTATGTTTACTTCAAACCATCCTAGTGTTCTTGAGCTTCTAATCAATCTTGTGATTAAGGAGACTAACCTAGGTTGTTATACATGTAAATAGGAGTGTTAAACACTCCAAACTTTCTGTTTTCATAGAGCTTTTAGCTCACAAGTGATGCAAGGTTAAGACTTGTTCATGTGTGTGCACCTTGGTTAGCTTGGGCTATCCTAAACCTTTTGAGACCACACATCACTTGATGTTTTTCATCAAGATCCCAAGCTAGTTTTCTAGACCTAAAGTGTCACAACCCCACATAGCCGTTGACCATTGTCCTCGTGTGCTCTCCGGGTTGACTCACACTTGGCTACTTGGTATCTAGATGACACCATATTTACATTTTGTACATTATGTTCTTGAACCCTCCTTGTCACCTATGGTGACTTGTGTCGTGGTGAACAAACCTAGAGGTTCCTAAGTGGATGGTTAATCCTCCCACCTCCTACTTGACTTACTTGATTCAAGAGGTACCAAAGTGGATGAATTATCATCCCACCTCTTACACGACTATAGGACTAATTATGTATATTAACTAAATAATTAACTTAGAAACCGAACCCTTGATAAATGACTAAGTGAATCATTCGTTAAGTTATTAAGTTTCGTCGCTATTGTATGTAGTTCCTTGTCACGATTCTAATAGGTCTTGAACCTATGAAAACACATTCAATCCTTACGGATTTGCTATAGTGTCGATGACAAGTGCTATGTCTAGTTACTATTTTTCATGTTATAATACTTTTCCATACATTATTCTTACATTTACCCACCGTTAACTCGTTACTCATACGCCTCCTTTCCTCTTGTAGGATAACTCGGCGTTTCCTCCCACGAACCAACATCTTCACGGAATTGTTCAAGTGTAGAAAAGACCCAAAAACAAACCGTGAGTATACTCGAATCCCCCTTTTTCGTTTAAACACTTTTGGGGTGTAACATGTTACGTATCGAAACAACACTAAACTTATGCTTTATTGCTTGCACAAAACAATCCAATATACATGAACGCTTGATACTTATGTGATGCTTATACTAGAGATTGAACGTATGTGATACTATAGACATTAGCTTATTTTTAGCCTCCATTTGACATGTATAGCCCTATAGGAGTAACGCACCGCCTGTGAACGTTGGTCATGTTGAATTATTTATACTAGTTGCGTAAAAAGAGGGTTGACTAGAAATATCACATGCCTAGTGTATGCTCGTATGTATTCTTGTTGCCAGTGGATTTGTTTAAACATATGCTTATACTTACGCTATACTCAAACTTGTATACTCGCCTTTGCTTTTGCATTGAACTCGTATTTTAAACATGTTACAGGATGAGGAGATGATGCTATGAAAAGAAGTAGCGAATGACGCTAGATACACACATAGACGTTAGGTTTATTATTGTTGTATCAATTTTGTTATGTTGTTATTTGTCAAACTTGTTGTATTTCGTATTTCCTTGAATTACGTTGTACTTGACAATTTTATTATGAAATGAAATTTTGCTTAATTACATATTGTCACAAAATAGTGTTATGATGCTTTTGAATGATTTGTTCGTCTCATCCGATGTTTCCGCCATCGGTTGGGGTGTGACAGATTGGTATCAGAGCCATAACATAGGAAATTAGGTAGAATTGCCATGTTCGACCTAGTCTATGGTTCTAAGTACCCGTTTTGACCATTCTTGTTTATGCTTAAAATATTATGCTTCCTACTTTGCTTCTTTCTCATTCTTTTGGTCTTAATACATATTTACAATGTCTTTCCTAAGACATTTTTTACACAATTCACTTTTGGACGCTTGAAGACACTCGTAATACAAACGAGACAACTTCACTAAAATAAGTGTGAAAACCGCAATTTGGTGAATGACTCTCAATCCGCCATTCTTGTTAGTTTGCATGAAATTACGCCTTTAAGCTAGGAGTGAAATCCACAATTTAATGGAAAATTTCCAATTCAAAACTCTAGTGGACCCTTACCAACGAATCGGAACTTGCTCTTCGTTTGGTAAGTACCAACCACGCTAGGGTACGAAATCTTCAAGTTAGGGGTGAAACCCGCACCTTGTCGATTAAGTCCCATTCCTTGATTTTCGTTCTCGCCAAGTCTTGATTTGCCAATCGATTAGATACGTGTAGTAACTGGAAGGGTAAAATACCGTTGGTCGCTTCTCGGTGAGAGTATTTTACCTATAGGCCAAAGCACGTTCCTCTAATTTGAAAGGACTTCGATTCACTTTGGAATTATCGACGATTCTCTACCCGAATCATTCCCATGTTTTATAAGCCTTTCGTTTTAATGTGACTCAATTTTTATGCGTTTTAATACTTGTTACCTCGTTCATTTCAAACCGTTACACAATTTGCACGTTATCGCAATAAAAAACAATAGAGTAAATTGCCATTTTCGTCCCTGAGGTTTGGGCACATTTGCCATTTTCGTCCAAAATGACACTTTGGTACCATTTCGCCCCCCACGTTTGTAACTTTTTGCCATTTTCGTCCAAATGCCTAACCTAGTTACTTTATAACGTTAGATGGGTTATTTTTGAAAGAGTAAATTGCCATTTCGTCCCTGAGGTTTGGGCACATTTGCCATTTTCGTCCAAAATGACACTTGTAACTCCGGCACCGTTTCCGTCACAACCTGCAACTCCGTCGCCGTTTCCGGCACAACCTGCTACTCCGGCACCACCTACAACTCCGGCACAACTTGCAACTCTGGCACAAACCTGCAAGTCCGGCACCGTCTCCGGCACAACCAGCAACTCAGGCACAAACATGCAACTGCTGGAGTTGCAGGTGGTGTCAGAGTTGCAGGTTGTGCCGAGACGGTGCCGGACTTGCAGGTTTGTGCCGGAGTTGCTGGTTGTGCCGGAGATGGTGCCGGACTTGTAGGTTTGTGCCAGAGTTGCAAGTTGTGCCGGATTTAGTGGAGTAGCAGTTGTGCCGGAAACGGTGACAGAGTTGAAGGTTGTGACGGAGACGGTGCCGGAGTTACAAGTGTCATTTTGGACGAAAATGGCAAATGGGCCCAAACCTCAGGGACAAAAATGGCAATTTACTATTTCAAAAATAACCCATCTAACGTTATAAAGTAACCAGGTTAGGCATTTGGATGAAAATGGCAAAAAGTTACAAACGTGGGGGGCAAAATGGTACCAAAGTGTCATTTTGGACGAAAATGGCAAATGTGCCCAAACCTCAGGGACGAAAATGGCAATTTACTCAAAACAATAATACTCCTCGTGAACCAACTAAATTTATACTCCTTATACGCATTCATACGGTTTTATACATGCCATACTTGTTGAATGCATGCTAATTATGTGAAATATATGTGTTACACCATGCTTACATACTTATACATGGCAAACTTATTTTTACATTATGATAAAGTCTCATCCTTTCTCTTCCTTTCGAACTTCTAGATGGCATCTCCAAGCTCATCCGGTAAACACAAGAAGAGCAAGAAGGACTCCCGTTCCAACTCCAAGAAAGAACTCGCTAACATTGTCGCTGAGCAAATGGCCGACCATATGGCCCGAATTATGCCTGATATCGTTAGTAAGATCCAATCGAACTCTGAATCGCTTCATGGTTCGGTCGACTCCAAGGTGGAGAAACCCAAGCCGCAATTCCTCTTCAAGCACTTCATAGCTTGTAAATCCCTAGAGTTTACAGGCAAGGATGGCGCCACAGCGTTGTTAACTTGGTTCGAAGCCATGGAACTCGCGTTCCGTCACAGTGGCTGCCCCGACGATCTGCGTACCCAAAACATCACAGGGGTGTTCGGACTCTCGATTGGTGGACCTCCGAACGCAGCACTCGAGGGGATGATGCAGCCCACGCCTTGCCATGGGCCGAATTGAAGAAGATCATGAAAGACGAATTATGCCCTCCACATGAGCTTAGGAAGCTAGAACAAGAGTTTTGGTACCTCAAGCAAAATGGAGATGATAATGATGGTTTAACCCAACGCTTCAAGCAGCTTAGTATCCTTTGCCCCACCCAAGTTGATACCACCGAGAAGGCTATCAACAAATACATCCATTGCCTACCCGACTCCTTCATGAACCTCGTGGAAGCTGCCTTCCCAGCAACTATCAAGGAAACCTACCGCTTGGCTGCTCGCCTTAACAGCAACCAGGTCGAGCGCAGGAATGTCGCGAAGGCCTCGCTGAAAAGCGCGCACCAAGCCACCGCCGAACCTGGAACTGTTGAACCCCCACCTAAAAACCCCAGAAACAACAACCTCAAGAACAAGAAGCGGAAGGCTTCTAGTCAAAATTGCGCGGTTGTTACTCCGTCGAACCCTCAACCCATCCAAGCAGTTGCAGCCATTACCCCTGCCAACCCTCAAGCACCAAGATTAGGCTACGTTGGGTCACATCCCCAATGTAACACCTGCTCACACCATCATCCCACTGGCACCTCATGTCGCAAATGTGCCCAATGCCACAGATTCGGGCACTTTGCTAACCAATGTCGCTGCAACCCCAAACCCAAATCAACCAAGCCCTCATGCCTAACCCTGCTCAACCTCGTTCTCAGAATGCTCCAGTGCAAACGTGTTTTAAGTGCGGTGATCCAAATCATCTTGCTAACGTCTACCCTCAGCGTAACATCAACCAGCAGACTCAGCCAGCTAAAGGACGAGCTTTTATGCTTACCTCAGCTCAAGATCAAAGTTCAAACGACGTCATCACTGGTACGTTCCTTGTGAACCATGTTTATGCTTCATGTCTATTTGATACAGGCGCTGACTAGAGTTTTGTGTCGATTGAATTTGAACCATTACTTAAGTGTGCACGTTCCAAATTGCCTAATCCTTTCGCTGTCGAAGTCGCAAATGGTAAAACCATCTCTGTTGATTCCATCCTTACTGATTGCTCCTTGATTCTAAACGATCATACGTTTTCGATCAACCTCATACCTATGCAAATGGGTAGTTTTGATGTCATAGTAGGCATGGATTGGCTTAAGCGAGTTCGTGCCGAAGTTGTTTGTTCGGAAAAGTTCATTCACCTTTCCCTTCCTAGCAATGATTCCTTACACGTCTACGGCGAGAAACCTTCTAAAGGTCTCAAGCTCATGTCGTGTATTCAAGCAAACAAATATTTGCGCAAGGAGTACTTTGCCTTTCTGGCCATGTTGTGCAAAAGAAAGACAAAGGCCGAGCGTGAGCGACGTTCTGTTGTTTGCGATTTCCCTGATGTCTTTCCAGAGGATCTTCCTAGTCATCCGCCTCCTCGATCTGTTGACTTTCGTATGACCTCATCCCTGGCGCAACTCCTGTTGCGAAAGCTCCCTATCGTTTAGCACCCTCGGAGATGCAAGAGCTATCTAGCCAACTTCAAGAGCTTCTTGATAAAGGCTTTATACGCCCTAGTACTTCCCCTTGTGGCGCTCCCGTTTTGTTCGTCAAGAAGAAAGATGGGTCTTTTCGGATGTGCATTGACTATCGTGAACTCAATAAACTTACAGTCAAGAACCGATACCCACTTCCTCGTATTGACGATATCTTTAATCAACTTCAAGGTGCGACTTGTTTCTCGAAAATCGATCTCCGTTCTGGCTACCATCAACTTCGAGTTTTCGAGGGAGATGTACCTAAGACTACCTTTCCACACGTTATGGACACTATGAGTTCGTGGTCAGCCTTTTGGTTTGACTAACGCGCCTGCAGTGTTTATGGATCTCATGAACCGCGTGTGTAAACCTTTCCTCGATCAATTCGTAATCGTTTTTCATCGACGATATTCTTATCTACTCCAAGACGAAAGAAGAACATGGGCGACATTTGCAACTTATCCTTCAACTTTTGCGAACCGAAGTCTTTACGCCAAATTCTCCAAGTGTGAATTTTGGCTAAAAGATGTTCAATTCCTTGGTCACACCGTCAATGAACTCGGTATCATGTTGACCCCGCAAAGATAGAAGCTGTGAAATTGGATTGCACCTAAATCGCCTTCTGAAATTCGTTCGTTTCTTGGCCTAGCTGGGTATTATCGTCGTTTCATCTCGAACTTCTCCAAGATTGTCTTTCCTTTAACGTCGTTGACTCAAAAAGATAAACCTTTTGTTTGGGGTCCCGAACAAGAGGAGTCTTCAAACCCTCAAGGACATGCTCTGTAATGCTCCTATCCTTACCCTCCCTGATGGAAACGACGATTTCGTCGTGTATTGCGATGCTTCAAACCAAGCTCTTGGTTGCGTTCTTATGCAACGGGACAAGGTTATCGCTTACGCGTCGAGACAACTCAAGATTCATGAGAAAAAACTATACTACGCACGACCTTGAACTTGGTGCAGTTGTTTTTGCGTTAAAGATTTGGCGACACTACCTTTATGGTAAAAGTGTACGTCTTCACCGACCATAAGAGCCTTCAACATATCTTTGATCAAAAGGAACTCAACATGCGTCAACGTCGTTGGGTAGAATTGTTAAACGACTAGACTGTGACATTCGCTACCATCCTGGCAAGGCAAATGTTGTGGCCGTGCACTTAGTCGTAAGACTCATGTGAAGTGTGTTCGTTGCTACCAAATCATGGGAAAACTTCATGAGCTAATTCGCCAAGCACAATTTGTCGTCATTAACATTGGTAACCTCGATAACGAGTTAAATTGTGGAGTCGAAAACCCACTCGTAGCTAAACCCGATGGTATCCTTTACTACCATGATCGCATTTAGATTCCCAAATCGTCTTAACCTTCGAAACACCTTGATGGATGAAGCCCACAAATCCCGATACTCCATTCATCCTGGCGCCGAAAAAATGTACCATGACCTTCGTGCATCTTATTGGTGGCCTGGGATGAAGAAAGATATCGCTCTCTACGTCTCGAAGTGCCTTACTTGTTCTAAGGTGAAAGCTGAACATCAACGCCCCTCTGGCTTACTCGAACAACCAGAAATTCCCGTCTGGAAATGGAGAGTATTGCTATGGATTTCATTACCAAGCTTCCTCGTACTTCGTCTGGTCATGACAGTATATGGGTTATCATTGACCGATTGACCAAATCCGCTCATTTCCTTGCCATTCGTGAAGATTACAAGGTCGATAAATTGGCCCGTATCTACACGGATGAAATCATCAGTCGTCATGGTACTCCCGTTGACATCATTTCCGATCGCGATGCTCGTTTCACCTCCCGCCTTTGGCAAACATTTCAATCCGCCCTTGGCAATCGTCTTAACCTTAGCACCGCTTTCCATCCTCAATCCTACGGTCAAACTGAGCGTACTATCCAAACCTTGGAGGATATGCTTCGGTCATGCGAATCGATTTTGGCGGCAATTGGGATTCGCACTTACCATTGGTAGAATTCTCGTAAACAATAGTTATCACGCCAGTATTCAAATGGCTCCATTTGAAGCTTTGTATGGTCGCAAGTGCCGTTTGCCTATTTGTTGGCACGAGATCGAAGATGTTCAGATCACTAGGGCCCGAATTAATACAAGAGACAACGGACAAGATCCTACAGATTCGTGACAACTTACTCAAAGCCCGAAGCCGACAAAAGGGCTACGCTGACGAAAAGACACAAGCCTTGGAATTTAACGTGGGTGATAATGTACTTCTCAAGGTATCCCCTTGGAAAGGTGTTGTTCGATTTGGTAAGAAAGGCAAGCTCGCTCCTCGCTATGTAGGTCCTTTCAAGATTCTCGAGAGGATTGGCAAGGTAGCGTATCGTCTGGATCTGCCTCAAGTGCTCAACAACGTTCATCCTGTCTTTCATGTTTCAAACCTAAAGAAGTGTCTAGCTGAAGAAGGACTTCAAGTTCCACTCGAAGATCTTCAAATCAATAAGACCTTGCATTTTGTGGAGAAACCAGTTGAAATCATGGACCGAGGAATCAAGCAATTAAGGCGCAGTCGAATTCCTATCGTCAAGGTTCGATGGGAAGGTAAGCGTGGCGCTGAATTTACTTGGGAACTCGAGAGTGATATGAAGACTAAGTATCCGCATCTATTCGTTGCATCTTCCTAAATTTTGAGACGAAATTTCCTAAAGGAAGGGAGACTGTAACGCCTAGCGTTTCCATACTTTCTATTTATAGCAAGCTCACGTTGTATTTCTATTTTTGGAAACGTTATATCTTGTAATTATTCTTCTTTGTAAATCATTATAATCCGAGACTTTAATCATAATGAAAATTCATATTTTATTCATGTTATACTTGATCATAAACATTTTATACTCATACATTCAAACATGTAACGCATACTTGTGATATTCATAAAACGTGTGGTGAACTTGCAAATACGTGACATACATACATTATACGATACTTATACATGATACATATATACAATTATACTTGCTCATACTTATTCTTGCGATAAACTGACTTAAAACCCCATGAAAATGCACTTTTTATGCTTAAAAACACCCCAAACCCCTAAATATAGACCCCAGGGGCTGTTTTGCCAAAAAATAAAACTTATCCCAGCCTCTCGCAGGCCGCCAGCGTGTCCTCCTTCCCTTTCGCAGCCAGCCAGCCACCCATTTCGGCAGAAAGTGATTTTGGCTCATTATTGGTCAATTTTAGTGCACAAGGATTGTGCTTCTTGCACTAAATGCTCACCAAACTAACCCTAATCACCTCCTATAAAACCCAACCCATTCTCACACTTCCTCCACTTTACAAACACTCTAATCTCACTCTCTAAACACTTGAAATCAGTTGGTAAACTCAGAAATTGAGCAGAAAGTTCAAAGCTCTCAAAGTGAGTTCTAGCTCACTTCTACTTCACCTTTCTCATTGTTTCTTCTTCCTTAGCACTTGGGACACCTCTAGGATTGTTTCCTTAGGTTCTTCCATGGAAAACCTAGATGGAACTCCTTTATATTGAGGTTGAAGTGCAAGAAATTCCCTGTTTTAAAACAAACTTTTCCAAAACTTATGTTTACTTCAAACCATCCTAGTGTTCTTGAGCTTCTAATCAATCTTGTGATTAAGGAGACTAACCTAGGTTGTTATACATGTAAATAGGAGTGTTAAACACTCCAAACTTTCTGTTTTCATAGAGCTTTTAGCTCACAAGTGATGTAAGGTTAAGACTTGTTCATGTGTGTGCACCTTGGTTAGCTTGGGCTATCCTAAACCTTTTGAGACCACACATCACTTGATGTTTTTCATCAAGATCCCAAGCTAGTTTTCTAGACCTAAAGTGTCACAACCCCACATAGTCGTTGACCATTGTCCTCGTGTGCTCTCCGGGTTGACTCACACTTGGCTACTTGGTATCTAGATGACACCATATTTACATTTTGTACATTATGTTCTTGAACCCTCCTTGTCACCTATGGTGACTTGTGTCGTGGTGAACAAACCTAGAGGTTCCTAAGTGGATGGTTAATCCTCCCACCTCCTACTTGACTTACTTGATTCAAGAGGTACCAAAGTGGATGAATTATCATCCCACCTCTTACACGACTATAGGACTAATTATGTATATTAACTAAATAATTAACTTAGAAACCGAACCCTTGATAAATGACTAAGTGAATCATTCGTTAAGTTATTAAGTTTCGTCGCTATTGTATGTAGTTCCTTGTCACGATTCTAATAGGTCTTGAACCTATGAAAACACATTCAATCCTTACGAATTTGCTATAGTGTCGATGACAAGTGCTATGTCTAGTTACTATTTTTCATGTTATAATACTTTTCCATACATTATTCTTACATTTACCCGAATACTCCAAATCCTCCGTTAACTCGTTACTCATACGCCTCCTTTCCTCTTGTAGGATAACTCGGCGTTTCCTCCCACGAACCAACATCTTCACGGAATTGTTCAAGTGTAGAAAAGACCCAAAAACAAACCGTGAGTATACTCGAATCCCCCTTTTTCGTTTAAACACTTTTGGGGTGTAACATGTTACGTATCGAAACAACACTAAACTTATGCTTTATTACTTGCACAAAACAATCCAATATACATGAACGCTTGATACTTATGTGATGCTTATACTAGGGATTGAACGTATGTGATACTATAGACATTAGCTTATTTTTAGCCTTCATTTGACATGTATAGCGCTATAGGAGTAACACAACGCCTGTGAACGTTAGTCATGTTGAATTATTTTTACTAGTTGCGTAAATAGAGGGTTGACTAGAATATCACATGCCTAGTGTATGCTCGTATGTATTCTTGTTGCCATGTGGATTTGTTTAAACATATGCTTATACTTACGCTATACTCAAACCTGTATACTTGCCTTTGCTTTTGCATTGAACTCGTATTTTAAACATGTTACAGGATGAGGAGATGATGCTATGAAAAGAAGTAGCTAATGATGCTAGATACACACATAGACGTTAGGTTTATTATTGTTGTATCAATTTTGTTATGTTTTTATTTGTCAAACTTGTTGTATTGTCGTATTTCCTTGAATTATGTTGTACTTGACAATTTTATTATTTAAATGAAATTTTGCTTAATTACATATTGTCACAAAGTAGTGTTATGATGCTTTTGAACGATTTGTTCGTCTCATCCCGATGTTTCCGCCATCTGTTGGGGTGTGACATTTAACCATTTACAAGTCTTGATTACAATCTTCCGCTACTTGTAGTGATACCAGTCATTACGCTCAATCTCATTTGTGTGGGTATGACACCATCCATTTTGTCCTACCTTTTTTTATACAAGTAACTAGTTTAGTTATGTCATGGATTCATCAAAATAGTGATCGCAACATCTCATAGGTGGAACGTGGGAAGTACAAACAATCTGTTGCACAATATCCCTTAATTGTTGTGGCCATCAGATGAGATAAATAGGAAATAAACTCAAACGATTCATCACAATTTAAGTAGATGTGACCTTTAAACGTAATACACATCACAGTCTCCCA